>RAKG01000056.1:0-492257 GCA_009802275.1 Neurospora sp. CHS-2018a
TAATAATAATAATAATAATAATAATAATAATAATAATAATAATAATAATAATAATAATAATAATAATAATAATAATAATAATAATAATAATAATAACAATAACAATAATAATATTAAGAAGGGGCATTAGGCGAAGGGGCATTAGCTAAAGAGAATTCCGATCTATTAATAACGGTTCCTAGTCCCTTATATTTTATAGACCTATACTCCCTTTTCTAAGCTTTCCTGAATTCCGACACGGCCGCCTCGATGTATAAAGGTATAGCCTATTTTGTAGACAATCCGACGGAGCTATATTACATACTTTACTAATTATTATCTATTCGGACTACCTCTAGCGAATATTATCACGGGGCAGAGGCACAGTTAGGGGTAGGGTAAGATATGTATTGTTATGCGGAGGAGGGGAAAGGAGGTGTACGCAGAGGGCTAGCTATATAGGCGAGAGCCCTAGAGCTAGCCCGAAGTTACGTATTTATATACGTAACCGGACGGCATAGTTCTAAGCTATGCCGAAGCACTCTAGTACATTATAATAATAGTACTCAGCGCTAGGTAGGTTACAGGTAGGATAACCCTATAATACTATCCCCCCCTTCCGTCTACCTAGCGAAGAAAAAATCTAATTATATATAGGTACTAGTATTATTATTCCCCCTCTTCTAAACGTTTAATAATTTCCTTAAAATTTGTACTATTGCGTTTATGAGGCCCGCCTCCTCGTATTGGGATAGGGTGGCGGTAGTAACGGTCTCGGCTAGTTACTATAAGTAGGATGAGTAGCGTTAGGGAGGCCCGGGGACGGGGCGGCGGCGCGGCTTAGGGGCGGGATACCGCTATAGGGGTTCGGGATTGTCCGAATCCGAGTCCGAATCCGAGTCCGTTTCTAATTTAGTAGGGTCCGCTTATAGCCGGTAATTAGGCTAGGAGCGGACTTTTAATAGTATAGGGGCTTAGGGGTAGTCGTAATAGAATTTTAGAACCCTCTCCTTATAATTAATAATATTGCTTTTAAGTTCCTATATAAGGGGGTAGTCCCCTTTCTATTTAATTTAATAATATTAGTAGCGGTTCTTACCGAATTGGGCGTAGTCGATTAAGTATTTAAATTCCTATTCAACAACGTTTATACCATCGTTTATATATACTATAATACGGCTATTATTTATAATAATGTTTGAAGAAACGTTTTAGTTAGGGAGGCTTTGGCCGATCTAACGTTGGACTATAAAGACGTAGAATATTAATAAATACTTTATATTAATTAGGAGGTCGAGGTAGATTCGGTAAGAATTAGCCTTAATAATACGGAAGGGGCCCTCCTAGTAGGGGGAAAATTTTTGATAGGGGCGGCCGTTTACGAGGTTAGTAACGTCGAGGAGGATTAAATCATTTATTTAATATTTATTTAAATCTATACGGTATTTATTAGCGTTAGCCTTATATTATTCCTAGGTACGGCGGGTCTATTAGGAAACGAAGTCCTAAATCTTTTAGAAATAGTCGGCGAATTCGGTAATTTTATAATATTCCTTTAATTAGGTAGGAGAGAGGTAGGGGGGCGGCGGAGAATAAGGCTCGGTACCTATACGAGGGTAATAGTTATAATTAGTAAAGAACGGGGAAATATTAGTGGAAGAAGAGACGGCGTTATTGCCCGAGAATTCTACGAATAGTAGCTACTTTACCCAATTTATTTGTACCTAATTAATATAGAGGCGTAAAAATTATTCTATATTCGTATTAATATATTCGGTTTAGGTATTAGTTTAAAGGTGGAAGGTAGAATTAAATTTATATACGATAGAGAGGCAGTTGTAGAAGGTAATTTAGAAACGGGAAATAAATTGGGAGTTTTTATTAGATGTAATAGTATTGGGTAAGCTATATAAAGAGTAAATACGATTAATAAAGCGATCGGCGAACTCTTCCGCTTTAAAGGTAATATAGGGGATATAGTATTATATTTTTATTAGCCGGTCTATAATAACGGCGATATAATAAAAGGTTTGCCCAAAGTATTCGCTAGGTAGTAGCGGGGTAATATAATCGATTGAAATATCCTTCTATAGGGCTAGGGAAATAGCGGTAGGCTTAAAGAAACTTATAGAGCCGCGTTTAAAAAACTTCGTCTTCGCGTATAGGAGGTATCTTTTATAAAAGAAACGAACGTTATAGTATATACCCTCTTAGAAGAATTCGCGAGCGAATAGGTTATATATAATATCTTTGCCCGGGTACTCCGTATTAAACGAATTATACTACTAATTAATTAATTGGAATTAGAATTCCTTATCCTCGGGGTCAATAATAATACGATTGCGCTATTTCGCTATTTTATTAGAGAGGATATAATACTTAGAGAAGGCGTAACTAAAAACTTTACGGATCGATAGCGGCTAACGGCGAAGGGATTTATCCGATAAATAAATTATAAACTATTATAGAAATAGGGAAGTTTCGTAATTAATATAAATAAAGTTATTAATTAATTAGTTATTAAAGTCGTTAAGGCCGAGGAAATATAAGTTGAAGGTGGCCGCGGGATTATTAACTTTAAAATAATTTTCTTCGAACTAGGAAGGGTCGAGGAACTATCTTTGGCGGGCAGCGAAGCAGTCGTTTTTTACGCCCGCGGAGCGGTCGTTAAGTTTGCGATTAAGAGTGTTTAAGCGAAGGTTCTAAGGGCTAAGAATATAATAGATTAGGAAATTAAATTGTAATAGGAATTAGGATTAGCGTATATATTGCTAGGTAAATTATTTATTCGTTATAAAAGTAATAAGATTTTTGTAGTCGCTAAGGATTTTAAAAGGGACTTAGGCGCTTTCGAACTTAGGGCGCTATTCCTCGAGGGCCTTAATAATAGCGAAGAACTCTTTATTATAGATATTATAGTTATATTCTTATACGTTGTACTTAGCCGAAAAGTAGGCGATAAGGTATAAAATACTTTTATTATTATATTAAGAGAGTATGCCGCCTACAGCCTAATTTGAGGTATCTATTTTTGGCATTTGCTCCGGCGGCACCAGCTTTTGGCTCCAGAGGCCCCAAACCTTATAGAGGCCCCAATCGGGTTAGGGTTTAACGTATAAATTATTTTTTTTAACCTTTTAATACAGTCAGACAGTAATCGTACAACAGCATTTCCGTACAAACAGTGCCAAGCCCAGTTAACCAGTAGAACCCCTATTCACCTATCTGTATACGAACCCCATTAAACTTAGTAATTTTGAGCTTCCTTTTAACCTTTATAACCTTCTTTCAACTCCCTCTTTATAACTAGACTAGCTATAAATACTAGAATAGGCTAGAATCACTCGCACGTACGTAAATATCCATCATATCAATCACTAGAGTCATTTACTAACTTTCCTATAGTCTTAAAATACTACGCGCATTATAGCGCCGCTATTAGAACCAAATGCAACCGTCGACTTCGCCTATATCGAGGATGAGGAGTGGGAAGGCTTCTTTAATAACGATACTCTCATCAACTTTCCTAGCGACTCTAGCGACTCTAACGACTCTAGCGACTCCAACGACTCTAACGACTCCAACGACTCTAGTAATTCCCCCAGTAATTCTAATAGCGAATCGGATTTAGACGAGGAGGGTATTACTATCGACTATAGGGATATAATCCTCAATCTACTAGCCGGCGCTATCCTTCCCGCCGCTACAATTCAAAACCTTTAAAAAGCCATTAACAAATAAGTAAAAGATTACAGCTTTATAATCAACCGTCGGAACGGCCGCAATACGAAGCCTAGAGTCCCAACTAACAAATATATACGGTACTACCTTTTCTATAACCGGTTTAGTCAACCGGGCAARTTAAAGGCAACGATTCAAAAGATAGCCTCGCATAAATATAATTATAATTAGAAGGCTATCGTAAAGAAGGAATATAGTCTCTAACATTTCCATTTATATATTAAATCCTATTATTAAATATATAATTACCTTCGGTCGAATAACCCCTTTACCTACCCCTAATATCGTAAAATAAAATTAAAAGTATTTAAAACTATCGACGACTACTCGAAACTCAACGCTATACGAACTCGGGAAATTACTTCTATCGTACAAAATAATTATCTAAACTTAATATATATAAAGAAAGATATTTATAACATACACATACATATTCGCCGGCGCAACCTCGATAGCTATACCCCAATAGGCGCTCTTATTAAAATCTTTAATAATAATAATATTAATTATATTAAGAAGATAAACTTAAACGACGAAACGAAATTATTAGGGATTATATTTACTCTCCCGCATTATATATATATAGCCTAACGCTTTTACAAAATTATAATTATTAATAATACATACAATACAAACCGCTTTAATTACCTATTTTACTAAATATCTAATATTACTAACGTTAGTACTATTTTTAACTACACCTTTAATATTATTAACAACAAGAAGTAAGAAGTATTCGACTTCTTAATTAATACTACCAAATAAATACAATTACAATATAATATCCTAAAACCCGCCGTCGTCGTTACTAACAAATACAAAGAAATAAAGCAATCATTAGCATAGATCTTTCCTAATACCTAATAACAATTCTATTTATTCTATATTATTAAGAATATATTATATAATACTAAACTAAAGTAGAAAAAATTAAAAGACGACGATTCTAACAATAATTCTAACAACGAAGAGGGCATCGACAAGTAGGCAACTCCCATCCTATTCGATAATACCGACTATAACCTTTATACTTCTATACAAAACGGCACTTCTAATAAAACTAATTAAACGATTACTAACAACCCCTATAATATTATAAAATAATTCAAGACTATAATATACAATAAGATAAAACCAAAATTCTTTACTACTTAGGAGGATTTAAAGAAGCGCTTTTCAACTTAGAAGCTAATCCTTCGTTATATCTAAAAGAATTAGCTCCCTATTAAAAATTAATAGGCATATTACTATATTAAATAGTATAGAAATTTCGGTATAAGGGTTACCTCCCCAACTAAATTAAATAATTTTAATATTAAGAATTACCTTCTTAACAGTAATAGCGATATCTTCAAACTAGTTTCCACTATTATCGAAATAGTAGACGAATAGTATATAACCTTTAAAGAAAAGCTAGCAAACTATTAAATTCGTTAATATTACAAATATATTACCCGTAGCTACTTAGGTTACTTCCCCTTATAAATTATATTTATTACGCTAGAAATAATTAATTATAAATACTTTTAAGTAGAGAGAAGCCGGCTAACCGATTAGCGTAATAACCCTCCTCCCCTCCCTCCCTATAATAAAGACTACAGTATCCCTCTTTAATATAGGCTACCTTATCATTATAAAATTTTTAAGCGGTTAATTATAGAGAAGCTACTAAAATTTAATTACATACACCCTCGCTAGCATTTTAAAGTACCTCTTATACGTATAACACCCTATATCTATATATCTATATATTATTATTAATTAGTCTCGTTCAATAGGATTTTAACGATTTCTACTTTCGCCTTCGAAACCCCCGCATTACGCCCAACGGTTGTAGCCGTCCTAAGAATTCTACTAGAGCTATCCCTAACGAGTACACACTCCTAGAAGCAACAAAGACTCCTAAGACCCCTAAAAAGCAAAAGGCTACACCTAGTTCAAAGAAGGGAAGTAAAAAGGCTATACTAATATTAAAGAGAGGGAGTAAAAAGGTTATACTAGTTTTAAAGAGTAAGAAAGAGGGTAAAAAAGTTAAGCCTATTAAATAGAATAACTTTAATAACTTACTTCACTTATAGCTAAATATTCGGCGCAAACTATTATATTAAAAAAGCAACGATATTAATAAACTAGCTCCCAATTCTACTAAACGTAAGCGCGTACGAAAGCCGGTCAATTTTAATACTTCTAACTATAGTAGCGAATCGGAGGTTACATTTCTAAAGCCAGCGCTTAATTACATTCGAATAGCTATATTAAATATAGAATTAGAAATAGAGATAAAGACCGAATTAAAAATAAAAGTAAAGGCAAACTCTCTAATAATCCTACTTCTAAACCAACTCCTACCTCTAAAGCTCCCGCCTCTAAAACTCTCCTCTCTAAAACTCTCTTTAGAGCCCTCTCTAAAACTAGAATTATAACTAGAATTTATACTAGAGCCCTCTCTAGACCTATTTCAAGAAATTTATCTAGTACTAGAGGTAGAGCCCTCTCTAGAACCCTATTAGTCGTCTCTAAAACAATAATAGCAACCGTCCCTAGAATTAGAGCTAGTACTAAATTCTATTTAAATAGCTATAGAATCTAACTCTCCCATTAAGTAAGCAATTAAATATAAGAGAAGTAGGGCTTAAATAGGCTTACCTACTCCTAAGGTTATACGAAGTAGTTATATAAATAGGCCCAATTAGAAGGCTATAGAGGCGAGCTAATAGTAGAAGCAAATACTATACCAAGTATTACAAAATTACCTCTACTTTATTCTTTATCGTTAGTACTATAATTTTTTATAGTATAAATAAATACTATAAAACTATCCTATATATAAAATATTGTATGCTATAGAAATCTCTATATAAAACTATATCGTTGAACATCGCTATCATTTTTTCATATCTGTGTAAAACACTCAAATTTACCATATAAATACTATTTTACGTTAAAATGACGTGCCAAAGATTGAAATATTGGGGCCTCTATAAGGTTTAGGGCCTCTGGAGCCAAAGGCTGGTGCCGCCGGAGCAAATGCCCTATTTTTACTACGGTTTTCTTAGTCTAATTATAAATTTTAAGGACGGGGCCGCTTATAAAAGCCTATTTAAAGGAGTCGAATATAATTTAATAGCGGTCGGTCTAGATCTATAGCGCGTTTTTCGTAGTTAATTTATAGAGGAGAGCTGCGATTAAGGAAAAAGAATATATAAATTAACGGTAGAAGTTTGTAAAGCCGAGGAAAGATTGTAGGGACTTCTTAGATTTTAGAGCTTGCTATTTAATAATTACTTTAACTTTCTCTAAGTTTATTTCGATACCGCTTAGTATAATAATAAGTCCTAGATATTTAGTACGTTTAATATAGAATTCGCATTTATTAATATCTACGTTAAAGCCCGCCTTTGCTAACCGGTCGAGAATATTATTAATATAACGTTCGTAATCTTATTCATTATCCGAGTAAATAAGGACGTCGTTAAAGTAAGCGGTAGTATAGATATTAAGTATATTATAAAGGATATTATTAATATAGTTTTAGAAGGCGCTAGGGGTACTTTAGAGGCCGAAGGGGACGATGAGATTCTCGAAGAGATTAAAGCGGGTAATAAAAGTAGTGAACTACTTATGGCCTTCCTTTATACGAATGCGGTTAAAAGTAGTGATAATGTCGAATTTAGTGAAAATTTTAGTATAGTAAATAGCGTCGAGTATTTCCTTAATTAAAGGAAGGGGGTAGCGAAATTTAAATATAATATTATTAATACTGCGGTAGTTAACGTAGATATAGATTCTGCCTCCTAGTTTCTTAATAAAGAGGATTAGGGAAGAAGTTTAGGATTGAAAAGGCCGAATGAATTTCTTTTAGAGGTTATTATCGATCTATTATTTAATAATATTAAATTCGTCTGGGTTAAAAACGTAGCTACGTATTGCGGGCGCCTCTACTCCGGGTTTGAGTTCGATTTTGAGATTGTAAACGCGGTTGGGGGGGAATATTTTAGCCGTGGTCTGGTAGAAGGTATTCGTATAGTACTAGTATTAATTAGAGAATTTAGTCCGGATTTAATCGTTGGTTTTATAGGGTTTGTCCGCTTTTTTATAGAAAGTATTAGTATCCTCGGAGGTAATTTTATTAAAGGCGATGCTATTAATTGTAAAGTATTTATTAATAACCCCTTCGTATTTAATAAAATCTCTATTCGTATTATTAAAGGGGATAGAATTTAAAATTTAGGTAGTATAGAGGGCTACTTCTATACTTTAACTTGCGAGGGCGTTGATCTACGGGTAGAAATTGGAGCCGAAAAGCTTTTTATATTATTAATTATAATCGAAGAGGATTTATTCGATAATTTAAACTATTAAATCGTTATTAAGAGCGGAAAGCTCTAATTTATTAAAACTATCCTCCGTTTATTCCTCGTCGCGTATACATTTAATATTTTCTTCTATATTGGTCCGAATCGTTCAGATAACTTAAAGTTTGAAGCGGTCGGCGAATTCGAAAAAGCTAAGCGCCGAGAGCTCTTCGATATCTTTGGGGTCGATAAAGCCGTAAAGAAAGGAAGGAAGGCGAGGGGGGGCGAAAGAGGCTATTAAAAGTATAAACGTTTAACCCGGGCCTACGAGGGTACGACTAATAGGCCTAGGGCTGAACCGGTTAATAATTTATTTAAAATAGCGGCGAGAGACCTATTGAATTAGGGAGGTTAAGGAGGCGTAATATAATATTATAAAGGCCGGGTCGGGGTCTATAATTAAAGTCGGAGGAGGGTCCGCATTTAGGGTTAAAAGAGCGGGCTCTACGTTTAGGAGGGGCTCTACAGCTAGGAGGGTTCGAATAGTAGCTTTAATTGGCGAGGGGGGGTAGGAATTACCCTTATCTTTAGTATCCTCGACTATAAAAACGTAATATATTACTATACTAGCCTTTATTACTTTTAAATTAAAAGGTTGGGGGGTAATTTATAGGGACGGGGCGCGGCGTAGATTTTAATATAAACCAGTTAATAAATAGCTATAAGCTTTATAAGCAGAAGTAAAGGAAAGGGTATTAAAGGGCTACGAAATTGTTAGCGAGTAATAGGCGAATTAAAGGTAATTGAAGATAACCGGGTTATTAGGGGCGAGGTTATAAATAAAGAGGTCGATAGTTTTATAATATAGGCCTACCTATATAGTAAACCGGGAAAAGTAAATAATATTACCGCCTTTTACTTCCCTTCCGTTAGTAAAATAAAGGATTTTAGGGGTAGTAAGGCGGTAAATTAGTAAATAGTAGTAGTAGATAAAAGAACGGTTAATAAAATTAAGAGTAGTATAATTACATAGCTGCCGGACCCCCATCTGAGTATACCGTATGGTAATAGTCCCCCGACGGTTCGTAGCTCCTTCCGGTACCTCGGTGAAAAACCGACTCCACACGGTTACTTAGAGCGAACCGTCCCAGGACCGTTACTTTAGGCTACAATTAGTAGGAGTATCTAGGCTCTTATACCTAATTGTTAGTAGTCGCTAGACATATTAGGAAGTCGTAATTAATCGTACATACGAACGTACAACTAGTGCCTAGACTATGCGAACTAGATCAGATTTTCTACGGACCTACTAGCTACAATACGTGCCCCCCGATCCTACCCCTACGCTTCCGCCGCCCTATTCCTGCCGCCTACCTAGCGCCGCCCAGCGCCGCCTAGCGCACGGTCTAGTACCGCCCGGCACCCGCGTTCCCAGTACTATACCGCATCGGCGCACGGTCCAGCACCGCCCGGTACCCGCGTTCCCGGTACTGTACCGTACCGGCGCCCGGCGCTACGCGCCGGTCCTAGAACGCGATACGATTAATGCGATGCGATTATAATTGAATACGATGGTAATTATTTATTTATTGGTACGCTATATTAATTAATAAATCGTGCGATGAGATGGAGCAACGCGATTCATTTGCATAGGGATGAAGACTACGCTTATAATACCAAACGGGGATATAGGCTAATTATTAACGTAGCGCCGCGGCTATTAGACTTTTAATAATTCTAAGCCGGAGATGCGTACGTTCAATAATATTAGCAATCGGACTAATAATAAGATAGATGAGACGAGACGGTGGAGGTTATAGCCGAGCTATTGTTAATACCTAATTACTTAAATAAATTGTTAGATGCTGACTATAAGATCCAAGCTCTTAGGTATAGACTTACTTAATAGAATTAGACAGCTACTATTATTATATATTATAGATATTACCAATATTAGACAAGAGTTAGAAATACGTAAATTAATAACTAATAATAATCTACATTAAGATGATGTCCCAATTTACCCAGGCCTAGGACGGTTGGTGGCTACGTTTCTATCGATCTTTGAGCTTCGAAATATCGATAATATAGACGCGTTCTATTTAGAGAGTTAGAAGGCCGATAATAATGGCCTCGTAGGTGTCCTCGATTATTGGCACTTATAGGTAGGTAACTCTCTACCTAGTAGGCACTACTTTAGTCAATATAAGAAAGATATGCCGTTCGTTCATACAGGCCTACTCGTATACGAAAATATAGTCTATACGGCCGAAGCCATCGACAATGTCCCTATATCGGATATAATCGCCCAGGTTGAAGGTATAGCGTTTGAAAGTCCTATAGGGCATTCGAATAGTTAATTTCCGTAATGATACTATATAATATAGTATAATACAAATATTATATACCGTAATGTGATGGCTAGTATTATAGCCACTACTATAACCGCCTATGCAATATTCGTCCGGAAATATAGTATTCGCAAACATCGACTAGTAGGAAGGTAGTGATAAGGATAGGGCAATTAATAATAACGATAGGATATGGACAGGGATATAGACTTACTCGTTAGAAAACGATACCCTATTACTATACTATATAATACTAAGCCCAAAGATTATATACGGTATACCATAGTCAATGTCGTAGGCTTGAATTAGAGCCCGGCGAAATATATCTAGTATTTATTTAAACGTTAGTAGTAGATAATAAAGTAGGCCAATGTCCCGGTTAATACCTACTATAATAGGGTGGCGAATTTTCCTTATAATGTCAACTTTAAACTTACTAGATACTATTAGTCGTAAATAGGAGTTATCCGCCGAGTAATCGATATCGAACTCGTCGTCGTCGTCGTTATTATCTATTAAACTAATTCGGATCTGCTCTTCACGATATAGCAATTTTTCGAAGATACTAGGCGTCTACTTAGTTAGGTCGTTGATTTAGCGTATTAATGTAGGGTCGGACAGGGCGAAGGCATTTAATATAACGAAACGGATCGTATAGACGATATACTCGTATTATAGAATGAATTTCTCGACATCTCGGCCGTTAGTCGTCTCTATTGTCTTTTTAAGTCGCCTAGATTATTATTGTCAGTTTGAATTTAATTAATATCATTGTTGACGCCGGTCGGCTTTTTATATTCCACCCGCGTAGCATACGGCGGGGCGGTATTAAAATTTTCCAGCGCCAAAACTTATCGGTTTCATAAGTACGAACAGAAATACTAGAAATATTAAAAATGTAATAGACGGACTTACTTATAATACTTCTCCTCTACCAGTATATTTAACAGAGTTGGTAGGCTATATTCTTCGTAAATATTATCGTAGTATATACCTACGTGAATATTGGGTCGAAGTACCTTTCTAATATACTCTTTTGCACGCTTAGGTAAACTAGTCGCTTTAGCTACTACTTCGGCTATAGGGGCATTTTCGTTGCTATCGTCGTTGTTATTAATTGCTATATCTATATCCTCGTTATCGTCGTCGTCGATATTAATAATTAATATAATTCTCGACTACTAGGATTAGGACTAGGACTAGACTATAGATAACCGCCTAGATAATCGTATAGATGACCGTTTAGACGATACTTCTAATAGTAATTCAATTAGGCGTGCCTTTGTTTTGAATACTTTATTTGCCCTAGGATTCCTGGCGGTGCCTTCTACTACAACCTAGCACATCATTACATACCATTGTCTACCAATAAGCATAATATTATTTAATTAGTCATATTCCTCCTAGGTATTCCTAGTACTTATTAATACCGAATTACTACGAGCCATCGTAGCTAGAGCACTACATACGGCTTTCACACAATATTCATCGCTTAGGTTAGGTTCCTATTTTCTTTTACCCAAAATTTCCTTCTATACTTCCCAAATATATGGATTAAAATAGTCTTTTTTTAGCCATACTTCGAAGAGAAGGGGTATAATAATAGACTATTTACCGTAGGAAGACAACTCGTAACTTTTCAAGTAGTACTTTAGTGACGGTATAGAGCCCTAACCAGGGGGAAATAGCTACTTTTATAGTATATAGTAATATTCGAATTAGGATTTGGGGGTTAAAAATACATCCTTCAATATTTAGTATACATATACCGCCATACCTTTAAATTCTAAATAAATTAGATCGGGTAGGCAGGTCATAATAATATTTAAGCCCGGTATAAGGTCGAATAATACTAGCCGTATCTTATTAATACCCTACTAGGTTTAGTATACCTTTTTATCCCCTTTTTTCCGGATATTATAGTCCACCTTATATTTCATTTAGAGGTGTTAATAATAAAACCGATTGATATCGGGAGTCTAGTCTTCGACTACGTCCTGCTTATTAATAATATAGTCTGGGCCAATAAAGCAAAAACGACAGAACTTTAGGCCTGTAGACTTAGTAATGCTAGAATTTTTGTCTTATTAGGGTATATCGCTAATATAATACATAGTAAATACTGATACTACCGTTAGCTTACCTTTAATATCTATTATAACCCCCTGGTCCAACGGTATTAAACACCCTATTATATTAACGACGGCCTCGAAATTGGATATATAGGGCCCAAATACTATAGGGAAAATATTGGTATTCCTAGAACGATTTCCTAATAGTAGGCCAGCTAGTAATTAATATATCCCTATAACGGATCGACAAGTATTACGATATACCCCGAAGCTATCGATAAAAGTAATAACTAGATAGTTTAGAATATTTAGCCCGGGATTTTTCACCCTATTTTAATACTATTCGAAAATATCTCGGCTATAGGTTTCGAGCTCAAATTGGGTACGAAGGCGTGGTATTAATGCTAATAGAATAATCCTTTTATCGGGGATATTAAGAAGGCTGGGGATGTTGGGGTTATTATCGTTATTATCGAGGTTATCGAAGTTATCGTTATTGTTGTTATTATTGCCGGACCCTATTACTCCCCGGTTTTTACCTATAGCGTTCTTAAGTATTCGAATTTTCTATAAAGCCCGCCGGACTAAATAATACCCCTTTTTCCTCGGGTTTTCGGGTATAGTACTATATTTTCGAAAAAGCTTCCTAGGCTTCTTTTTCGATGTCTTGAGGTTGGTTTTCGATCTCTTGCCCCTAGTGGCTGTATCGACTAGTGGACTTGGGTTATTCAATGTATCGCCGTCGAAAAAATTTATTTATATTAAGGTAAAGTTGTCGGCTAGGTACTAGGGAATCCAATATTCCTATTCTAAGCGTAATACTAGTTTATATAGCTTAAATATTATATCTTCATTAACTTAGGCCTTAAAGCTAACGCCCGGGTATTCTTCGTCGATATTATTAATTATTAAATATTCTTATACTATAAGGGTCATTTCGCCTGTATAATCTACGAAATCGCTAGTATAATTTTTGCTGATAGCTTTAATACGGCCGATATGGAGTATATAGTCTATATACTCAATAGGTAGTCTATATAGGCAATTAAAGCTAGCGACGTCGTTAAGACAACGGAAATAAATAAAATCCGACGGAAAGATAGCTTTCCCAGTATCTTCCGAGTTAGTTCGATTATCTCTAATAAAGTAGGCGTATTCCCCCAATATCGTACGTACTGAATTTGACTAGTAAAGGGCATAGTATAATTTTGTCGGGTTATTAATAAAATAGGCTATACTTTTGTGCATTTTAGCGGCGGTATCGGAGTTTAAAAAGGCTTAAAATAATGACTTTGGGTCTATAAAATATAATAGTGCCGGGATTGTATTTGGATCGTCGAATTCTTCTATTATCGTAGTAGATTTAGAGCCTATTACTTCCTATTATTATTATTACTATTATCGTTACTTAGCTTTTTTCCGCTTGCGACTAACCGAATTAGTCTTTATTCTAGTTACTTATAATAGAATTTAGGTAACCCGTATATTTAATAATAGTAGTCTTTTCTCGATCCTCCCTTTTAATGTCCTAACTTATTTTAGTAGTAGTTAAATGGCTAGGATCGGTTTACCGTCTTATCTATATAGTATACCTAATATTTATAGTAATATTGTATATTACTCTCGAAATATATGATTAGTATAGGCGTATAACCCTAGAGCTAATTAGAAAGTTGAAAATTCTGTATATTAATTATAATAGTAATAGATCAAAGTAAATATATCTATAAGGCCTTTGGCGGGCTTAGGAATTTCGGTAATAGCCGGTTACTTATCCACCTAAGTATCGATAAAGTCTTTATTAATAAAGTCCTCGTCGAAAGTAATAGTTTCTAGTCCCTGGTCCTTAAAATCCCGCTCAGCATATTCTAGATCAAAACGTAGTTGGTCTTCGTCAAATCTAGCGGGTAAGGTATCGTAGTCTTTGTTGTTAACTATTAAGGCTGTAACCCTAGCACGAAGTATAGTATCTTGGTCGATGGCGCCTATAGGTATAGTAGGTTAGTAACTATACGTGAAATATAGTTAATAATAAACTTATTTTCATCTTTATTATCATCTTCATCTTTATTATTCTCGTCCTCTTCGGCACTAGATATAGTAGTATCGTTATTGAATAGCGGGGTATAAAAATCGGTATAACTTAGTAATCTTTAACGTTATTCTTAGTAGTCTAGAAAGTTATAGATATTATAAGGCATACTACGATTATTATAGCCGACTCTAAATAGTATTTCATCGAGGTTAAATCTAATAGGCCCCGCGCGAGCAAAGTGCTTCGGTATACGTAGACCGGGCATCGTATTTGGCCAGCTGAGCCCTATTTGAGGTTGTTGTTAGATTAAGGGAGGGGGTTCTTGGTTGTAGAGGGGAAATTATAAGAAGAAGATGTTGCAAAGATGTTGTAAAGGGGAAGAAATTATAAAGACGAAGACGAATCTCAAATTGAATCTGCCTACTACGTCACACGACCATTCACTCAATCCTTATCTAGCAAATAAATAAACAAACAAACAAATAACAGAGTATGGCACTATATATAAGTACCGTATAATAATAGAACCGGCAGGCAGCGATTAACTCCTTGATTTGAAATACAACCGTCTGGTATCTATATATTTACTTCGAATCTAGAATTATAATATCTCGTATTTCGTTGTATCTTTCAATAAAGTAAGATATAATAATATCTTCGAATAAATAGCCAAATGTATATAAATTATCTCAAAGTAGATGCCCAACTCCTATTGGCTGCCCTATCTACGTTCCCCTACTAAGATTGGATTAGCCCTAGCTGCAAACCCAAATGACCCTAAAATGCCCCACCACGAGCCGCCTTTTAGAGTTGAGACCTACTTAGAATTTCATCGAAATAAACGAAATATTAACACTATTAATACCATCGCCATTCATTAGTATTAACGAACACTACCCCTCTATTTCATTTAGTCTTTTTCACCGCAAACATACAAATAAAGCACTAGCAATATAGTAGAATAGAAAGTAATAAAATAGAAGGCGGTAGAAGACCCCGCGTATATAATTACAAATTTCGAACGAAATTTAAAATCCCATTCACCTTCTTCAAACTTTCAATAAATCGCCAATATAAAGATTTTCGTCCCTCGCTTCTTCTACTCCTTCTTTTAATTTTTTAACCTAAACGGACTATTATGTACGATAACCCTTTAAATCGTCAATATCTCTATTGTAAGAGCCTCTATCGCAAGCCTTCTTACGTATCCTTCTTATTGTAAGCCTTCTTGTCGCATCCTTCTTATCGCAAATAAGTCTCCCTAACGGGTATTAGTCTGCCCTTACCGTAAATATACATCTATATATATACTATTGATTGCCATCGACTAACTTCTATCTAAATGCCTAGCAAGGGTAAAGCGGGCGCCTATAGTACTTCGGCCCAAAAAAGTCGGAATAATAGACCCTTCCCTAATACCAACGATAGTAATTTAAAGGATCGTAGCGAACGTTCACCGCTACGAAACGAAGATAAGAATGTAGATGAGGACGAATTTAGCGACGTCGACAACCAATACCCCAAAGTACCTATTAAGAATAATACCTTAATTATACTARTAATTAATCCCTAGCGTACCGTTACTAGCTATTTACAGGTCCCTTAAGGATAGGGTCAAGTAAGTAGATCTTAAGTATATTAATTACTATATATATAGTTAATTATATTATCTAATTTTAATTTTTCTAACATCGCTATACCTCGTCCCCTTATACTAATAATAATCGGACCGTGCCTATAAAATATTTAGGTCGTTATATTAAATCTACCGCGACTATATTAACCGATCCCCTTTAAAAAGATAGTCAATTAATAAATGTAATATTATATAGCCGTTATAATGTTCAATAATAATAATAACGGGGCATGTTTACCACCCTATAAGGACAAACTATAGGCAATATGCGACCGGGATAGGGTCAGGGTCAATTCATGCCCTAAGGATTCTAAGGCTAGTTCGCTCCCCAAGGCCAGTTCGCTCCCCAAGGTTATCAAAGTCGAAGTGGCATACCGCCCTAGGGTTTTCGAAGTCGAGGTGCCATACCTCCCCAGGGTTTTCGAAGTCGAGGTGCTATGCTTCCTCCCCAAGGATAATACCGTTACTTGCAAAGGCAATAATTAATGCCTTTACGTAATTAGCAATCGAGAAGTCTACTACGGGATAACTAGAGTATAGTTGTTACCGAAGATTCTTTAGATACTAGACTCGACGATTTACTAGCTACAACTCAATAGTTAAGGTAGTAAGACAAGTCTAAGCAGAAGGGGGTTCCAACTATTCTACCGGCTATAACCGCTAGTTCATTTATACCTACTGTTACTACTACCGGATCACAAATTCCTTACACTAATGTTCGTTTACCTATACCTGCCGGAACTACTACTGGCTATGGCTCTATAGGCCAAGACGACGATCATTCAGCCCTGGGGCTCGAGGCTGCTTTTTCTACCAACTTGGCCGATGAGACTCAGTCCCAGTATGGCTCCCAATCCCAATCTGGTGGTGGTAACTAGTCCCAATTACGGTTTGGAGTTTAGTTATAATCCTAACGTAGCTCCTAATTAGGCGGCACCTAACCCTAGTATGGCACCTAATCCTAGTTACGGTCTGGAGCTCAGTCACAGTCCTATTATGGTAATCAGTCCCATTATGGCAATCAGTCCCACTATGGCTCCCAATCCCATTATGGTTCCCAACGTTCTTCCTAAGGCTGGTTTCCCCAACCCAATTGGCCTTACCAGGGCGGCGGCAATTATCAGTATGACGAATATGGTAATCTATTCGATGTATATGGTAATCAGTATAATGAATACGGAAATCTATATGGCGGCTCTCAATATGGCGGTTATGATGAATTATACGGCAATCTATTTAGCGGTCCTCAATATAGCGGCCAAGACTAGCATAGCGGTTATAATGAATATGGTCAACCATATGGCGGTCCTCAATATAGCGGTCCTCAATATAGCGGTCCTCAATATAGAAGTTAATTTCAATATGGAGGTCAGTTTCAGCATAGCGGTCAGTTTTAGCATGGCGGTCCGCAGTATGGCGCCTAGTCTTTACTACCTTAGATACCTAGTGGCAGTTATTAATCAGGAAGACGTAGCCAAAGTTCTAATTAAAGTTCTAACTAAGGGAATAGATTTAGAGAGCCAATCCTTTGTAATCCCAACGAAACCCTATTCGAATAGAAGTTTCCCAAGTATTTCTTTACTTCTATCTACGCTAATCTAATGTCCCTAAAGGAATTAGGTATACTTACCCGCCTAGAATATAACTCTATCGATGCTAATATTCTAAAATCCGAGTAAAGTATTATACAATCCGTACCTAGGGAAGAAACTAAGGAGGTCGTCAACGAAATCTATCGTTAAATACAGTGGTATATATTTGTATATTATTTTAATTAGTTTGCTAATTAGGTTGTTAAGTAGGTTATGCCTAGTATCGATACCCGGATATCTAAATTTCGAAGGCTTTGTATTTACGCCAAAGGTACCTATAAGTCCCAGAAAAATAAGTTTTTGTAGGATAAACTATATACCTACTTTATTACTATAGCTAAGGATTACCCCTAACTTCTAGAATTCGATTACGATAATACCGATAATTGTTAAATATTCGAAGAATTGGTTGAGCTATAGATCAATACATACTTCTTTTAGGAGGTCTTCGCTTATATTATACTTTATATTAATTATCAAGTTACTTTTAGCGATAAAGAAAATTTACTTTTTTTCTACTTCAAAAGCGTTATTATCGACTTGGGCATTATAGTTTATAGAATTATCCAATCCGAAAAAGAATTAAATCGAAGTCGTAGTCCGGGGACTAGTTTAGTTAAGAAAAAGGACGAAAATGCTAGGACCGAGTACCGCAATATATTTAATAACCTAGCGTTTTACCGAGCGTTTATCGAGGTGGATAGGGGTATATTCAAAGAATTGCCCCTCGAGCTTATTATTCTACAGGCTATTCGAAATAACGTGGACTTGGAAATTCTCGAACGCTCTATTACCTGTGATCCTCCCCCCCTTCGTCGGGTGCATAACCCAAATCTATGGCAGCCGATGCCATTATATAGCCCAGATGCTGGCGGTGCCTAAGCTAGCGGTTATACTGGCGGTGGCCAAGCTGGCGGCCAATCTAGTGGCGGTCATATTAGTAGTAGTCATCCTGGCGGTCAGGGGAGTAGTGGCCGCCATAGTAGTGGCGGTCGTGCTGGTGCTGGTGGCGGCCAGAGCAGCGGTCCTCGTCGTATTTCTGGTCCTGGTTCTGCAACCAACAGCCCTCGCGATCGTGGCAGTCCGTACGAGCGCCCCCGTGACGGCCCCCGTGACGGCCCCCGTGACGGCCGCCGTGATGAGCGCCGTGATGAGCGCCGTGATGAGCGCCGTGATGAGCGCCGTGGAGGAGACACTAGTGGAAGCCGCAGTCGGTTGCACTTTACACCTATAGAGGGCGATTCCAGTCAGACCCGCCAGAATTTGAACGTGCTATAGCGCTAGGTGCCAATCAATTATGGCCGCAACGACTAGGACGACGAGGACGACGATCTCCCTAATCGCCGCCGTAACCGCTAGGGCAGGGACCGCCGTGCAATGTTATTGACGGCCGATATGTCCCGCTATGAGCGCGGCAGCCGTTATACGGATAGTAATATTATTAATATTACACTTTATATTCCCAGGCGTAACCGCAAGCCTGTTCCGTCGACTATACTGGATTTAGCTACTCTCGAAGAGGGTATAGGTTCCTTGTACCTCTAAGTCTATTTAGCAATTTCTTTTGTTCTGTTATGATACCTATTCGCATGCGGTAGTTAATAATAGTATATTCAGTATCATAGCAAGCAGCATTACAGCAAGCAGCATCACAGCAAGCAGCATCACAGCGTTTAGAATTGCAGCGTTCGGTATTATAACATTCACAATATTATCCAGGATCATAATATCTAGTGTTGGAGTCAGCCTACTTAATTAATCGTGCCTTATTATCTAAGATTATAACATTTAGTGTTAGAGTTAGCCTACCTAATTGATCGTGCTTTATTATTTAGGATCATAGCATCTAGTGTTGGAGTCAGCCTACTAGCTGATCGTGCCTTAGCTATTTTAGCTCTATGCTCAAGTCGGAGGAGCGATAATAGCGATATCGTCCCGTATCCTAACGAGCTCAATTGATATATCATTCATTCCATTCCATTCCCTCTATTTATATCTATATCATTATCGTTATCTTTATCGTTATCTTCGCTGTCTTGGTGTTTTTGGTATCGTATTCAATTGAGTAATATGATTGGTCGTCGTAGTGGTGTACGCGACCGCGGCGAACATACACTATCTTAACCTCCAAATGCAGGGGTTCAGCGCACTTGCCTAAGCCTACGCAGGCGGTAGCGCGGCACTTTAATTAATTGACATAGGTCTTGTTCTCTACGGTCATGGTCTTGGCGCGACCACGGCGGCGGGCACGGGCTAGTCTTGGCGCGGCCCTCTGTCGCAGACTGATAAGACCGATAAAGTTGGAAGGATCACCAGGTGTGCGATTGCCTCTTGGGAGATGTGGGCTGGACCTTCCCGTCTAACGACAGTTTTGAGCTGGGAACCGTCCCAGGACCGTAGTGATGCAGTAACCGTAGGAAAAAAGGAAACCGCAATCAGAAAAGAACCGTACATGTGGTTCTGCGACTGTCCCTCTATGTCAACCGTCCTGCTACTGTTGTGTGAAAGGTACGGTCATGCGACCGTTGGGCGACTGTTCTGAGCCTCCTATATATGCCCAGCTAAGTATTATTAATAAGAGCGGAGTAGTATAATTTACGTAGCCCGTCGGAAAAGTAAATAGAGAGGTTTAAAATATTTAATTATCTATAACGGCTATTTAGGGAAGATTTATTTATTTTTATAATATTAAATAATATAAGGATGTCTCCTATTCTTCTTATAAATTTAGGCTTCTAAACGCAATTTAGCGAAGAGGTTATATATTTCTTTAGTCGATAATTCCTTATTTATTACCTACAAGGGGGCTAACGAAACCTTATTGATATTGGGGAATTAATTGGGTACTATTAGGGATTATAGCGTTAATTTAATAAGATTGTTAACCGTATTTAAATTACTAACCGTATTTAGACTGGCCGGATTATTAACTATAGCCGCTACGGGAGCCGCCTTTACCTTTTCTACCGTAGCTGCGGCCATTACTATAAATAGAGGGAGGGAACTCTTTATAGAAATTTATCTTATTATAGTAAATAAAAGAGTAGTAGCCGGGGCGTTTATAATAAATATAGGCGCTAAATTTTATACGGAAATTAAAAATATTTTAAAGGATTATAGCGCGGACTACGATATTAATTATAGATAGTTTATTAAAATTTATAGCGTTGCTACTATAATTAGTTGTAATGTAAATAGTTATAGAAGAAGAGGCTACGTTAGAAGTCGGGCTATAAAGTTTATAAAAGGGACTATTAATTTTGGAATAGTAGGCGTTGTTTTTAAATTATTAAGCGAAGGTATAAATTAGGGTAAATTATTTAGAATAGTCCGAACTTAAGGGTTAGGGAATTTATATAGTAAAAGTAGCGCGGATTTTATCGTTAATTTTATTTCTAAGGAAGTAGACTTTTATAACGTCGTCGAAGTTGTAGCGGTCGATAATTTGAATTTACTAATCTTCAAAGTCGGATTAATATATATTCTTACTTATAGCGAGGTTATTTAATTCGCGGCGGGCGAGGGTAGTTAAGTTATTATTATTATATCTAATATTAAATTCCTCTTTAATAAAGGCGTTAGTAGTCTCCTATTTCTATTTCTCTTTATTTAAATCGAAGCTAACGATATAGAATAAGGCCGTTTCGTAGGCGGAGAAGGGGGCGCCTTCGAGGGATTTAGTAATAAGCGAGAATTTCTTACGCTCGTTAAGGAAGAATATAGGGTTATTTAATTAAATAAGGGTAATTTTTATATGCTAGGTATAGTATTTTTCAACCTTCTTTAAAGGGGTTTTACCTTCGCTATCGAACGGTTTAATATAAGTACGGGAGGAACGGTCCCCGAGACTATCAATAATAGAAGTAGATATTATAATATCCTTAAGAATAGAGGCTACGGAATTAATACGCTTAAGTTTCTTTTATAGGAATTTAGTAATTTTAATAACGGAGTCGAAGGTTTATTAGAGGGCCTTATTATTTAAATCGAATTCGTTAATATACTAGTTAGTACTAATATAAGTCTTTTTAAGGATAGAGTACTTTTCTTCGAAGAGAATATTATTATTTAGGAGGTAGGCGTTTTCGGCCTAGAATTAAGAGTATTAAATTTAGAAATTAATATACATTTTGTAGAGAGATTGGAATTCTTTTCGGGTAGATTAGAATAGGGTAAAGGTAGCGACGGAATTAGTATTAAATAGGCGGCCGAAAAAGAGAGAGGTATCGTAGAAAACAGAATTAGTAGAGAAATTAGTAGCGTATTACTCTTCCCTTATAGAGGCGGGAAAATTATTAGAAATAGTAAGAGCCGTTTGGAGGGTTTTATAGAAATTGGCGTTATATAAATCGGTAATTTAAAGGGAACCGACGGCGGTAGCCGCGATAAAATTATTTATAAGGGTAGCGTTAAGTATTAATACCTTTAGGAATTCGATATTAAGTATCGAATTAATTAATAGGAATTTATAGGTATTTCGAACGGACCCTATCTTTAAGTAAGCGGGTAGGGGTTTTTTTACGGTATTTATAAAAGATATAGAATTTCGTTCAATTAAAAGACGGGATAAAGCTTATATTTATACTTCGATAATAGGCCGAATTTTAAAGTCCTATTTGCGTGCGTAGCGCTAAAGAGGCATAATAAACTATTACGGGGTAGAGGTATAATTAGGGGTAGGGTAAGATATGTGTTATTGTGCGGAGGAGGGGAAAGGAGGTATATATAGAGGGCTAGCTATATAGGCGAGAGCCTTGGAGCCAGCCCGAAGTTACGTATTTATATACGTAACCGGACGGTATAGCTTTAAGCTATACCGAGGCACTCTAGTACATCGTAACAGCAATACTTAGCGCTGGGCAGGTCACAG
The DNA here is from genome assembly GCA_009802275.1 of Neurospora sp. CHS-2018a. NCBI lineage: Eukaryota > Fungi > Ascomycota > Sordariomycetes > Sordariales > Sordariaceae > Neurospora > Neurospora sp. CHS-2018a. The sequence continues at coordinate 22,572 of RAKG01000056.1, forward strand.
GTAGGATAACCCTATAACAAATATATACATTTTATTAAATATAGTCTTTCCTTAGGCGGAGCCGGATATGCCCAACGAAGACAGTAAAACGCCCATAGGTTTACATCTCAAGTTTTTTGAAAAGAAAAGAAAAATTTTAAATCTTTTATTAAAAATTTTTTTTTTTTGAATCCTAATTTTTTTAGATTTTTTTTTTTTTTTTGGAACTTGGTCATTTTTAGGGTTAGGGGATTTGGTCATTTTTGGGGACTTGGTCATTTTTGGGACTTGGTCATTTTCGAAAAATGAAAAAAAAACAACTTCAAACGGGATTGAACAGACAACCTTAAGAAGAAGAGCAAATATAAGAACTATTGAGCTACTAGCCCTACCATTGAGCCACTAGCCCAATTGATTAACAAAGATGTTCATTCTTTCTATTTATATAAGCGAAAAGATTTTGGGGGGGCTTGGTTATTTGGAATAACGGTCGTATTCATTTGAGACTGGAAAACCACGGTCGCATCTGGGCTGTAACCAAAAACCACCTTTCTCAACGGTCGTATTTATTTGAGATTTGAAAACCACGGTCGCATCTGGGCTGCAACCAAAAACCACTTTTCTCAACCACTTTTTTCAACAACCAGACCACTGCACAGGCTGCACAGAGTACCAAATTGACCGCAAAATTCAGGCGAACATTTTGCGACTTGGTGCACGAAGATGCATTCTCTGGTTGAGGAGCAATTCTGTTGCAAAGGCAAAAAGTGGCCTTTTTCGCGAAAAGCACGGGCCTCGAGTTTAGCCAAACTCGTCGAATTGCCTGATTGGGACGGATGGCTCCGCAATTAATTGCATTTGGCCCAGTATAGATAGAACCGCCGCTCCTTCCGTCGCTTCGTGTGGGCCCACGGACCACGACCTCTAGTGTGGATCCAAATGTGGCACCTGGGAGGTGGGCCCGACGACGAAGCTCTGTAAAGGAATGGGCGTTTCAATAATTCCAATAATAACGGTAAAGCTATTTTTCCATCAGACTTTATATATTTTTACTACTATAATAAGTCTAATATCCCTAAATGCTATTATCGCTTGCTAGAAGACGACCCCTATTACCGCATTTATATTAGCTGTGTCAACGCTATCGGGAAGAATTTTACTTTAGACTTCTATAAATATATTAGAGAAATTATTTTGATTATTAATAAATGTATATATATTAACTATATAAATGAAGATTTTCTTAATATTAGCGTATATTATTAAATCGGTCAATATATATTATTCGGGAAATATAAATTAATTATTCGGTTCGATAAGGAACTTTAAATTCTTTAGTATTAGGTTAATTAGTTTACTCCCGTTATTATCGATTATTTTAATAACGACAATCTAAATGATCCTAATCTATTAGTATAAAAAGGGAAGTAAAAGGAAAAAAGACTATTCAAAAAATATACGACTAAGCTAGAAATCGATTAGAAAAGTGGCTATTTTTTTATACGCCGTATTCTTGACTAGGTTCTAAACGACCTAAATAAATATTAAGTCGAAGGAGTATTAATAAATAAGAGATTCAAAATACACCCTTTCGTATTTACGCTACCTATCCGAGTCTACTTCGAAATTAAGGAATTTGGTCGTACGAAGTCCTTGCATCTTTGAGTTACATCCAGCATTTGGCATTTTTAGCATTCAGTTGTCAGAGTTACCCATATTATTATTGGACCAGATTAACAGCATCAGCGACACTTTCAGGTACATACCTCCGGGTCCCCCCCTGCAGCTTACCATCTGCTTACCGTCTGTAGACTGTAAGATTCACACGTAACGATACTAAATGAACTTACAGTCTATCAACCGTCTGTAGATTTGAACAGTAAATTGATCAGACACAGTAAATTGTATTTGGAAGCAGAATGCTGGATTCTGGTTGGTCCCAGGTCTGGGTGGGTGGGTCTCACCTGCATCTGCCTGCATGAGGCACAGAAAAATCCAAATGAGACTGGAACGGAAGTTGCGAACGACGTGCATTTATCTACGGATCTACCTGCTGCCGGCGCCCACCTGCCTGCCGCCCACCCGCGCACGGTCCACCCCACTGCCGCCCGCCCGGCCCAGCGCCTGCACCTGCACCTGCACCTGCACCGGCGCTTGCACCTGCACCTGCATCGGCGCTTGCACCGGCGCTTGCGCACGGCCGGTCCAGCACCGCCCGGCATTCCCGGCCTGCACCGGCACCGGCGCCCGGCGCTGCGCGCCGGTTGGGGATGCATGCAAATGCAATTGAGCGATGGGATTGAACTTACATGGGAAGGATGCGATTGATGCGATTGAAGTGATGCCATGCGATGCATGGAAATGTGGTCAATTGACTCAGGGGCAGCTCAGTGTGCACAGACTGGTGCCATGCGACGATGCCTGGGAATGTGGTCAATTCATTCAGGGGCAACTCAGTGTGCACAGACTGGTGCCATGCGATGCCTGGGAATGTGGTCAATATCATTCAGGGGCAACTCAGTGCACAGACTGGTGCTATGCGATGCCTGGGAATGTGGTCAATATCATTCAGGGGCAACTCAGTGCATAGATTAGTGCTATACGATGCGATACTATACGATCCTGGGAATGTTTTAGTTAATGTATTTAGGGGTAATTTAGTGTACAGATGACTATTAATCGATCAGGATGTTACAATATCAAAGATACTTATAATAGTCAGACCTATAGATATCAAACAACTTGAATACGCATTAATCATCGACACTAGATACTGCGCAGCGTTAATGTCAGTTAGTATCCTACCGAAGGCAGAAAGGAACGGAAGATGACAACGACTTAAATATATTATGAAATCCCCAACGAAATCATTCAAGCCAACCCAAAGAATCCTGCGATTTCATGTCAGCATATCAAAGGCAGCATATCAAAGGCAGCATATCAAAGGCAGGAGATCAAAGGCAGGAGATCAAAGGCAGGAGATCAAAGGCAGGAGGAGGACCAAGGAAACATATACCATCCATCACATCTATATGATGTCCTAGTTCACCCAGACCAAGCGAGGTTGATGATTATCGCTGCGCTCATGAACCCTCGAAATGTCTACGATATATACCCTATCTGTAAGCAAAGCTGGCAAGCTAATAATTAGGGGCTCACCCTCTTCGATAAGTTGCAATTCCAACGATAGATTAATATAATTAATAGGCTTAACTCTAGTCAACACGAGGAAGATGCGCCGTTCATTGTACTGCTTCTGTTCGTGGGCGAAGATATAGTCGATATAGCCGATATTCAAGTTATCGCCGATATTATCGCCGTCGGTAATGCCGTAGCCGGGGCCGGGGCCGGGGCGGTAATACTTGATATGGTTACCGATGCCGAAGGTGTGACGTCGGAGGGTACTAAATACGGGCCAGATATTAGCCTTTGTTAGTAATGTTTTCCGACTTCGCTTGATTTTTTGGGTAATTTTGGTAACATCAGTGCTCGGGCGTGTTCTTGGGGGTATAGGACGGTGTCTTTATAGTGTACTTATACTAATATATGCCGATATTATGCACACCGCATACGCACGTCACATTGAGCACTCTTGGAGTGACATGCTGATATAAATGCCGCTAGCAGTCGACTCCATTGCCTGGCAGCTGGCTAGTGGCCCTGGTGCTCGGGGAGCTCGGTGTCTCGGCATGGGCAGGGGGAGGAGGATATGGACATGGACATGGGCATGGAGGATATGGGCAAATATACCTATCAGCAAATGACACTTTCTTATTGTATTGCAGACTGCCAATAGTAAATCGCAAGATCCGTAGACCGTAATCTAATTCGTATACTCTAAACAGGGTACGGCGAAATGGATCAGATATTAATGTAGCGGAAAGAGGTAGATATGAAGATTCCCTAGTAATGGGGTAATAAATTCGCCATATGTTTGTCAATTTGCCGATAACATTTAGCCGAATATATATGTCGTTCGTAGAGTCTGGAATATCGAATTCCGCTTCTTCGATTTACTTCCTTTTCTTCGCATTGGGTTGTCGTTCGTCCTCGTAAAGTAGGCTATCGAATAGATTGGGGGCATCCCGGACAATGTGCCTGATTTGGTCGGTTAATTCTATATCGTTATTAGCGAATGAGTTTAGTAGGGTAAACCGGATGGTGTAGACAATGCGCTCTTGTTCGAGGATCTATTTTTCGACATCCTTCCCGTTCGTCGTTTCTACGGTCTTTTTAAGTCGTCTGTGCGGTTGTATTAATCAATTGAACATCGTCGCCCATGCGCACCGGTTTTGTGCGCCAAATTTGGGGCCCGGTCACGTGCTGCAACCTGCGCTGCAGTGCCTTTGCCTGTGCCTGTGCCTGGCGCCAAGACTTGGATTCAGGGGTAAACACCATGCATGAACGAACTTACTTGTAATATTTCTCTTCCGCCAACACATTTAATAGACCCGGCGGTCTATACTACTGGTAAAGTTCGCTGTAATGCACACCTATATATATATTTGGCTATAATGCCTTCTTAATATATTTCTTAGCCCGCTTCGGAATCGTGGTCGCCTTTGCAGCGGCCTCGGCTACTACTCCTCCCTCTTCGTCTTCGATCATAATATTGTCGCTATTTGCATCATTATTACCTTCGTTAAGGCTACTTACTACTACCGCACTTATAGCTGATATTGAAGATCGTTAAGATGATATTTGTAAAGGTAGTTAATCTGGCCGAATACAAGATTTATATAGATTATTCCTCGCCCGTAGATTATTAGCAGTCGCTTCTACTACTACATTATATAGTTTGGTATACTATATTCTGGCTTCCAAGATATATGCCTCTATATCGTTATATATAGACTGTGTGTTTCTAGTATTTATTAATACATTATTGCTTTAAGCTATGGCAGCTAGTGCTCTAGTAAATATAGCTACTAATACAATGTCTCCTTCATATGCCGTTTAGTCGTCTTCGTCGTCTCCACGGTTTGGTTGGATGATGGATTTCTAGGCTTCCTAGGCATGCTTTTCGATATAGTCTTTACGAAGCTAAGTTATAAATAGTAGAGGTGCTATAATAAACTATTTTGCGTGATCGGTTAAAGTATAACTTTTAAGGTATGAAATCGGGGAAGGTAGAGTAGTCTAGCTAAACGGAAATGGCCAATATCGAATAGTAAGATTAGAGAGAGGTATTTGAGCGTTAGAAGCAGGCCTTCCAGCAGGCCTTCCAGCCTTAGGGAGGAGAACACTTTGAGTGCTTACTTATATTTAGTCTTTGCTCTTGCTATTAAGAATACCCCCAATAATATTTTATATGTTTCGGTTATAATACCCTTATATTTAGAATATGCTAGATTAAGTGCCCTTATTAAAATGATGTTTAATATTGGAGTTAGGTCGAATAAAGCTAGCCGAATTAAATTAATACCCTATTGGGTCTTATATACCGTTTAGTTGCCTTTAATCGTAATATTAATATCGATTTCTTATTTTATTTATAAATATTAGTAATAATACCGTTTAATTTTTAAGTTATATACGAAACTAATTAAAACGTTCTATTGGCTAATAATATAGTTTAGACTAATAAAGTAAAAACGGTAAAACTTTTGGCTTCCTATACTTATTATACTAGCATTTTAGTTCTATTATAATATATTGTTAATATAATATAAGGTAAATATTAATATTAATATTAGCCTTCCTTCTACTTGTATTATAATTGTACCCTTGTTTAATAGTATTAAACACCCCAAGGCCTTAACGATATCGTTGAAATTTGACGTATAGGGTCTAAGAATAATAGGGAAAATATTGGTATTTCGAATACGAGTATTATATAGTAGGCTAGTTGGTAATTGATATACCCCTATAATAGATCTATATATATTATGATATATATTAAACCTATTAATAAAAGTTAGAACGGGATAGCTAATTACATTAAAGCTAGGGTTATTAATTTTGTCCTAATGTTCTTCGAAGGTGGTACGACCAAATTCCTTGATTTCCAAGTAGGTTCGGATGGGTGGCGTGAATGCGAGAGGGTGGATTTTGAATCTCTTATATGTAGGTGTGGGTGTGGGTGTGGGTGCTCCTTCGACTTGGGAAACACGGGCATCGACTTGGGAAACATCAACTTAGTATCCATTTGGGTCATCTTTAAGAACCTGGTCTAGAACACGGCGTACGAGAAAATGGCCACTTTTCCAGTCGATCTTTGGCTTAGTCGTGTATTTCTTAAATAGTCTTTTTTCCTTTTGCTTTCTATGTCCCTTTTGTACTGGTGGATTGGGGTCATCCAAAATATCTCCGTCAAAATAATCAACAATAATAGGGGCAAACTGGTCAGCCTAGTATTGAAGAATCTACAGTTCCTCGTCGAGCCGAATAATTAACTTGTATTTTCCGAATGATATATACTGACCGATTTAGTAATACGCCCCAATGCTAGGAAAATCTTCGTTTATATGGTTAATATATATATATTCGTTGATAATTAGGGTAATTTCGCTAGTATATTTATAGAAGTCCGAAGTAAAATTCTTCCCTACAGTTTTAATACGGCTAATATAAATACGGTATTGGGGGTCGTCTTCTAGTAAGCGATAATAGCATCTGGGAATGTCAAATTTATTATAATAATAAAAGTATATGAAGTCTAATAGAAAGATAGTTTTACCGTTATTATCGGAATTATTAATAAAATATACATATTCGCTAAAGGTAGTCCGAATAGATAATAACCAGCAGAGTACATAATATAGTTCCGTCGGGTTATCCACGAAATAGGCCATCCCTTTATACATCGACGCGGCCGTATCGGAATTCAGGAAGGCTTGAAACAACGACGTAGGATCCATAAAATATAGGGGTCCGGGAACCGTTGATGGGTCTGAATCATCTTCTCCTAATGCCCCTTCGCCTAATGCCCCCTCTTAATAACGTTGTTGCTGTTATTGCTGTTGCTATTGCCTTTTCCGACTGGCCGATTCCGTCTTCATTCTTGACGTATGTAGTGGCACCTTGGCCATCCGCATATCGATTAATAGCAGTCGTCTAGTTGTGCGATTTTTGAGAGTTTCGAATTATCTTGGTAGGCGTTAGATGTCGATGATAGGCCTACCGTCTTGGCCACGTAATATACCCAGAATTTCAACCTATACCCTGTACTATCTTTACGAACGCCGGTTAATAATAGTATATAAACTAAAGGCTATCTAGAAATCCGTTAAATATTCGTATCGATTATAATAATAATAGATCAACTCTAATATATTAGAAATAAGGCCGCGTGCTATAGTGCCTTAAGGGATGTCCGGTTCTTAGTTGATTTGTTCGGCCACCCAATTATCCACGAAATCTTCCTCGAATACGTATGTCTCTAATTCTTAATCAAAGTCGCGCTCGTTATATTCGATATCAAAACGCAATTATTCTTCATCGAATCCAGCAGGGAGTGCATCGTCCATATCGCCATTTATTAGATCTTTAAGCCGGTTTCGGATATTTATAAGGTCTATGCCCTTGTAAATATCGTCTTAATCAATGATACTTATTGAGAAATTAGTAATACGGTTAAGTTGGGGGTATATACCAGATTTAACTTACCCTCGTTATTACCCTTATTATCACCCTGCTCGTTGATGTCCTCCCAGTTGGCATCGTCGTTATATACCGCACCCGCATCCGATATAACCGTATCGTTATCGCTATAATCGAATAGAGGGGTGAAATCTAGTGATCTTGATTTCGAACGTCGAGGTTAGCTAGGTTGTTATTATTGATAATATAGATAAATCCTAGGGAGGGGTACGCGTCTACCGAAACCAATTCTAAGCGGGGGTGGTCTATTGATAATCCGTTCTACCCATAACGGATTATCCTCTTTGACTACTCTGGTCCGCCGACGAGGCATGGCGGTGTTGGCAGTCTTGAAACAACCAGAAAGGGCACGGCAGCCAGAGTAGAGTTAGATGTAAAGGGAAGAGTTAGATGTGAAAGAGTAAGATGTGAAAGAGTTAGATGCAAGAGGAGAGTTGCATGTACTTGGTACCTACGTCACGCAGAGGGCAAACTGCATACGGCACTCTATCTAATCTAGAAGTTTGGTACATGCAGGTACTCGATTCATCTGAGACATTCATCGCTATACAATACAAACACCAACAAACAACCAGATAAGGCTGGCACATGCAGGGTCTTAGACGGCCAGGCCCCACTCTCCCCTGCCAAGACTGGCCAAACCAGGGGTCCAGAATGCGGATGAACACCCGCCCCCACAGTCAGCCGCCTTCTAGACCCACCCAATACTGCACTACACTCACGTGAATGCAAGCAAACGAAAGTCAACACCACAAACTATCACCACATTCACCTGTCGTTATCAGACACCCCGCCATTTCATCTAGTCTTTTGAAACCATTCACCAGCAGAGAAAGCACTAGAAGCGACTCATTATACCCCGCGCGCGTCAACAATGCCCCGCCATTCAGTCTTGCAATACCATTCACCGACCAAAAGATGCGGCCGGCAGAGTATCGAAGACGGTTGAATGCGCAGTACCCCGCCGTCTGAACTCTCGATACCATTCACGTCGGGCAGAATGAACCAGAACGTAGCAAACAACCACCCCGCTTTCGTCATTCGAAGGCGGTAGAACCGTCGTGATCACATTCACCAGTCGTTATCGTCGATAACTATTGTGGTCACCTGCCGCTATTGCTGTTTCATCCCAACATTCGAAAAGTACCACGCAGTCTGGTTGACGATTAGGCAAACACAAATCTCGACCCGCCATCTCTCCCCTCTCGAACTTCCTCCTCTTTCAAACTTCCTCCCTTCTCAAACTTCCTCCCCTTCAACCAAGCCAACTTGTTGAAGACCCCCATCTCGCTCATCAACTTGAACTCCGCTTCCTTCAACGAGACCTCAACTGGTTTGCGACTACTGCCATCAAATCCCTCCCTACTTTGCGAGTCACCGTAAGTATCACCCTGATCTGACATGCCCTGATCTAACTTCGCGCGCGATTGTGACTAACATTACTATTTCATTCAGATCACGATGGAGGGCTCTGTAAAGAGGAAGAGGAAACCGCCTTCCTCTGCGGTCAACCCACAGAAGATCAAGAGGACCGTCAGCTTTGAAGGTTACCAAGGTCGCGACGATGGCGGCGAGTATTATAATGATGGAAATGTCGACTATGAAGAGGAGATCACCAGCAGTGCGCCTGCATCGCCTACCATGAGCCCTGCAAAGCTAGCGCAAGCACCTGCATATGCGACTGAGCGCGTCGGTGCTACCGGTGCGGGCACCCATCAATAGATTTTTATAGTACAGGCCCAAGTAAGTTGATATCCCGTATAAACATTTGATATCGATATGATACTAATATTCTTGACAGGGCCAACGCAACATTACTTCGTCGGCTGGACTAAGCCCTGGGGCTCGGACCGTAGTCAAAAAGAATCTCAAAAAGAATTATGCGGAGTCGACTGCCACTATTTCAATAGATCCCTTGACCAAGGATTCCCAGGCGGCAACCCGGCGACCTCGACCTCCCCCCAAGCCCATTACCCCCAAGGTGATATCATAATAATATTATGGATAATAACTGCACTATCAACAATACTAGCAATATCAATAATAGTACCCAGTCCAAGATAGTACTATGCCTCGCCCAAGCTTTCTATAAGATCTATCAGACTTGTTGTTGACCAACACCACTACGGGTGACAATACCTTATCGAAATACAATACATAGTCACCAAGCCAGAAAATGACCCAACCCCCCCAGTACCAACCTTCCCCTCTTGGTGGCGACGGTCGCGGTCGCGGTTAGCAACCTCCTCCTCCTCTTGGTCGCGGTCAGCAACCGCCCTTCCCTTCTAGTCGGGGTTAATATCCTCCTCCTCCTCTTGGTCGCGGTTAGTAACCGCCCCCTCCTCCTGGCTACCATCCACCCCCGCCTCTTGGTAGCGGCCGTAGCGGTCGCGGTCGCGGTCGCGGTTAATAATTACCCCCTCTTAACTATTAACCACCCCCTCTACTAGATCGCGGTCGCGGTAATCGCGGTCGTAGTCGTAGCCGTAGTCGTAGCTAATCGTTATAGGATAAAGGTTAACTACGTAATAACCAGAGCATGGCGGCTATAAGCGTACTCGATATATAGAATCTTACCTCCATTGAAAAAGTTAATGAACAAACCCGGCAACGAGAAGAAGCTCGTATTACAGCTGAAATAACAATTCGATTAAAAGGAATCGAGTAACGAGCTCGAGATTAGGGTCTAAATTATAAAGACCGTAAACGTTTAAACGAAGAAGTTGATCGCCTTAGTAATAAAATCGAAGAGTAAAAGGAGTTAGCTAAATAAAAGGAGAGGGAATTGGAATAGTAGTAGCTAAAGAAGAAGGTTATTATTCGGCGGAGAAAGGATAAGTTTATAATCGACTTATTAGGGTCCGACATCTCTAAGGATTCCGATTCCGATTCTAATAGTAAGTTTTTAATTTTAAGGCGGTCTAAAAAAGCGTAAGAAAACCTAGTAAAAAGGATTGTAGCCTTGTAGAAATCGAATAAAAAAAGGATTCCGATTTCGCCTTCATTTTTCGATAAGTCCGACGATACTAAGCCTATAGTACCGCCGCCTATCCCCAGCGCCAAGTCCGGTAATATAGTACTACCTCCTGCCCCTAGTACATTTGCAAATTAAAATACCGGTATATATTTAACGATAGGTATTAAAGGGATATTTTTTATAAAGGTCGATGATTAGCAATTCGATGAGGATGAAGATCCCGACCTTAGCGATATTGGTATACCTAGTTATTATAGTACTTATAATTATTATAGTGCTTATAGTTATTATAGTATTTAATCTGGGGCCTAATTTGCTGCTTCTAGTTAGTTTAGTGGTCCTGGTCATTCTAGTACTCCTAATTATTATAGTATACTAGGTAAATTCTAAGAGGAAGCTGTTTAGGAGGAAGCTATTTAGGAGGAAGCTATTTAAGAGGAAGCTGTTTAAGAGGAAACTATTTAGGAGGAAGCTGTTTAAGAAGAAGCCGGTCCTAACTTCGAAGATAAAGACGATATTACTTACCTTAGTAATTTTAACGAGGAAGACTTTGAAGCTTATAATAGGCCTAATCCTTTAGAGACCCCCGATAATAGTTATAGTAGTAATTAAGGCGGCTTAATTTAACGAAGATAGAATAGTATTAATAGATTGGAAAATATATATTCTAAGTATTTCTAAGAATTAACTTATGCTAATTTGTAGGCTATTCGAGAGATTAGTAATATACTCCTTCGCCTATAATATAATCCTATTACTAATAATTACCGATATATCCTAAATCCTAGAATTCCTAAAACCCTATTACCTAGAAATATCCCGAGAGGTATTACTATACTAAAGGACGATCCAATTATAATTAACGAAATTAATAAGGAAGTCCGGTAATTATTATTTTTATTTTATTATAATTAGTTCTCTAGTATTATTATTAAGCGGGCTTACAATTATTAAATTAATGCCCGAAAGACTAGGTTTAAAACCTTTCGAAAATATACTATAGATACCTACCGTACTTTGAAATCGTATTATTTTATTATTATTATATAGTCTTTTTTTAATAATATTATCTCGGATAACCTGTATATTCTAAAGTACGATTTAAATACCCCGAATCCAATGCATAAACGAATATTCAAAACCTTAATTTCGAACTAGATTAATAAATATACCTTCGATTAAATATATACTTATATTACTAAATATATTAACTACGAAGAAAGCTTTAATAATAAGTAATTACTTACTTAGTTCTACCTAGAAACGGAATTTTAAAATATAGGTCCTTACTAGCTTCGGATTATTAAATCCGAACGGGCTATAAATATAAATTATATATTAGGTAAACTATAATTTATAGACGAAAATCTCCGTTAGGATATACGCTATAAATACGAAATTCTACCCTTTGTACCTCGATATAAGAATGTTGAACGTGGCTAGTTTATTGACGTACTATTGGAATAGATTACCTTAGTTATTAACCCGTTTAGAGCCCTAGATTTAGACTACTTCGATGATACCCTGGTAGATGCCGACGAATTGCCTCCTCTACTAAGGACCGATAATTACCCGATGGCTAGTCGATGGCGTCTTATACCGGTAGAGGAATAGTATAATGTCTTTAGTCTAAGCCATCCTGAAAATAGAGGTTATGATAGTAATATAGGCGGTGGTGGCCGTGGCTATTATAAGGATAGGACTGGTCGTAGTTATTAAGGCGGTTACGTTGATAATCGGTATGATTAGTAGGGTTATAGCTCCCAAGGTGGCTATAGCTACGGGGCTAGTTCTGGTGCTGGCGGCTATGATGACCAAAGCTATGGCTATGATGATGGTAGTTATTATGATGAGTACGGTCAATATTATGGCGGTCTTCAATAAGGTTACTAGAGTATGGGTAGGGGCGGTCCTCAATATTATGGCGGTCCTTATTATGGCGGTCCTCATTATGGCGGTCCTTAATATTATGGCGGTCCTTAACAAGGCTACTAGAGCATGGGCAGGGGCGGTCCTCAACATCATGGCGGTCCTCAGTATGGCGGTCCTCAACAAGGTGGTCATCATCATGGCGGTTATCAAGGTGGTCCTCAACATCATGGCGGTCCTCAGCATGGCGGTCCTCAAGGTGGTTATCAACAAGACTATTAGATGGGCATGGGCAGAGGTAGTCAAGATGACCGTATGAACCGTGAATACACCCCAACTCGACCCTCTGAGTAAGAACGTTAGCGCCAAGTTAGTGGCCGCCGCCGCGATTATGGCCAGGCACAGGCACCTCCCGATCCCCGAGACAGGCGTAGACAGCCGCCGCCGCCGCCGCCTGCTGGTGGTGGTCGTGGCGGCTAGGCATTCTCTTCCTCGATAGTTATCGGCATTACACCCCCTATTCCTAGGCGCACCCGCATGCCTGTCACTTCAGAGACTGAAAGCATGCTTGTTTCTTCGATACTCGAGTCCGAAACCCTGGCTGGTATGAAGTCTTTGCACCTTTGAGTCGTTCAGTACCAGCATGAGTTCAGCATTTGGCCTTTTCAGCATTGTCAGAGATACCCATATCGTTATTGCACCAGATTATTTGGCTTTTCAGCATTGTCAGAGATTAACAGCGTCAGCGTCAGCGTCGCAACGGCATTCAGCATCACAATCAGCGACACTTCCAGCATCACAGCATTCATCGTCGCATTCATCGTCGCATTCATCGTCGCATTCAGCGACACTTTCAGCCATGCCAACGGTAGACCCCATGGTCACATAGACAAGTAGACCGTCGTTCATATTATTCTTTAATATACTATTTAATTCTTCATATAGTGGCATTATTGATATTAATATTGATATTAATGGTGATAATACATTTGGTGAACGTGGCCCGTGCGCGGCGACGACGTAGCTCGTGCACACTGACTTTGCGACCGTAGGCGCTGTCAATTGGTAAGACCCTAATGATCGCAATTGTCAAAATGTATGCAAGAGAGTGGGAGAAAAGCCATATTATTCAGTGAGAGTAAGCTAGACTACGTGATGTGCTGCCTTCCTTTTATGTCCGCTTGCCTCGTCTACCCTTGAGACGTCCTTGTTTACCCATGTACCGGTACCTTGTGAGGCTCTGTTTACAAGGCTGATGAGGCTCAACACTATGAGGGTTCATGATATTTGGCACTCCCCCTCAATGGACACGAGTGGTGCTGAGACTCCCCCTGGCTCTGTGTTCGTTAGCGTTCGTCTTCGCTGCTTCCAGAGTCCAGCTCTTTGTTCGTGGGCAGTCTAATACCTGTGTTGTCCTCCTCGAAGCTTCCTATTACCCTGCTCCTGTCGATAAGGCCAAGATCCTTCTTGAAATGCAAGAATTGATTTTTGGCAAGCGGTTTGGTTAGTATATTAGCTATTTGCTCCTCCGTTGGGATGTATACGAGCTCGACAGAGCCGTCCTCTACCTTCTCGCGTACGAAATGCTATTGAATGTCGATGTGCTTTGTCCGTTGGTGTTGTGTCGGGTTCTTCGTAAGAGATATGGCGCCGTTGTTGTTACAGTAGATGATGACTGCCTTTTCCGTGCCCCAATCCGCATTGCTTCCCCTTCGAAGATTAGAGTTTAGCTCCGCGTATAGCCGTTTTAGCTAGATTGCTTCCTTGGTCGCTAGTGTCTGTCCTATGTACTTAGCTTCTGTCGATGACAGGGCTACAGTCTGTTGCCGCTTGGAGCTCCAGCTGACGGCTCTATTGCTGAGGTTGAATATGAAGCCGGACGTGGACTTCCTCGTGTTGGGGTTACCGGCCCAGTCCGAGTCCGAGTACCCTTGTAGAGGGCGGAGATCTCCGCAGAACATTAGTGCCAAGCCCCGGCTGCCCTTGAGGTACTTGAAAATCCTCTTGAGCGCTCGGAAGTGGGCTTTCCCGGGGTTTGCCGAGTATCGGCTGATTACGGAGATAGCGTATGCGATGTCTGGCCGCGTGCCAAGTATGACGTATATTAGAGAGCTAATTGCTGACTGGTATATCGTTATTCTGACCTTCTTGGCTTGCCACTGCTCTCCTGACTTCTTGAGTCGGTTAGTGGTCATTGGCGTTTCCGCCGGGTTGTATTGAGCTATGCCGAATTGGGCCAGGACCTTATTGATGTACCCTTGTTGGTCGAGATAGATCGTCTTGTCCCGTTTGTTCCGGGTGATACGGATGCCAAGATAGTAGTGATAGGGACCCAAGTCCGTTATTTGGAATCTTGTACTTAACGTATCTTTTAAGTTTTGAATTTCGACCTTGTCCTTTCCTACAATTAGTAGATTATTAACGTAGATGGCCACGAACGTGCCTTTCTTGGAGAAGACTCCATAGTTAGCAGTGATGGGGTGATAGCCTAGTTCTTTCAACGCTAATGTGAGCGTGTTGAACCAGACCCTGGGTGCCTGCTTGAGTCCGTAAAGCGCCTTGTTCAGCCTGCATACCTTGCCTGTTTCGTCGTCGAACTCTGGTGGTTGCTCTACGTAGATCGTTTCCTCTATATTCCTATATAGGAACGTAGTCTTGACGTCTATCTGTTCGATCTTGAGGTTAAGGGCTGCAGTAATGGTAAATAGGATCTTGTAGTTTATTGGCTTTATAATCGAGGTAAAGGTCTCGAAGTAGTCTACTCCTTCGATTTGCTCGAAGCCCCGGACTACCTATCGAGCCTTTCGTTTGATGATTTCGTTGTTTGGGCTACGTTTGAGCTTGTAGACCTACTTGCTGCGCAAGACGTGCATTTGTGGCGTTACCTCAACTAGTTCCTATGTGCTATTTTCAAGTAGGGAGTTGTGTTCATCCTTTATTGCTTCTAGCCAGCCGTCCTAGAAGAAGCTTTCTTTGGCTTCTTTCAGCGTTGTTGGCTCCAACCCTTTATTTGTCCCATTACTAGCAAAGAGTATGTAGTGTTGAATTGGGTGCTGGTAGTTAGGGATCCGATTTCTCAGCGGATATCGTAGTTCTGGGTGTCCGTTAACGCTCTGTTGGCTTGGTAGAGGTGATGTTTGCGTGGTTTGTTTACCGCTCTGTGTGCTAGCTTGGGCTGTAGGCATATCGTTTGCGTTAGTTGTGCCTAAGGGAGCATTAGCTGACGCTCGCCATTGACCTGCCGGCACGATTCGTCCAATGATAGACCCTTGTCTTTGACGCTTGGGAGGTGGTGACCGCATTGTTGGAGAGACCATGACCAGGGAGTCGGGAGACCCCTGTCTACCCTGGCCAATCAGTTGTCTACCCTGGTCCGGGGTCCGGGGTCGACTACCCTGTAGACCCACTTGCCTACCTCCGAGACCCGCTTGCCTACCTCCGAGACCCGCTTGCCTACCCCCGTCCGGAGCCGTGGCGTCGGATGGACCCACTTGCCTACCCCCGTCCGGGGCCGTGGCGTCGGTTTGCCTACCCTTGGCGTCGGGCCGGGGCCGGTCTGGGCTCGGAGTTGTTTGCGTGGCGGAGTCTTTCATCCCGCGTCTGACCAATGCAGTCTCTGTCTCGAAATGGACGTTGTTTGACTTGATCACTCGGCCATTTGGCGTCAACAGCTTGTAAACCGTATGTCCTTCGAAGCCAATCAGCACACATTTGACCGCCTTTTCATCCATCTTCTTCCTGTGTGCTTGCGGAATCAGATGCCAGGCGACTGTGCCGATGGCCTTGATGTTGCTGACATCTGGTCGTTGCCCGTAGACTAGCTCAAACGGTGTCTTGTCGAGTGCTGAATGGGGGCTTCGATTCTTGAGATAGTTGACCGTTTCAAGGATCTCTGGCCAGAACTTCTTCGGAATGTTCCCTCCAATCATGATGGGCAAGAGCTTCTCTCGAAGGTGGAGATTCAGACTCTCTGCCATGCCGTTTGACTGGTGTTGTTCAGTCGTTGACCGTTCGATCTGCGTCCCCCTCTTGGCAGCCCACTCGTTGAACTCCTTGCTGTTGAATTCTTGGGCGCCATCGAGGTGGATGACCCTGCACTTTCTCCTTTGGGGTTCCCTTGCTTCCAGCATCTGCACAAATTGCTCAATGAACTGCCATGCCTTTGTCCTGTCTCTGATAGCCAATGAACCGCTGAATCTGCTGTACCCGTCGACCAATGTGATCCAGTAGCGTTCCCCACGATGCCCAATGGTGTTGAATGGGCCGCAGATGTCTGCATGGATCACATCTGACACGTACTCGGCCTGTCTGAGCTTGCCACGATGTGGTGTCTCTTTCATCCGGCCTCTGACGCATGGTTCGCACGTGCAGTACTGCTGGGCATCTCTCATCCCATCGACCATTTCATGCATCTTAGCGAGGTTTTCCTCGCCAAGATGACCCATACGCTCGTGCCAAAGTCTCATCTTCGGACTGACCGAGTAGGAGACGAGGGCTTGCCAAGCTGTATCGGTGGTCTGCAGCACAAACAGGTTACCAAAACGGGTAGCTTGAATGCCCATGCCTCCTTTCTCGATGCGCCAGTAGTTTCTGGACAGTATCATATCGGAGCCATGGTCAAGCAGTTGGGTCACAGAGATCAGGTTAATGCCAAGGTCTGGGGCAAAGAGAACATTCTTGAATCGAGCTATGGTAACCGCACCGTTGAAGATACACTTCTTTTCCACCTCTCCGATTCCCAACACTGGAACCTTCACGCCACCGATACCGGTAATGGATCCGCTGCATGGCTCAAAGCTGACGAAGTCGCTTCGAACGGTTGTTGCATGCTGACCGCAACCCGAGTCAAGGAAGTATGACGTTTGGAGCGAGCAAAGGGTTTTCATCCCGTCGTGAGACATGTCGTTAAAAGTGGATACGACGGTCGTCTTCTGTCTGATCGTGGATGGGCAGAGATGGGACAATAGGTCCTGCAGTTGCGATGAAAGCTTGCTGGGTTGGGGTTGCTGCAGGAGTTGATGTCGAAGACGAGGTTCTCTCCTTCTTCCGTTGCTTGCGGGCATCATACTCCTTTTTCAACTCTGGGTGAAGCTCCCAACAACCTTCCTTGTTGTGATACTTCTTGTTGCAATGGGTGCAGAACTTGTTGCGAGGGTCGTCAGCGAGCGGGGTCAGCGTTGCACTCCGCTTTCTTGCTAGCATCGCCACCGTGTTGTGGTTGCCCTCGGCGCTAATGCGTATGAATTCACCCTCAGCCGAACGTAATGCGTCTTGGAAGGTGGGGAGTTGCTTGCTGTGAGTGGCCCAGAAGTTCGTCTTCCAGGCACTATACTGTTCTTGGTTAAGCGCTTGCAACAGTCTCAAGATTAGTTGGCTTTCCGGGAGTCGATGCTCCGGGCCAATGGTAGTGTATTCCTCTTGTAGGGAGGAGATCTTCTGACCGAGGGCTCGAACATTGTCGAACTCAGCGAGTCTCAGATTGTCCCACTCCTGTTGGATTCGCTGTAGGGCGCTAATGCCCTCGTCCAGATACTCCTGTTTGGCCTTGGCGAAGAACCCAACTACGGTTGTCTCCCCCTCGAGCAATCTTTCGGCTGATTCGCCGAGAGTTGTGGAGAGGATTTTGACACATCGCCGTTGTTTGTCTCTCCAAGCCTTTAGGGAGTCGGTAGGGACCTTGTCCTCGGTGGGGTAGATCTCTATGATGTTGTAACTACCCATGACGTCGATTATGGACGACCAGAAACGATTCTAGGCCTTGTAGCTGTCTTTGCCGTCCAATTTCGGATTGGTGTTGACGTTGATGCCGGTAAGAGAAATCGGATCAAAGATGATGGTGGGTCCCGTGATGGTCGGGACGACACGTGTGGTTACCGGGACCGTAGTCCTGGCTCCGTCGTCGCCAAGCTCGTCCGGGGTTCCGGTTCCGCTCAGTTGCTCGTTGAGGGCGTCGAGTTGCTCATTGAGGGCCTCGATGGTGTCCTCACGGTCCTCGTTGTTGGTTCTGGTGCGTGGAGCCATTGTGGTGTTGACAGTGTTGGTTGTTGTTTGACGTGCAGGGTTGACAGAAATGTTGTGGAGATGAGTTGTTCCAGATTGGAATGGAGTGACCGTTTGCATCTGTGAATCTGGGCGTCCCTCGATATTTGGGGATCTGACCTCGAGTTCAAAGAGTTCCCTGTCACTTGGTGGCTCAATCTCACTGGCTGTCCCTGCCTCGAAGTCCTCTGACACTGGGGATGGTGTTCCGGCGGCCTCGAACGTGCTGTCACTCTCGGCATCTGCAGGGTTCCATGGATTCCCGTGCCTTGATAGGCGTTCGATGGTTCTGACCAGCCGCGGGAATTCGTCTTGTCTCATGGTGCGTGCAGCGGTCGGGGGTTGAAGGGAGCGTCTGCGTCTGTGGCTGCGTCGGCTGCTGCCCTCTCCCGTTTCCGAGCCGTTGTTTGCTTCCATGTCTGACAGAAACGGATTAGCGGTCTGATCTTTGGAATGAAGGGATGAATACCCGTGTTTTGATGTGGTTTTCCGTCTGATTTGCGTTGTCTTTGTTGTTTTAGACAATGTAAGGGAGACGGGATGGAAGGAATGGTTGTTGTTTGTCCCGGCCGGTTGGAATGTAAGGCCGGAATTGGGTTTGGTTTGTCGGATAAACGTGTGGTGCCGATACGCTAAGCTAGAAGCAGCTTGGTGGCTTCCAGCCCGTGGTATCGGTACAGCTGCCGCTCAGCGGGAGCCGGGCTCATAACCTGTCAAAATGTATGCAAGAGAGTGGGAGAAAAGCCATATTATTCAGTGAGAGTAAGCTAGACTACGTGATGTGCTGCCTTCCTTTTATGTCCGCTTGCCTCGTCTACCCTTGAGACGTCCTTGTCTACCCATGTACCGGTACCTTGTGAGGCTCTGCTCACAAGGCTGATGAGGCTCAACACCATGAGGGTTCATGATATTTGGCAGCAATTGCCTTCATGACATTTGCGACCGTGAGACCCACTTTGCGACCGTGAGTGCCTGACTTGACCGATTAAAATAGGCAAGAGCCTATGATCATGACTGCCTTTCTGGGTATTTTTGAGGACTTGGCATATCGTGGCGCCCTACGGTAAAATATAGTCCAACAGTAAAATGCGAACCAACGGTAAAATGCTGGATACAGTCCTATAATAGTAATCTGATGGTAAAAATCAGTTTATGGTCTTATGACGGTAATCTCACTGTAAACAGCCTCCTATATACCCCTAGCTATGTATGCATTCATCAGCGGCACAGCAATCAGCGACACTTTCAGGTATACATTCATCGTCGTATTCATCGTCGCATTCAGCGACACTTTCAACCATACCAATAGTAGACCCCATGGTCACATAGACAAGTAGACCGTCATATTGTTCTTTAATATACTATTTAGTTCTTTATATAGTGGTATTATTGATGTTGGTAATAATGTTGGTAATAATGTATTTGGGTAACGTAGCTCGTGCACGCTGACTTTGCGACCGTGGGCGCTGTTAATTAGCAAGACCCCTATAATCGCAATTGCCTTTATAAAATTTGCGACCGTAAGACCCACCGTACATACTGAGTTAATTAATTGAAACGGGCAAGAGCCCACGATCATAACTACCTTTCTAGGTATTTTTAAGGACTTGGCATGTCGTGGCGCCCTACAGTAAAATGTAACCCGACAGTAAAATTGTCGCAGTGTGGGCACAAGAAGTATAATGATTATACTAAACTAAGAAGACAAGAAAAGAAAGAAAGTGTGGAGGGCTAAAATATATAGTAATACGGGCTGGGCCTACACGTAACAATGCTAATGAATAGTAAGGTAGGATAGGCCCTACCACAATACGCCCCCGTAGCCCAAAACAGCTCCCAGAGGCCTATTATAATGTAAATAAACAAATTTCTATAGTATTAAGTCCCTAGAGCTCAATTAAATCTAAGGAATAGTCCTTTCTTCTAATTAAGTAACCGTACGAATCTTCTATACTTATCCGCTTTTAACGGCTTCGTCAATCTATTTATAATTATATCTTCCCCTTTAATATAAATAACTTCGAATTCCTTCCCCTCAACTTGTTCAATAATTTATTTGAACTTTATATCTATATAGCGGTTCCTTCCAGGCATTCTACAATTTAAGATCCGGTCCCTCGCATTTTTACTATCCGTATAAAGAATTTTTAAGGGTGGTTATATATAGCTTAACTCCTTTATTATATACGAGATCTATTATAATAATTTCGCTATTAGAATTAAATTCGTGAATTCTATTTCTGTTATACTTATTATAACGAACGCCTATTTCTTCGATTTCTAAGAAATTAGACCGCCAACTACGAAAATAATATATCCGCCTATATTATACCGGGTTATAGGATTATCTATATATAATACGTCCCCGAATGCCCTTATTTGTATATTTCGTAGAGAGACCTTCCTTCTTAAAATAATGCCGGTATTTATATTCTTAATTAAGTATTTAAAGAGATATTTTATAACCGTTATTAAACCTATCGTAGGTTTCGTATTAGCTTCGTAGAGTTTATTAATAGTAAAGGTAATATTTAGTCGAATACTTATCGATAAATAATTAAGACTACTAATCTTTTTAATATATAATTTCGATTAGTCTAATAATTCGTTTCTAATGTTATAATCGCTAACTTTAACTTCCTATAGCTATAGTATATTAACGCTATATAAATTATTGTAATCGAACTTCTTTAAGAGAGATTTAATATACCGAATTTAAAATACGAATACCGTTTGTTCTTCTCGGTTCCTTACGATATCGAAGCCTGAGAATATTTTTACCTCTCCTATATATTTAAATTTAAAGTATTGAAGTAACTAATCTCTAATCCCGAAGATTATAATTATTAATAGGGTAGTAATAAGGAAGTCGTCGATATAAAAGACTAATAATACCCCCAACTTTCTATTACTAAATAGGTACGTATTATTGTTTACTAATTTAAAACCTATATTCTTTAAAATAGGTAGTAAAGTCTAAAACTAATATAATAGACTACTTTTTAAACCGTATAAAGTATAGTGCAAAAGGTATACTAATTAATTCCTCCCCGTTAATCCTCTCTTTTATCCTTTCTCTAATCCTATTAGTTATTCTATATAATAAGTCTTCCCTTCTAGAATTAACATATTTAAAAATGCCGTATTAAAATCAAATTAGTAGCAATCGAAATCTAGAACAATTATAATAGCCAAAAAGATCTTTATATTCGCTATATTCGCTACAACCGCGTAAATATCCTCTATATCTTATAATCCTTATTCGAAATTACTATACGCTACCTATCTTACCCTTAAATCCTTCTTTTTAATTTAAAGTTATCTTTTTTATTATATACCTATTTCCTAAATAGAACTTTCATATTTAATTTAAATAGAACTAGCTCATAGACCCCTCTTTCTTCTAAAGTATTCAATTATTTTCGTATTGCCAGCTCCTAATATACTATAAAGTTAAGTAACCGCCGTATTTATTGATAATTCTTAGGGATCTTTAAACCGGTTATATCCAAATTATATATAACTTTTATCGCTATTAAATAAAGGATTTCAATACTTCCTTCAACGACTCCTCTTTTTAGGAGCCTATAATAGAACCTAGGTATCTCTACGTCTATAGGCTAATTATTACTATCTACTACCTTCTACTTATTAACTATTACGCCTAATCCTAGTACTACTTATTGTCTTAATTTACTTAGTAGCGTTTCCTATCGGGCCGCTAGTTAGTCCTCCGTTTCCGTTATTAGCTCGCTTGCCCCCGCAAATATTCCCTCCGCCTCTATTATTTAAATATCTGGTTCTACCATTATTTATTCCGGTTCCGGTAAAGTTTATTATTATTCTATTATCGGTAGAAGGTTCTTTAATAATTTTAAAGGGGTATCCGCCAAAGGATTTAGTAATAATAATATTCGGTTCCTTCTAGGAAGGATAGGTTCTTCCTCATTCAAATTATAGGGATTAATATATAGGGAATTATTAAATAATTCGAATTCATCCTCCTTATCTTATTTAATCGTATCGATTATATCTATTGTACGAAGAGACGCTTTTTAAGAGATTTAAAGTTATATTCCTAGTACGCCCGGGGTTACGTGTAATTTTAATTATAGTCGTTGGAAGGCTTTCGGTTTTAAAGGTATTTCTATTAGTTTTAGAAATTTAATTATCGGTCCTAAAGTTTTAAATTCTAAACCTAGAGGTTATCCCGTCGGACTTAGAAGTTCGTTCGTTAGGTTTAAAGATATTGTTATTAGGTCTAAAATTAGTATTGGTAAATATAAAGAATCCGTTTCGGTTTCGATCGATAATCCTAACGGGGTCGGCGACGGCAATCTCGGTCTTTCTAAATTTCCTAATAGAGAGTATAGCGCTAGAATAATGCTTAGGGATAATATAATAAAAGTTATTATTAGTTCTATTAATTTAATACTTATTACTAAATTAATTATTAGTATTGGCTTCTCCTCTAGCCTTTTTTCTAGTTCTTTTATATTCTATATTCCTCCTATTACTTTTATTGGCTTAGGTCTATTAATTGTAATTTAAACCTCCTTATTACTCGCTAATACCTTATCGATTTTTTTTATTAATTAATTAAAGAAGATAACCGTATATTTTATTGCCCTCTCTTCTAGAAATTAATCTACGGTTCCCTTTAGAAATTTAATTGCGCTTACTTTAATTAATTATTTATATTCTAGGTCCTAAATATAGAAAATCCTCCTATTTAAATCTATATAGCTAATAAAGTGACTTCGCTTAGAATATTCAATAAATTTATTACTTTAAATTCTCCTTTCTTTCTTAATATAATAGTACGCTGTATAATAGTATGTTTTAAAGTAATAGATATTAGGTTTCGGGTTCGGTATATTTATTATTTTAAATAAAATTTTATAAGGACTAATATATTCCTAGTTTAATTTTATTAGAAGAATATTTATTACCCTAATTTCTAAATCGACGACTAAAGGCTATAAAATAATAGGGATATTATACTCTAATATTATAATTCGTATCTTCTCTATTATTACCTTACCCGCTCTCTCTAGGGCTCCGTTTATCTACGGGGTATATACTAGCGTCTTTATAATTTTATCACCCTTTTAACGGCCCTAAGTAATGATTTTACTCCGTTGAAATTCCTTAATACTAAAACTAAATTTTATACCTCTATCTAAACCTAGTACCTTCACCTTTAAGCCCGTCTAAAACTCAACCTATTTCTTCTATTCCTTAATAGCCACTAGTCTATTACTCTTTTACTTAATTAGCTTAATCCAGTAAAATCCTAATACTATATATATAAAATATACTATATATTTATAGCCCAAATAGCCGGGAACGTTATAACTCTATATATTAATCCTTACGAATTCCAAAGGTCTAGTCGCTACTAAATTAAATACCTTATAAACAATATTAATACCTTTACTTCGAAGGTAAGCGTTACAATCGGTCTTTCCTATATTAATAAACTTAATACCTATATCTTTACAAGCCTTAAAGACTTATTCTTTCCTTACGTATATAAATCTTTTATATATTGTATTATAATTAATTAAAGTTATTAAAGCTATCTTTAACGTTTAAATTCGATATCTTTCTTCAATATCTTTTAGTACTAAGTATAGAAGAATTAGTAAATTAGTAATCCAATTACATTAAACCTCTTTTCCTACGTACTTACTCTTATTATTAAATATAATTTTATTTATTTCTATTAATTAAATTATACTATTATCTAATAATCCTATTGTAATTAATAAATTAATTAATATAGATAGGGAGAGAATAGTATCTCTAATTTCAATTAAAATTCTCTTACCTAATATTATTAGAAGGCTCAACTCTACTACCCCTATATAATATAATTTTATTATCTAGCTATTACCTATTTAATAATTTATAAATTTTAATAACGGTTGGAATGTTATAAATTATTTAACGTCGTTAAAAATATTAATTCTACAACCCGTATCGTATAATACTATATCTCTTATTACAATTATTAATACTTTAAGAGCTTATTAAATTTTAACGAAATTATATTAAACGCTATCTATTTATTAAATAGGTTCTATATTTATTAAGAACTCTAATAAAAATCCTCCTCGAAATCGTTATTAAAGGATAGACCTCCCAAACCAAAAATCAGGTTCAAATTAACAATAAAACTAATACCAACAATAGCGGGACTATTAATATTACTATTATTGCCCGCGATAGCAATAATAATACCGGTCTTATTCGCTATAGCTCTAATCTTATTCTTCTAAGTATCGGGTACCTTACTAAAGTTACACTACTAATACTCAAAACTATTAGGGAAACGGTAATAACTATATAAGAAATATTTTAAAGCCTTATAAACCTTTATACCGCACACGTTGTACTCGATATATTTATCCGTCTTTCTAATATTTTTAATCTTAACCTCCGTCCTTAATATTAAACTCTACCTTCGTAATAATTAGGTTAATATAATTCTTCTCTATATTCGCTAGGGTTAAGAAATGAGCTAAAAAGGTCGGTATAATTAACTTATTCTTATTTAAATCCGCTACCTATAATTTAATATTATATAAATACAAAAACTTTATAATATTAAAAAGGTTCGCAATCTTTAATTTACCGTTAATCTCGTAATTAACGTCCTTAACCCTCTTACGAAGAATTTAATAACGTATTAGAAAATCGGATAAGGACGCGAAGGAACTATATTTAATAGTTTAATATTCGTCGAAAATATTATTCTTAGCCTTGTTAATAATATTAGAAACGTAAGCCTTAATAAAGTCGAAAAGGTACTTAGGATCGTTATTATCCTTATCCTAACCGTTAATAAATAAAATAAATTGAATTTTCTCGTTACGAATCATCGAATAAATAATAGCTATAACCTTCGTACAATCTATATATTACTAATAAAGGCGCTTTTTAT
Source organism: Neurospora sp. CHS-2018a (assembly GCA_009802275.1). NCBI lineage: Eukaryota > Fungi > Ascomycota > Sordariomycetes > Sordariales > Sordariaceae > Neurospora > Neurospora sp. CHS-2018a. Next base: position 47,987 of record RAKG01000056.1, read on the forward strand.
CGTCCTCTTTAATTTTATCGTTAATTTTAAATTCGTCGATAATCTTAATAATATAAAATTTAAAGCCCTAGGATACTAATTCGACCTTTAAAGCGCGAGCCTAAATATTAATATTAGATTCGCCCTTTAAAGGGATTAAGGTAAACGTATTAAAAAATATTATATCGTCGTTCTATTTAATACCGAAGAATAGGAAATTAACGGCTAACTTAATAATTTAAAACTTTAAAAATTCTGTACTAAATATTATATATAGGTAATTCTATTTAAATTCGCCTAAAAACTTTATTGGGCTATAGAAAAACTTATTACTAAATAACGTTCTAATTGCTTAATTACTAATTAAATTCTAGGGTTTTTAACCGCTTAATTACTAGTCAAATTCTTAATTTAAATTGCGACATATATTCGATATTACGACGTCTCTAATCTAGGTCTAGGTTACAATACGTACACTAATAATACAATACGGCGTCTCTTATCTAGGATACGATATATATGTTAATAATACAACGAGGCGATTAATCTTATTATTCTTTAACTACGCGTAGCGATACGATACTTCTTAATCGCATTCACCGGGCTTATAACCTATCGTAATATAGGCACAAGAAATATAATAATTATACTAAACTAAGAAGACAAGTAAGGAAAGAAAGTATAGAAGGCTAAAATACATAGTAGTACGGGCTAGGCCCACACGTAACAATACCAGTAAATAGCAGGGTGGGACAGGCCCCACCACAACAAAAATCTTAACCAACGGTAAAATGCTCTATACAGTCCTGTGACGGTAATCTAATGGTAAAAATCGATTTATGGTCCTATAACTGTAATATCACTGTAAACAGCCTTCTATATACCCCTAGCTATGTAATTATAGTAATAAAAGTAGGTAATTAGGCGATATAACGAATATATTAACGAAAAATAACTAGGTAGAGGGTAATAGGGTTACTAATTAATAATTCGTTATATAAGTAAGCTTAAATATAGCGGCGGGTATAATTACCGCCGTATAATTATAAAACTATTAATACTAGTACGTTATTAGTAATTATTTTATTAAAATTGGGCGGGGGGGGCTTATTAGAGCTTTAGGGGACAAAATTAAGGCTATAAAATTTATAATCTTAGTAGGAATAATTGAGAGGTTGTTCTATATAGAAACTATATTCTAGGGGAGGGGGGATTAGGTAATTATTAATTATATTAAGGGTTAAAGTTTAATCGATAATAGGGGTCTCGCTTAAGAGATTAGGAGGGTTACTAATAATTATAAACTCTATATCGTTATCAGTATTATAATAGATAATTACCAATTCGGTATCGTTATTATCTTTTAAAAAACGGAAATAAATATATAGATAAAATACACCGGTTAATATTTTAAAATTATAATTACAATAGTCGTAGAATCTATTTATAATTAAAAGTACTAAATAGATAGGTATTATTACTAAATTAATTCTCCCGTCCTACGAAGCGCGAAAACGTCGGAAATAATCCGAAAACTAGAATATTAATAAATCGCTAAAAAAGACGTTCGTTGCGATATTTATAGTAAATAAGCGTATATAGCGTAAATATATAAGTATAATAAACTATTACAGGGCGAAGGCACCGTTAAATATAAGGTATAATCTTTATTATTATACGAAGGAAGTAAGAAAGGTATGTAATAGCCAGGGCAAATATAGGGCACGGGTAAGATCTACCCATAGGTGGATCTACCCCGTAACCACTACTATAGCTGAGCCCAGTGCCATAGCTGTGCATACGGCTAAGGCATACGCGACTACAATACAGTGCAGTACTGGCCATGGCACGACTGGCACAGGGCACGTGATCTAGCCCTGTGACACAAACTTCGGCGTTAAAAACCGTATTTTTATTATTAAGAGAAAATAAATTATAAACTGCCCTAATAATAAACTCAATTAATAATAAACCCGTATCCCTTACCGGATTAAGGCTATAAGAGGATACTCTTACGAATTAAAGGTTTCTAAAGGATAGAAAGGAACAACCGTTTACTATACGGACCGTCTAAGGAAGTGTATTAATAACCTCCTACCTAGACAAGGGAATAAAAACCTAGCCGGCGAATTAGTAAATAATTAGAAGGAATAGGAGGTATTAAAGGTTATCTTATTAAAAGTTACCAAAGGAAAGCTGCAATATTAAGTAGAATAGAAAGGTTAGGACCCTAATCTAAAATTCTAGTTAGCGAATAATTTTAGTAATTCAATAGAATTCTTAAAGGAATATTATAATACGAATCCTATAATACCAAGACCCCCCAAACGGCTAGTTTAATAGCTAGCAAGCGATAAGGCGCCTTATAATAACGATAACAAACTAGCAAAAGGATTACGAATTAGTTTAAGAAGGAGAATAATAGTAAAGAAGAAATAGAAGTAGGAATAGAAGGACGTTAGAAGAAGTATTCGATTTATATTTGTATTAAAATTTTTATTTTTATTTTTAAGGCTCTAAGGCTAAGCCTCAACCCGGGGGGGAGGGTAGTATAACGACTAGGATCTAATACTATAAATTATATCCTATTCGTTTTATTAATAAAACCTATAGGACCTACGGGTACTATTAATACGAGTACCCTAATTAGTTGCACGGGCGGCATTGATTATACGCCTATTCAATTAGTACCGCAACCTATATATTATATTTATGTACATTATTAAATTAAATAAGGAAGGCGGTCGAGGCTGGTAGAATCTGGGCCCATCCTATATAAGGATGTAACTCTAGAGCCCAGATCTCAACCTCTCTCTCTTTCCTTCTTTAGCTTTAATTATTTATTCATTTATACCCAACTACGCGATACGGAACTACATAAGCTGGTACATCGTAACATTTAATACCTTTGGAAAAGGGTATAATAATAGAAATCTACAGTAAGCTAATAATAGTATTAATATTTACTATATATTATATTAGAGATATGCTTTAATAAAATAAAAATTCGGGTATTACTGGGCCTGCCGGGCTAAAATTCTATCGATTTTACTTTATTGGACCGGAGTACGTAATTAATTTAGCCGGGTATATATAGGAGGCTCAGAATAGATAAGAGGTTGTAGACGAATATAGTATAGATACGAATAGGTTCTATTATTAATATTTATAAATATAGCACGAGGTTGAGGTAAATATTCGAAAAAAGGGGGATAAAAAGGTATACCGTATATAATGGGGAATTAGTGAAAACCGGCTAGTATTATTCGATTTAATACTAGTTTTCAACGTCATTATAATTAAGGCACCTAATCTAATATATTCTGAATTTAAGGGTAAATTCTACTCGTATATTTAATTATCCGGACTTTAATTAATACGTCTCTTATTTTTTTTTATAGGCATAGTCGCCTATATATATTATATACTTATTAATACTTTTCTAATACTAAAAGCTATCCTTAAATATAATTAAATATTGTAAGTATAGTTATTCCCCCTAGGCTAGCTAATACTACCGTTACCTATTTTATATTTTGAAGGATATAAATTAATATATTATAATCGATAGTCTATTATAGTACCTATACTATTCGAGGCTTAGCTTAAAAAGGATTATATTAATCGATATATATAGGATACTTAGAAGGAGGTACTAATAAAATATAGTAATTACGAGAATTTATCCGATAAATTATTAGTTAGTTTAATACCTAGAGCGATAATAATTATAGCTGTTAATAATTCTATATTAATAAATATTAAAAATAAGGTTTTAAAATACAATAATATAAATTAGTATATTATATATAGTCGGTAATAGTATAAAATAATATGCTAGGTTATAATAGAGGGTATAGCTAAAATGTTTCGAATAGATGCGTTTAAAAATAAGGTTCGAATAATAAAATTGCCTTCTTAAATATTATCTAGACGTTTATCTATGTCGATAGCCGGGTATATATCCTAATTTTAACGTTTGGTACAAAATATTATTATAATCGACGATATAGTTAATAATTTAGATATATAAAACGAGGCTGCCCCGGTCGTTAAAGCAGCCGCTAAAGCTATTAAATTTCCTAGGCATATATAGGAGTATATAAAGAAGGCCCTTTGGCCTGATATCTATTTAGGTATATATTATATAAATATATACGAAGAGTATAGCCCGCCAAAGTTATTAAATATACTAGCGGAAGAAAAATATTATAAATAAATTATTAACTATATTATATTAATAATTACCCTTAAACCTAATATACTATTTAATACTATCCTATATTACACCTTTTTAAGTCAATTGGTATTATACAAAATCTCGGCCCGGCGTTAGGCTACCTACGTAATTTGTATCGTAGATTGGGTATATAAAAGGCGGGCTTGCGATAGTAGACGACGATGTTCTTGAATTAAAATTAATAATAACTTTAATAGACGATTTAAGAAGATAGTAGAGATAATTAACGGCCGAGACATTAAAAAATAGATTCTATAGTACGAATATATTATTTATATTATTCGATTCGTACTCCTAAATATTTACGCCCTATTTAATCCCGATTTAATATAATAAATAAATACTATTACCCGCTAGACGCCCAATTTGTTTGAAAAGTTATTATATTAAGAGGATTAAATTCGCCTTAATTTTATAAAAGAAGATAAATTATTAAATATTGACCTATTTATAAATTTATTATTATAAAAAATTTAAAGGGTAGAGAACTAATTATTATAATCCTATACTTTAAAAGTAACTTATATTTAAAGGGTAGTAATATTATTATTATAACGAATAAATTCGTATTATACCGATTCGAACTCTTTTCTTACTTCGCGGGCTTAGGATTTAACTATAACGACGTTGTTATAAAAGAGACGATAAAGGGCTGCGAAGAAAGTTTAAAAAATTAGGAAATTAGCGAATTAGAAGGCTTATTCTATAGGGATAATAATAAGGAATTTAACCGCTTAATTATTAAAGCCCTTAAATATTTAAGTTAAAATAGAGAACTATTCCTAATATTCCGGGTCAATAGCTATAAGGGCGTTAATTATAACAATTGTAATAAAATTATTAATTACTAGGGGAGGGCGTAAGAGAGTATTATTAAATATTAATCGCTAAATTAATATATTAGGTAAGTATAAGGGGGAAAGAGAGTGTAAATTATTTAGTAGTAATATTCGGCTTAATAATTATTTAATTCGCTGGCTAGGATTGCGACAAAGGTTTTAATTATATAGGGACAAGTCTTAATTAATTAATTAATATAATTTAAATATAATCAATCTTCCTCTATTAAATAATAAACGTATATAATATAATAGAAAAGTATAATAAATTATTACAGGGCGAAAAGGCACTATTAGGAGTAAGGTAAAATATATATTATTATATAAAGGAAAGCAAAGGAAGTATACGTAGAGGATTGGCTATATAGGCGAGAATTTAAATAGGCCAATCCGTACGCGTGTACGTAAGATTGTATATGACGGAATATATAATTAGTACGAATATATAGCTCTAGGCCATAGCACGAAGCACTAGTATAGCACATATACGGTCAGTATAGTGCAACCGTATCACAGGCTAGCCCTGTAATAACTTGCCTATCTCCTTAAAATATATTTACTTTTAAATTAAGTATAATAATACCTCTATTATTTCAATAACGATAATTAATTAATATAATATAGCGGGTACTATTTTAAAGAGTAAAGTTAAAAAGAATATAGTAAATTTCTTAAATAGATTAATCCCTTTTAATAATAAGTCTATTTATAAACTTTACTACAAACTACTTAATTAAGTTCCTAGTATTAATATAAAGGATTAATTCGTTAGTAATTTCATTATAAGATTTAATACACTTCTCTACTTTAAAAATGTATTTAGTAACGTAATTTAAAATAGTATTTAAATTAGTATATAATTAGATATCTATATTAGCTATCCAATTTAATATAATAAATAAATTATACTAAGTAAAAATATTATTATTTCTTCTACTATTGAAAAGCTAAATCCTAGGGTTAATTCTTATTATAAGTAAGGAATATTTATAAAGCTTCCTAACGAAATAGAATCGATATACTTTAACCTCCTAAGCATTCGGGTCCGGTATTCAATGTAAATCGCTAGGCAAAGTACAAATTTAATAATAGGCTTAAAAATAATAACTATCGCTATATACAATCAATTCCTATTACTATAGTAATAATTGAAAAAAAAAACCGGAAACGCCGATTTCTAGTTAGGAAGTGCTCCAAAACGAAAACCGATAATAGTAATCGATTTAGGAGGGTCGTTTACCCCCCTTATAATATCTTACGACGAACGTAGCGATAGCGTTAAACCGTCGTTACCGATAATAATTAATAAAAGCGCGTGTAGATTCGAAAATAGCGTTTATAACCCCTTCGGAGGTATTTCTAATTGTAACGACCCCGACGCCGTATTCGTTATAAAGACTTCGGAAAAAACGGAGGAAGACGATAAAATTATAAAAAAATTTATTATTTAAACGAATAAATCTACGGATTATAATATTGTTTTGCCCGAGGATTATCGTTGGGTTCGAGAATTATTTTTCGAATTTGTAAAAATTCAGGCGAAAAAAAGTAGGTCCCGGATATTTAAAGTAAATAAGGTTAGTGAGAATTAATTTGTTATTAAGAAGGATTTTGACGATTTAAAGAAAGATATTTTTAAGGAATTTAAAAAGGGCGTTTAAAAAGCGCCGAAGAAATAGGCCGATATTATTGCGAAGTTATTTAATAAAGTCGGCGCTACCCGCTAATAATTAATTAGTATTATTATTATTTACAAATTCATCTCTTTTAACTTCGAATATTAATTTATAATTAAAGGAATTTCGATTTCCGTTTAATATACTAAATAATCGAATAAGGATATAAAGTAAATAATTAAAAATATTTTAAAAGAAAAACTATATAAAATAATCCAAGTAATTATTAAGGTAGTAATAAGCGGTAACTATATTATTATTTTCGACGAACTTATATACAAATAGTATTAGAAATATTATATTTAGGCGAAGGAGGTCTTCGGAATAAAAGTTATTATAACTTTTAGTATTATAAGAGTTTTAATTAAAGGAATCCCTTAGGTTAATATTGACGAGAAATTGAATAAGGTAATATTAAAGGAAATAAGGAAGAAGAATAAAGAAGCGGATATTATTTGCGTAAAAGTTTAGAAAAAATATAATAGGGAGGAAAGGGGAATAATCCTAATAGAAATTATAATTATAAAAGTAACGATTTTCTTTAAGAGAATTTCTTCTTTTAAGATAGTAATATATATTCTTATAAATTATTTTAAGCCGCGGCTACTATTTAATAATATTTTAAATATTAAGGATTCGGATATATAGCAAGATTTTATTATTAGGAGGACGCTTACGGCCGTTATAATTAATTTAAATATAATAGGGTTCGCTTTAGTAAGGAGAATTACCCTTCGAATAAAGATAATTCCCTAATTTTTTATAAATTGTATAGGAAGTCGGGGTATTTTATTTTTAATAAAAAGTAATACCTACTTATTAGAGTAGTTTATACGAAAGTTTTCATTATATACGTTAAAAGGCCTTACGGTTTTATTATTTATAAAGAACCGGTTCAACCGGTATCAAAACCGATAATTAAAATTAAGGAGGATATTATTATTTTTAACATTTTTTCTAATTCCCGTTTTATTATAATTTTAGAGAAATTATTTACCGGAAGCGTAAAAAGAGGCCGATTTAAAAATAAAGTAATTAGAAATAGTTTTCGGCCGAAATTTATAGGCTAAATTAGCTTAATAAACGCCTTTATATATTTTTAAAACGTTAGTAACTATATTAATACTAGCTCTATAGCCGTTACGTACGTAACTATTATTAAAAATATAATATTTATTTTATCCGCCGTTAAATTAGAAAGAACCCTTTTATAGGGTAATTAATAATTTAACTAAAAATATTCTATTAGAATATAGGGAAATTATATAAGAGAAAGAAACTTTTATTCGAGTAAGAGGAAATTTATAATATTATAATAATTTAAAAGCCGGGTAAGAATTTAAATAAAGATATTTACCGGCCGAGGGGCGGTAGGTATTATAGCGTTAATTATTTAGAGAAGGGTAGGGTGGTAATTTATATAAATAAGAGGTAGAATTTTAATGATTTAAATTTCTAATCGGAAAAGGATTAGGCTATAATAATATTTAGAAATTTGTAGGAATTAACGACCGTTTACTCTATTTACTCCCTTATTTTTATAAATAGTACGCCGGAATATTAATAAGGGTCTCCCCTCCTCGAATTCCTCGAAGAGAGATTTTTAAAGGGCTATTAAATAATTATTAGGGATTTTCATTTCTATTATCCTAATTAGGATTTAGAAAATAGGATTAATAATAATCTTATTCCTTAGCTATATATCTATAGCGCCACGATTGGCATAAGGTACTTCTCTTAGTTCTCTAAAGGAAAAACCGTTCGGCGATAAGCGCCGCCGGATGAAAACCCCCAGCTCCGTTCCGGTCACGGGCAGGCCGTGCCGCTCCTTCCTAGCTTCTAACTATAACGGTTCTCACCCACCGCTACAACGAACAAACGCGTTTTCTATCTCATTCTACTTAATACTAAAACTATCGATGTTCTAGTATTGTAAATAAATAAATAGTTTTATACGTGCCGCGCGAGTTCCCCTGGCTATTCCCCTTCTAATTCGATTGCCAAGCGGTACTTATTTAATCTACCTAACCTAAGTGCCTACGAAAGGATTTTCTCCGCTTTAATTCTATTATCTAAATAAGCCTAGAATTCTTCCCGTATTTGCGGCCAATCGGTTGCCGTTATCTAATATTCTTCTATCCGTAGATATCCAAGAACGAGGTATTTAAACGTTTCCTCCCCGGCCCCGTACGAATAGAACGGCGTTATAACGTCCGGTACCTTCCTCCGGAAGAAGAAAGACCGGAGCCCGATAACTCCTATTCGGGCTTAAGTAAGGAGGGAGCTCTATACTTTCGTTAATAGGTACGGCTCATCGTCGTCCTCCAGTAATTGGCTTTTCTTCTTCTTCTTCTTTTTTACCCCGACTATGTACCAGAGAAAAATAGAATAATTAATTATATATAGATATTATATAGTATTGAGGTTAAGTATTAGGGAATTTAACGATACGAATAGGCCGGTTCGGATGATTATTTTTAAGAAGTTTAGGTTTAAATTAGAAAATAGAATAGGAAGGCCGAAGAAAAAGGAGGTTATAGTTAGAATTTAATAAATATAGAAAAAGTATAGGATATGGCGGAGAAATAGATATTAGTCCCGGAAAAAATTATTATAATAGAAGACTTCGAATTAACGTTCGATAAATTCGATAGAGAATTTATTAATATTGTAAAAGAATTCGTCCTATATTGGAAAAAAGGTTGGGGAAAATAAGTGGATTAATAGAATTTAGAATATAAAATAGCGATAAAAAATATACGACGGAAGTAGTAAATATAATTTAGGAATAAGACGCTTTTAAATTTGAAAGAGTTTGTAGAGGTAGTAATAAAAAAAAGATAATTTATTTCGAAAATTTAAATAGCGAAGTAGTAAAATTATATCACCGTTGCGTCGAAGGATTTAAATAAATTTTAATTATTAGAAAAATAGGTTCGAACCCGGAATTATTATTTAATAAATCCGCCTAAATTATTAGCCTTCAAATTTAATAAGAGGATAAACGAAATCGAAGACTATAATAATAAGGCGAGTATTTTCGTCGATTAATTCTTTCTTAAAGTAAATATTCTTATAAATTATTTATTAGATTAGATTTAATTATTAAACAGCGATACTCCAATAATTATTAATAATTAAATTATTAAAGGGGGATATTAAAAAAATCTTTTTAAAGATAGTACTAAATAAAATATTAGGTATCGATTAGTTTTTAAATAAATTTTTAAAAATTTGTAAGGTATTATTTAAATAAGTTATAGCGGCTTTCGTTATAGCGAGCCTTCGGTTTAGATATTTCCCTTAATAATTTAAGAATATAAATGTAATTATTTTTAAAAAGTTAAAAAAGAGTATTCAATAATAGAAATTAATTAGCGTATAGAGGCCGATTTCGCTATTAAGTAATATTAGAAAAATCTTCGAAACTTTAATTATTATAAAATTAATATAAGCGGTAAAAGAATTTAATTTCCTCCCGGAAAATTAAATACGTAATTAGGTAAGTTATTTAATGGAATTTATAATTAAAAGTAGTTACCGACGCGGTCTATTCGGTTTAAAAATTTAAAATTGTAATATTTTTTATACTTTTCGATCAAAGGGTATATTCGATAGAGTTAATTATAGGTAGCTTTTATATACCTTATAGGAAATATAATTCTTATAATAATTTTTTAAGTAAATAGATAATTTTATTATTAGAAAAAAGGGCTCCTTTTTCTTCGACGACGAAACTTTTAACCCTTATAATATTATAATAGGAATACCCTAAGGCTCCCGGGACCCTCTTACTAATTCTTTTTATTCTCTTTATTACTTCATTATATTATAAATTAGCTATAATTAGGAACGTAATTACAATTAGTTTTACTAATAATATTAATATTATTATAGTAGTTAAAATGATGGAAGAAAATTATAGGATTTTCTAAATAGGATAGGAAATCTATTCTAAATAAGTAATTAAGAGAAGAATAAAATTCGAAGCGAATAAAACGGAATTTATATATTTTATATATTTTATATAAATAAAAGAATTGTAGACGGAAACTTTCTAAATCGGCGGAGTAGTATTTTAACCGATAGGATTAATAAGATTCCTAGGGGTTTAATTAAACCGGAAATTTAATTATCGAATATATACGGAAGTAATAAAGAAAGAAATAGTTACGTAGACGAATATTTTAATATAGTTAATAATAAAAATTTAGGGTTATTTTTTTATACGAGCGAAAGAAATTTATATTAAGTATATTTAAAGCGTTATTATATATAAAGTTTTAGCCTTTTATTAACCGACTAAAATTTATAAGAAATTGCGAAGGATAATAATTAAATTAATTAAATACTAAATTAAATATTTAAAAATTATCGTTAGAGCGTATAAAATTACGTTAGTAAAGAATTTAAAAATAGAAACCTTTTATTTATTATTCGATTTTTACTTTAATAAAAGGGTAAGGGCTTTTGAAGAAAGGTTTACCCGAACGGATTAAATTAAATTTGTCCGAAAGATTATAATTTAGGTAGTTAATTATATTTAAATAAGAATAAGAGGTCGATTATTCATTAACTGACTTGAAAGTAGCGTTATTAAAATTAAATAAGTTAAAGAATAGGCGCTAATAAAGAAATTTATTATATTAATAGTAAGGCTACTTTTAGAAATAGGAATACCTTTACCCCTATTATAAATATTAAAATTAATTACTATCGACCGAGAGGAGTAATTAGAGGATATTATAAAAAGAGAATAGGTATTACGTTATAACTATTAAATAGCGGTAGCGGTAATTAAATTAGGTCGGCGGTATAAATTTATTATTATTAATTTTAATGCGAAGTTTAGCAACGATATTATTAAATAATATATAATCGGGTTAAAAAAGAAGAAAAAGAAGAAGAATTAATAATTAGAGGATAATAATAAGCCGTACCTATTAACGAAAGCGTAGAATTCCCTCCTTACTTAAACTTAAACGGGAATTATTAAGCTTTAATCTTTCCTTTTCCGGAGGAAAGTATTGGACGTTATAATACCGTTTTATTCGTATAGAATTAGGGAGGAGACGTTTGAATATTTCGTTTTTAGGTATCTATAAATAGAATAATAATAATAATAATAATAATCTTATTCCTTAGCTATATATCTATAGCGCCATAATTAGCATGAGGTACTTCTCCTAATTCTTTAAAGGAAAAACCGTTCGGCGATAAGCGCCGCCGGATAAAAACCCCTAGCTCCGTTCCGGTTACGGATAGGCTGTACCGCTCTTTCTTAACTTCTAACTATAACGGTTCTTACCTACCGCTATAACGAATAAACGTATTTTCTATCTTATTCTACCTAATATTAGAACTATCGTAATACTATTCCCCTTTTCCGCTCCTTCCTCCTATCCTTTAGCCGCCGTCCTATCCCTATTTACCTTATTCGTTCTTATTTATTCTCCCACCCCGCCCCTTCTCCTTTACTCCCTCCCCCTTTATTCTATCCTCCCGTCCCTACTATAATTTATACCCGTATAAAAACCTCTTTTACCGTCTATATAAATTCTCCCCGGGCGCTAGCCCTAAACTTTCCTCTTCTTCCCTAAATTATTACGTCCCTAAAATAGCCTCCCCCTTATTATTTAATAATACGCCCGGCTACGCCCCTAATTATAATATTTGTAACTTTAGCGTTCGGACCGGTTAAAGCCCTAACCTTTCCTACTTTATAAAATTATTACCTAAATTTAATATTACGCTTTCTACCCTTCGCCCCGCTCCTTAAACCTTTGGCGCTCTTATAACTCCTTCTTAAAATCCTATCGTCGTTACTAATACTCTATCCTACAATCCTATACTTTAATTTCCTAACGACCGGTAAAATTCCCGCCCTTATACTTTCGCGTCCTCCCTAACTAATTCCGTTATCTAATATCGTTTATACTCCTCCCTACCTCGGCTATACTTTAAATTTCACCGACCGTATTATAAATACCTTAAATATTACTACTCTAAACCAAAATAGCTTTCGGATAATATTTATAGAATATACCTATATAATTAATAAACGGAATAAATATCCTTCCTAACGTTATAATATTATTTTTTTCTAATATTATTTAAATACTACGTCCTAAAATACTCTATACTTATTCGCCGCCTCAAAATATATATTCGACGTCCCCTTCGGCTACTACAATAAGCGTAACCTCGTTTAAATAACGGTAGTTATTATTATAAACGCTCCGACCGACCCTAATAAATCTATTAAAACCCTCTAATAGATTTATATATCCTTCCTTAGCCCTATATATATTCGTTTAACTAACGACGGTCTCCTAAACTAACCGGACACTTTCTCTTCTCTCTATTACTTTAGTAATTTAAAGGTCTTAAACTATAAAAAAAAGAATTATTATAAAAAATTTATAATCGACCGCTACCCTACTACTACTCTTCTTCGTATTATTTCTGCTAGTATAGCTAATAATAGTACTAACTTTAATATTAATAGTCCCCCGGGTTCGCTTATAATTATCGATAGCCCCCGTACTATTATAATAAATCTTAACTAGGACGAATAGCGTCGCTAAATTATTCGCAACCTAACGGAAATAATAAAAATACTTTATACCTTTATTAATTGTATTTAAACGTTAATTAAATAATTCCTCCGCAATTCCACTCTCTTCGCTAAATATAAGCCGGAGCTAGTTCAACCGGTCTCCCTACTACTCCTTTCGTTCCTATATCTCAATATTCTAATATTATAAATAAATAAATAATTTTACGTATACCGCGCGAACTCCCTTCGCTATTCCCCTTCTAATTTAATTACTAAACAATATTCATTTAATTTGTTTAATTTAAGTGCCTACGAAAGGATTTTCTCCGCTTTAATTCTATTATTTAGGTAAGCCTAGAATTCTTCCTATATTTACGGCCAATCGGTTACCATTATCTAATATTCCTCTATCCATAAATATTTAAAAATAAAGTATTTAAACGTTTCCTCCCCGGCCCCGCACAAATAGAATAACGTTATAACGTCTAATACCTTCCTCCGGAAGAGGAAGGACTGGAGCCCGATAACTCCTATTCGGGCTTAGGTAAGGAGGGAGCTCTATATTTTCGTTAATAAATACGGCTTATCGTCGTCCTCTAATAGTTAACTTTTCTTCTTCTTCTTCTTTTTTACCCCGATTGTATGCCGCTTAATGGCATCGTCGCTGAACCTCGCGTTGAGGTTAGCGATGGTGAATATCTATAAATAGAAGAATATTAGATAACGGCGACTAATTAGTTGTAAATATAAGAAGAATTCCAAATTTATTTAGATAATAGAGTTTGAGTGGAGAAAATCCTTTCGTAGGTATTTAAATTAAGTAAATTAAATAAATAACGCTTAGCAATTGAATTAGAGGGGTTATATATACTTTATAATTGTACTAATGCGAATTAAATTAGTACGTACATTTACTACTTGCGCTATATATTATTACCTACCGCCTACTTACTACCGCTTACCCGCTACCGCCTACCCGGCGTATTACAATACACTAGCTTACGTAGTTCCGTATCGTGTAATTGGGTACAAATGAAATAAATAATTAAAGCTAAAGAAGGAAAGAGGGAGAGGTTGAGATCTAGGCTCTAGAATTGCATCTTTATATAGGATGCGCCTAGATTCTACCAACCTCGACCGCCTTCCTTATCTAATTTAACAATGTACGTAAATGCGATATATAGGTTGTAGTATTAATTAAATAAGCGTATATATTAATACCGCCCGTATAGCTAATTAGGGTACGTATATCGATAGTACCGGTAGGTCCTATAGGTATTGTAATAAGACGAATAGGATATAATCTATAGTATTGGATCCTAATCGTTATATTACCCTCCCCCCCGGGTTGAGGCTTAGCCTTAAAACTTTAAGAATTAAAAAGAAAAATTTTGATATAAATATAATTCGAATACTTCTTCTAATGTCTTTCCTACTTCTTCTTTACTATTACTCTCTTCTTTAAACCGATTCGTAATCTTTCTATTAGTATATTATTATTATTATAATTTAATTTATTACCCGCTAGCTACTATATTAATCGTTTAGGGGGTCCTAATATTGTAGGGTTTACGTTGTAATATTCCTTTAGGAGCTTTATAGAGTTAATAAAATTATTTACCGGTTAAAACTCTAGATCGGGGTCCTAACCCTTCTATTCTACCTAATATTCTAACTTTCCCTTAATAACCTTTGAAAAAATTACTTTTAAAATTTCCTATTCCTCTTAATCCCCGATTAATTCGCTAGCTAGATTATTATTACTTTAGTTAGGTATTGGGTTATTAATATATTTCCTCAAACGGTTAGTATAATAGATAGTAATTCCCCTCTATCTTTTAGGGACCTTTAGTTCGTAGGAATATCCTTTTATAGCTTTAATCTAGTAAAAGATATATATTTGTTACTAATTAAATTTATTACTAAGTCGATCTATAATTTATCCTCTCTTAATAATAAAGATACAGTTTCTAACATTGAAATTTAATTCCCTCCTATATTTATTCGCTTAAATAATTTGCTATTACTAAGCTTTATTAATAGTATAATATATAATCGCATAGAAAATTTTCAATCGATCGATTAGTTAATAAACTTCCTATCGGTTAATTTTAATTTTAGGAAGTTTTAGTTCAACGTAGTCTTCCTAATTTAGTATACTAGGTATAAGGAAACCTATAATAACCTCTTTAAGGGAGAGGCTATTTAAATTATTGTAGGGTAGGCTTATTTAAACTATATTTAGCGCTAGAATAAATTTTAATTAATCGTCTTAATTATAATTAATATAAGGTCTTAACCGTTAATTAATATATTAGTACAAATTCTTAATTTAATTAGTAATCTATAAGTAATTAAAGGTAGCCAATTTCTATTTGATATTTAATAAGGAGGCTACTTCTTATATTATTTGTAATACGAATTAGGGGCCTCTATCGCTAATTACTTCGTTGGGAAGGCCGAAGATTCGATATAGGCCCCGGTAATATAGGATAATAGTATTTCTAGCCGTAACCGTATCTTTATAAGGGATGCTCTAATTTACTTTAGTAAATCGGTCTATAATAATTATTAGTATATTGTAATTGTATTTATCTTTAGGTATTAATTTGAAGTCGATTACTAAAAACTTTTATACTCGGTAATCTTCCTTTAGAGGAATCGAATATATTAATTTAGGCGTTTTATTCCTAGGCGCCTTTAATATTTTATACGTCCAATAATTAGTAATATAATAGTCTATATTAACGGCTAACCCTACCTACTAATACTACTTATAAATTATTTGTTTAATTTTATTTCTACCCGGGTATATTAAAGTAACCGGATAGTAAACTATTTCAATAAGCCTAATTTGTAGATTATTATCTTCCGGGATTATTAACTTATAATTTTTAATTAGTAGGCTATCTTTAATAATAAAGGGTAAACCCTCCTACTTCGCCTTTTTTCTATAGATTAATAATAATTCTATAAATCGGTTGGCTTGGATTATTTCGTTAATTAAGTCGTAGCTGATCTCTAATTCGGCGATTTCTACGTTAATTAATTTATTTTCCCCCTCCAAATTAATTAATATATCCGCTAATTTATTATTAGTAAAAGTAAAGAATCTATTATCGGCGGGTTTAAATATTCGTAAAGTAAATTAATCTTCCTTCTTATTTTTAACGGTCTTTAAATCCTCTAATTTATAGGAGAGAATATTAGCGGTAATATTTTCCTTACCGGGGCAATAAATTATTCAGAATTAGTATTTTAATAAAGTCTTAAACTAATAGACTTATTTATTATTTAATACCTTCTTTATATTAAAGTATTTAAGCGCTTAATAATTTATAAATATTGTAAAGGGTTTAATACTTTTTAATTTAGGTTATTATTACTCGATCCCTTTTATTATAATTATTAATTCCTTATTATAAATAGGGTAATTAAGTTCCGCTAAATTTATAATTTCTGAATAGAATGCGACCGGATGCTAGTCGCCGTCGTTTTAGAATTAATTTATTATATTGGCGCAAATTCTATTACTAGTATTTATTTCGATTCGTATTTCCCTTTTATAATTGAAGTAATATAAAACAGGCGTACTAAGGAGGCTCCTTTTGAAAGTATTAAACACTTTTTTATAGCGGTCGTCCTACTTAAAGATTAAATCCTTCTTCGTTAGGTTCGTTAATAGCTTCGCTATTTAATTAAAATCTTTAATAAATTTCCGGTAGAAATTATAAAACTTTAGGAAGGTTTGTACGCTTTTTATAGTAGTTAACTCCTTTTATTCTTTTATAATTACTACCTTCTCTAGGTCTATTATAATACTATCGGTATTAATAATAAAGTTTAAGAATTTAGTTTTAGTTATACTAAATTCGTACTTCTTAATATCGGTTTATAGCCCTATTTCTTCAAAATGTTATAGTACTATATCGACGTATTTATTATAATCCTTTTAATTATCGGAATAAATTAAGATATTATTAATATAGGCGTTGTAAAAATTATTAAGGTAATTTATTAAAACTTTGTTAATAAACCTTTAGAACGATAAAAGTCTTCCTATAAGGCTGAAAGGTAGTACTTTATATTTGTACGCTCTATATTATATTCGGAATATTATTAAGTCTTTATAATTTAGGTATATTTAAATATAATAGAACGTTTATCGGATATTAATTTTAATAAAGACCTTTACTTGGCCGATTCGCGCTAATATTTCGTTAATTAAGGGTAATAGGTACCGATCCTTCTTTAATAAGGCGTTAAGCTTTCGGTAGTCTACGTAAAAACGTAAACCTCTATTAACTTTCGGTACGAATAATACGGGCGCCGCCTATAGTATTAAACTAAATTTAATAAATTCCTTCTAAAGGTTATTAATAATATACTACTTATATTCTTCTAATTCCTTTAGAATTATTTTATATAACGAATTATATTTTAAATCCTATAGAGATTTACCCTCTTCGAATTCAATCTTATAATTAATCTTATCCTTAAATTCTAATAACGTATCGGAATCCTTCTTACTAAAAATATTAATACAGTTCTAATACTTTTTAAAGAGTTTATTTATAACGAATTATCGATACTCCTCCTTATTTTCTAAAAGTATATTTAGGGTTTTTAATAATTTAATAATATTATTAATCTTATAAAGATTAATTTCCTTAATAGTCTCTCCTTATTTAGCGTAGAAATTTATTACTATAGCGCTTATTAGGGTATAATCCTTAGGGCGTTATTTTATTTAACCGAAGGTTTATTCTATATAATACGGGCTTTAAGCGTCGTAGTAGGGGTATAAATCCTTATTCTATTTATACGAATTTCGAACTATCTTTAGTTTTATAATTTCTATTTCCGAAGTATATTCGTACTTAATATTATTAAAGAGTTCCTATTCTATTTAATTAATATTTACCAACGCTAAAAGATTTTTATAATTATAATATTTAGCTATATAAATACCCTTTAATTTCTAATTAATATTAGGGATTCCTTTAGGGGTTTTAGTATACTTCCTTCTTTAAATTTCCTCTTTAGTTGCCGATAGGAGCTCTTACTTCTATTTTTCTAATTTAGTAATTATTTCCTCTACCGCCTTTACCTTAACTTTATTCTATTTCTTAACTTTCTTTATTTTAGTTTATAATTCTTTAATAGTAATATTTAACTCCTTAATTTCCTCCTCCGCTTCCTACTTAAATAAATAAATTTATAATAAAGTACCGTCCGTTCGCCTTTTATCCTCTATATTTATAAAACGCTCCCTTCGCTTTATATTTTCCTTAAAGGAAAGGTCTTAAAATAATTTCAATTATTTACTAATATCGATATCTTTATTTAGTAACGCTTTTAATAAATTTTTTAAGAAGATTAATTAATTATTACTATAATTGGGTAGGACTTTATTTTCGTTTAATTATAGCTTTCTTAATATTATATCCTTTAATATTACTAGTAAAACGACTATTTATTAATTTAAGAATTTATAGCCCTATATCTAAATAACCGCCTTTATAATTTAAAAGATAATATTAAATTTAATATTCTTATAAGGCCGAATATACCCTAGCTGGAAATTAGTCTTATTATTAAATTTTAAGTATTTAATTAATTTGTTAACGAATTTCTAATTTAAAAATATATAAGTATCTATTCCCGTATCGATAAGTACGTCGAAAGTAGAAATAGATAATCTATTATAAATTATATTATATTTAATAGTAAAAAGCGGGCCCTTTCCTAAATAATTTTACAAATTAAATTTATCTATATTATTCGTTTTTTTTATTAATATATATATTAATACTTCGCTTAGACGGGAAATTAATTTCTCTAGGCGTTTTAATTTTTTAAATTTAAATCCAAATCCTTTTTAATAATAGTCTTAATCTTATAGCTATCGTCGCCCTTATTCTCATTCAATTCGATCTCCTTATTAGGGAACTTAGCGCGTATAGCGTAAATTTTGGCGTCGTAGGCTTTAAAGAGCTTTTTACAATAGGGGTAAATAAGTGCTATATGACCGGGTTCGCAATAAATAAAGTATTTTCCTTCTTATTATAATTTATAAATTTCCTCTTTAAATAGTTTCTTATATAGGAAGGATAAACCGGGTAAGCGGTTATAAGGGGGACCGAAGGCGGTATCCTTAAATAGTTTTTTAAAATTACTGAGTATTTTACTTACGGAAGCCTTCTTATCCTTATCGTTAAGTTAATTTATATAAAAATTCTTATTAAAATTTTAGAGAAGTTTAATATAGGCGTTATAAATATAGTTAGTACGGTAATTAGCTTTAGTATAATTGCGAAGTCGGGTAGTAATTTTGCAATAGAGTTCGGATTTTTATTAGGAATTAGGAATATTATAATAGTTAATAAGATAAGTAAAAGCTATTTTAAAGTTGCGGAAGCGGTTAGAGTAGTATATTACTAAATTCTTATACTCTTTATAAACCTTTTCGTCGGTGTTAAAATTATAGTAATTTAATTATAAGTGATTTATAAAATCTTTAATTATATTAATACGTAATTTGCCGGTATTGGGCCGAATGAAAGGGTAAAAATTCTTTAACGCTTATCCGGAAAGCCGGGAAATAACTTCTTTAAAGGCGGTTTTATTATTAATAAAGTAATTAGTATTTATACGAAGACGGTTAGTTATTTAAAAATACTATATATCGAATTCGAATTTATTATTTTTGTTATTAGAAAAGGTAGGGACGTTTACTTTAATTATTTTGCTTCGACAACGACTTCCTTCGAAAGAGATTATATTGAAAGGGGTATTACTCTTTTTACGATAGGAGCGCTTATTATTATTACGAGGGATACGACGCAGGTTGCGAGGGGGGTTATAATTATTATTATTATTATTATTATCGGTTAGATCGTCGTCGTTACTATCGTCGTTAGGGTTATTACCGCCCGCTCTAAAATAGTAGGAAGTAAATTTAGAAGGGGTATATTAATTGCGGCGGTTTTTATTAGGGGTTTTAGAAGGGCGACAATCGGAAACTTTATTATTGCGACGGGTAATATTAATTATAGGGATGAAGTTAGGAAAGTATTCGATAAATTCGATAAAAGTAATTCTCTCTTTAGGTTTGGACTTAATTAGTTTAATAGCTTTAGGTTTAGTAGTAGCCATTTCCTTCGCGCTTATATTAGCGACGTTTAATAACCGATTTAAACTATCGACTTGGGCCTATAAATACGAGACCTTAAAATTGTATTATTTTTATATAATTTTAAGGTCTTCGATATAGTCCTTTTTAATACCTTTTATTTAGTTGCGGGCGTAAACTTTTATAATTAGTATTAATATTTTATAAATTTTAGTAATTATATTAATTATATCGTTAGCTTTCTTATTTTATTTATTATATTTATAATAGAAATTACTATTTTTAGTCTAAAAGTTATAGACCTTCCTATTTAGATTGTCTTTATTTACGTCGGCCGCTACTAATTATTATTTTAAATCGATTAGCCGGTTAATTAATTCTAATTCGTTATCGCTAACGCTTAAACGGTTATCGATATTAGTTTAATACTCCTTAGCTTTCTAGGCAAAGTATATAACTTACTTATCTATTTTAATAATAGTTTTATAAGTATAGCGAAGCGCGTATACTACGTTTTTAATAATACCGATAAAAGTTTCTAATACGTAAATTCTAATACTAATTTCTCCCTATATAATATTAGGGTTTTAATTAATTAGAATTAAAAACTCTTAGAAGGTTAGGGGGCTATTTTAATTTCGGATAGCTAACGAAGATTAGCTTTATTAGGTAATAAGGTAAAAATTAATAACGTAATTTCCTTTATTATTTTTATTATTATTGCTAATAAAATTAATATAGTTAGTACCGTTTATAATAATTTCGTTTACCTTTAACGTATAGTAGTATACTTTTATTAATAGGTAAAGGTTATTTATATAAAGGGTAAGGTTACTAGTAAAGTCTTATTGAAGTTACTAGTTATTACCTATTAAATAAGTAATAAAAGGGGATAGGGATTTAGCTAATAGGTCGATTATTTTATTATTAAATTCCTTAGCGTCGATAGAGATATAGCGTACTTAGGAATTATAAGTTATAATACTATTGCGGCGAATATTAGAAATATAATCGAAATTATTATAGTTTAAGCGAATATAGCGATAGGCAATTTTATTATCGGTATATTATTTGTAAGGGGGTACGTATTTACGGATTATATTAGGATTAGGGTTTATAATCTTTTTATTATTATTTGTATTAGGATTTAGAGGCGAATTAATTTTGGGAGCGAACTTTATATTATACTTAATACAATTAACGAACTTAATAGGAATTTCTTTTAAAGTATCGAAGAGAAATAATTCTCTTTAGTAGAGTTATTTATTAAAGGTATAACGCTTTTTAGAAGGGGTAAAGGTTACGACCGATTCGTCGAACGATTCGTCGTCGGCTCTAATATAGAAAGAGGTATTATTGTCCTCGTCCTCCTAATTAGGGTCTCTTTCAATATCGTCCTATTATTTAAACGAAGATTTATTATTGTAGTAGTAGTTATTATTATTGTAATTAGCGGTATGGGGTTATTTAATTTGTTATTTATTATCGGGGACGAGAGGATGGCCCGAAGGTGCGCCCTGAATAGGATTAATTATAATAATTAATTTTCGTTATAATCGGTAAGGTAATTGGGTTTAAGTTTGCGATGTCGACGAGGCGATAAAATTTAGGGTTTAGAAGTCGACGAGGCGATTTATCGGGTTCCGGGTTTAAGTTAAGATATTATAATACTTTCCTAGACGGATATAGATAAGCTTTAATTAAGTATTATGATGCACTAGTTTACGTAGTTCTGTATTGTATAATTGGGTATAAATGAAATAAATAATTAAAGTTAAAGAAGGAAAGAGGGAGAGGTTGAAATCTAGGTTTTAGAGTTGCATCCTTATATAGGATGCGCCTAGATTCTACTAATTTCGACCGCCTTCCTTATTTAATTTAATAATGTACGTGAATGCGATATGTAGGTCGCGGTGCTAATTGAATGGGCGTGTATGTTAATACTACCCGTATAGCCAATTAGGGTGCGCGTATCGATGGTACCGGTGGGTCCTGTGGGTATTGTAATAAGACGAATGGGATGTGATCCATGGCACTGGATCCCAGTCGTCACACGGCGTACAATCTACTACGCTACCGCCTACCCTACTACCTACCCGGCCTCGACTTTAACCTATATTCCCGGTACTATACTATATTACTACCCGGCGGCCGGCGCTACGCGCCGGTCCGGGATATAATGCGATTGTATATATAGAATTAGAATACAATATAATTAATGCGACGGGACGGATTAAATTTATAATATAATTGAACGATACAATTAATACCCCTTATAGTAATTGAATACGATAGTATTAAATAATTAAATATCGTTATCTTCTACGTTAAATTGTTAATTATTAGTATAGTTAGTAGTTGGTTAATTGGTGCAATATATTATATCGTTATTAATAGGAACGAATAGAAATAAGATAATTATAGCTATATAAGACGAATTATTATAATTAATAATATTTAGAATAAATATTAACTTTAGGGTACGGGGGTACGGATATAAGGTAGTTACAGTATTAAACGAGACGAGAGGAGGCGAAAGGAGAAGACCCGGAAGGAAAAGCTATATATTAAAGTAATATACTTATTAGAAGAATTGTATTAGTCTTAATAAATTATAATATAAGTTGAACTTTAGCTAATATTTATATATTATTAAATTATAATTAATAAATATTAATACTATCGAATACTATTATATTAATTAGGTAAAAATATAGGGGATAAGAATATAAATTAATACATTACTACACTATATTAAAATAATATCCTAGTTGATTTAAGTTTAAATAGGTTAGTAATAATAGCGGCGTTTAAATAGTTTTGAAATATTTATAATATAAATACGGTTGGTTTAAATAGTTAGAAGGCTAATAATAATAGCTTTATTAGTATTTTGAATTCTTAGAATATTAAAGGTACGGATATAGTGGCTATTTATTTGTATTTTAATTAATATAAAGAAAATACGCTATTTTATTTTATTCTTCTAATTATATACGAAAATATGGTCGATACGGCCAAAATTAAGCTTATATTAGTAGCAAATATAGTCGCTAATATTAAAGGTATAGCGCTTAAAGGTCCTACCAAACGGTATAAGGTTTATTAGTATCTATTATTGTACGGGTATATATTCTTTAATATATATAATTAGAAGTACTTTCGGAGCTTTTATATAGAGAATTCTATAGGTTATATATAGTTATGGGTTTCTATATTATAGTTTAGCTATAATATAATAATATTTTAATATATAATTAAGGTATATTATTATATAGATAGTATATATATAATAATATGTATATAATGTGTAGGCCGGGAATTAGGTAGAAAAGATGGGAAAATTGCAACGGGATATAAGAACGGGAACTATACTAAGAATAAAGGAATTATATTAGGGATAGGGGAAAATACTAGGGGAAAAGTAGGGATAGGGGCAATTTGAATTTATTCGTTTGAAAAAAATACCCGCTTAGTATATTATACTATACTTGGCCTAAACCTTTTAATGTATAGTATACTATAATTTTTATTATATATTTTTAATAGAATACAACGAAAGATATTAGGTATAAATTTAGATATTTAGGGTAGGGGGTACGGTTAGCTAGTATTTAAATTAATATTAATTAAAATAGGGTAGTAGATCGTCCTTATTATAGCGGGTTTGAATTTATTAATAGTTAAAAGTCTTTAATAGATAGCGTTAATAAATAAATCGATATTTAATTTATCTTTAAGCTCGAATTCTATTAAACTTAGCCTAATTTTGTCTTTACGGTTAATTAATAATTTAAAGAGGCTAGGGGTTTAGCCGGCGACGTCTTTGACCTATTATATTAATTTTAAGTCGGAAAGCGCAAATATATTTAATAATACGAATCGGATAGTATAAATAATACGCTCGTACTATAGAATTTATTTTTCAATATCCTTACCGTTAATTATTTTAGTTATCTTTTTAAATCGTTTGCGTAGTAGGTAAGTAATTATCAATTTTATTCTCCGATAGCGTTACGGCCTAGGTTTTATATACCTAATTTGTAGTAGCAATTATATAGGCGGTTTAATACTGGGCCGAGATTTTATATAATATAAATTTAATTAGGCTATTATACTTAGTAGTTTTAGGGGTAATTATTAATATAAAGAATAAGTATATAATTTACTTATAATATTTTTCTTCCGCTAATATATTTAGTAATTTAAGTAGACTATACTCTTTATATATATCGGTATAATAAATACCGGTATAGATATTTGGTCTTAGAGTTTTCTAAATATAATCCTTTATTCGCTTTAGTAGGGGTCGGTCTCGTATTTCTATAGTTACTTCCGCAGCCGCTTCGGCAATTAGTATATCTTTATTTTTAATACTTTCGACAATAAATATATTAAATTTTAAATCCGACTTTAAAGTAGCTATTAACGAGCGTTTAGAAAGTTAAGAAGGTAGTTCCGAAGTACGAACCCTGCCCTTGAAGGTATCCTTTACCTTAAGGTTTTTTATTATACTTTTTACTATAGTATTATATATAAACTTATATTATAAATACCTATTCTAAATATATATATTTATTTCTTCGTATTCGGACTATATATTCTTAATATTTATAAGGATACTATTATTGCGTACTATTATAATTAATCTATATAATATAGTTCTAAACAAATATTTATCGTTAAGGTTATCGATACTATTATATTCGATAAGGATATTTTTCTATACTTCCTATACGTATTAGTCAATATAATCTTTTTTAAGCTATACTTCTAAGAAGGGTAGAGTAATAACCGACCATCTACTATATTCAATTAAGGTATATCCTTTAAGGTATAATATAGGGGAGGGTAATATAGTCTAGCTAAGTGGAAAAGGTTATATATAAAGGGTATAGCTATATTCGAGTCGAGATTTAAATATTAAGAAGGCGTTAAAGAATATTTTATAGACGTAGGCTATTATACCCTTAAATTCGGAATATATTAGGTTAGGGGGGCGATTTATAATAGTATTTAATACCAGGGTTAAATCGAATAGGGCTAACCTATTTTTACTAATACCCTATTAAGTCCGATATACCTTTTTATCGCCTTTTTTCTATATATTAATATTAACTTCGTAGTATATTTATAAATACTAGTAATAAAAGTATTTTATCTCAAAAGATTTATAATTTATAATTTCCTATTTATTAATTATATAGTTTAGTCTAATAAAATAGAATCGATAGAATTTTAGGCCCGTAGGGCTTATAATATTAGAATTCTTATCCTATTAAGGTATATCGCTAGTATAGTATATAGTAAAGATTAATACTATTATAGGCTTCCCCCTAATATCTATTATTATACCTTTATCTAAGGGTATTAAATAATTAATTATATTAACAATAGTATCGAAATTGGAAGCGTATAGTTTAAAAATAATTAGGAAAATATTGGTATTTCGAATATAGCTATTGCCGTATAGTAAACCGGCTAGTAATTAATATACCCCTATAACCGATTAATATATATTACAATATACACTAAAACCGTCGATAAAAGTAAATATTAGATAGTTTAATACTTCGATACCGCTATGAATTTAATCCTATTAATTTTCGAAAATTTCCCGGCTATATATTTTAAATTCTAACTCTACCCGCAAAAGTAGTATAAATACTAAGGGAATAATACGTCTACTATAGTTGCCGTATACTATATCTTAATTATTATCGAACGGTTTTTATAGTATACGTCTAATTAAATAATAGCCCTTCTTTTTAGGATTTTCTAGGATAGTACTGTATTTATAGAAGAGTTTCCTAGCCTTTTTAAAAGATTTGGAATTTTCCTTAGACTTAGGTTCGACTAGTAGGCTTAAGTCTTCTAAATTATCGCTATTAAAGTAATCTATTTATACTAATACAAATCAATTAGTTAATTATTAGGGAATTTAGTACTCTTGCTCGAGACGAATAATTAGTTTATTCTTTTTAAACTTTATACTATTATAAACCTAAATACTAAAACCGAAGCTAAGAAATTCGTCCTCGATTTCGTCGATAGAAAAGTATTCGTTAATTACGAGGGTTATTTCGCCGGGATACTTAATATATTTACTAATATAATTTCTCCCGACGGTTTAAATACGGCTAATATATAATATGTAATTTATATAGTCCTCGGGAAGGCGGTAAGAATAATTTAAATCCTTAATATTATTAAAATATTGAAAATAAATAAAGTTGGAAGGAAAAATAGCTTTACTAGTATCGTCTTCGGAATTGAAAACAGTTCGATTATTACTAATAAAATACGTATATTGCCCCGAAATCGTACGGACCGAACTTGATTAATATAGGGTATAATAAAGTTTTATTAAGTTATCTACAAAATATACTATACCCTTATATATATTTATAGCCGAGTCGGAATTTAAAAAGGTTTAAAATAATATATAGGGATCTATAAAGAATAATAGCTCTATAATTATTAATAGGTTTTTTTCATTATTCGAACCGCCTTGCTATTAATATTATTATTATTGTTATTATTGTTATTATTATTGTTATTATTACTATTACTATTACTATCTTTTTCGACTAGCAGACTCAATCTTTATTTTTTTAATTTATAAAAGGATGTTAATTTCCTATATATTTAATAATAGTATTCGACTTTCGATATAGCCTTTTAAGGTTTTTAATTATTTAGGCAATTATTATATTACTAGAATTAGATTGCCGTCTTCCCTACGTAATAAATTAAATATTTCGAATTATATACAGTATTCGGTTTAGGTTATATAATTGAAGTAGATATAAATACCAAGTAAGAAATTGAAATTTGGTAATTCTAATTATTAATTATAATAATAATAATATAATATAGAATTATCGGTAATAAGGCCTTTAATAGGTTCGGCTAATTAGATTAGTTCTTATTCGTCTATCTAATTACCGATATATAATTTATTATAGATATCTTCATCGATAAAATCCTCGTCGAATATAATAGTTTCTTATTTAGGCCTATCGAAGTCCCTTTCGCCGTATTCTAAATCTAGACGTAATTATTCTTCGTTAAAGTTAGCCGGTAAAATATTATCGTAATTTTTATTATCGATTATTAAGGCTTATAATCTTCCTCGTAGTATTATATTTTAATTAAAGGTATTTATAATAAATTAATTATAATAAATTCATATTATAATTTAGATTATCCTTACTATTATTATTATTATTTTTATTTACGTTTTTTTAACCGTCGTTATTAGCTACCCTACTAATTGGATTAAATATAACTATATTATTATTATTATCGAGAAGTAGGGTATATTTAGCACTTAGTAATCTATATTACTACCGTTATTATTATTATTTTTATTATTATCGGTTAGGATTAATTGGTTATTAATAAAGAACGCCGCGATTACTACAACTAACGCAAAAAGGTTATTTATCTAAATATATAAGTCTTAGACGCAGTATAGTTTTAGGAGCGCGTAGGCTTAGTATTTTAGGTATAGGGGTAATTAAATACTTAGATAGAAAAGTATTAGACTTTATAAATAGTACGGCGTCGGTCGAAGGAGGACTTAGTAAATTTGTATAAATAATTACAAAATATAAACCTTAATAATTACTTCTATTATATAGAATATAGGATAACGTTAAATCGATTACTAAATATAAAAGTTAGGTAATAATATATATATTATATTAACCGTTTATTTAATTCCTATTTACCGATTTGGACTTATCGAACTTTATTATTTTAATCTATCCCTTCACCGTATTCGGATTTTATAAATAAAATATAATATATTTAAGTACTACTATAGTAGGGTAACGATTTAATTAGTATTATTAGTTGCAACCCCTATATTCCTTTATTAAAATAATAATTCTAACTATCCGAACCGTATTTTAGACCTATAATAAACTTTCTATTCTCAAACTCCGTCCTCAATCTTTACTTTTATTACTACTACCTTTATTTATATTAATTATCGCCGGCCGTTATAATAACCCTGCGATTTTATTCTAACTTTTATTTATAATATAGTACGATAGAACAATAGAATAGAAGGCGGTAACGTACCCTACGTATATATTTTTATAAATTCTCCCCTCTAAATTCTCTCTTCCAAATTCTCCCTTCAAATTCTCCTATTTTATAACTTTATTATATTATATAATAATAATAATAATAAAAATATTATTAATAATAATACTAATTATATATTTATTATCGCGTAACCCTATTACTAATTAGACTTGCCCTCGCCTTTAATTTAAAGTTTATTTTAAATTGCGGTTGCTATAAATTAATATCCTATATTTAATATTATTATTAAGTATATTTAATTAATTATTATAAACTATAGGCCCTAAAGGTAAGAAGGGCGCGGCCCCTCCTAGTATTAGTTGTAGTAGTAATATAAATAAGGGTAAGGGCTTGATTAGGAAGGTATCGTTTTTGGCCGATGACGATAAATTAAATATTAAAGAGATTTCGTTATTAGAGGAGTCCGAAGAGAATAACGATAATAATGAGGATGAGGTAGTCTAAATACTTAAGAAGCGATCCGCTAATAGCTTTATGCCCCCTCCTTGCCGTAAAGGCCGCGGTTAAATAAATTTAAAATATCTAAATATTTTTATTATTTTTAAATATTATTTAATATTTTATAATATAATATTATTTTACTATATAAGATAATCGGAAGTAGCGGCTTGGTCGGTATATAGAATCGGCTTTAACTATATTAATAGATATTTTAGTTAAGGATTTATAAATTATAATTTATAATAAGGGCTAGGGTCCTCCTATTCCCGCTATTAACATAATATTATATAGCCGTTAGAATTAATAATATAGTTAATATTAATAGTATAGTTAATATTACTAAGGCTAATAATTCCCTTAGTACTAATAAAGCTAGTTTTCTTCTCAAAGATCCGGCCGAGGATTCCCTTAGTACTATTAAAGTTAATTTATATTAGGCTAGTTCCTTATAAGTTAATAAGGTTAGTAATTTCCTTAATAATTCCCCTAGTAATTCCCCTAATATTATAAATAAATTAAATATTACTAGAACCTTCCGCCGCTAAAGGACCCTATATAAAGCGATTAAAGTATATTATCGATTGAAATTCTTTATAATTTTCAATTCTAATTAATATTCGATAATATTAATAAATATACTATAGAACGCGTAGTAAAGCGTAATAACCCCTTTTAACCCCTTTAACCCCCCGCTCCGTCTATACCTCGCGGCTATAAACCTTCTAATATATTTAGCTCTAACATTCCTAATTCTAACGCTCCTAACTTTAGTACTTATAGATTTAGAATTTCCGGCGTTTATAGATCTAGTATTGGCTTTAGTGCCTATAGTTCTGGTACCTACGGTTTTAATACCTACGGTTCTAGTACCTATAGTACTAGTACTTACAATTCTAGTACTTATAACTATAAATTATTTATATTTAATAATACTAATTTAGGCTTATTATTTAAGGCTACTTTCCCGCCGGACAATTTCGATAATACTTAGTCGTTATAGTCTAATAGTACTACCCTTTAATAATATAGTAATTTCTAGCCCGGTTATAACTAGGAATATAGTTAAGAGTATAACTAAGAATATAGCCCTAGATATAGCCCTCCTCCTCCTAATTATAGCTATAGTCGTAGCTATGGTCCTCCTCCTCCCGGCTATAGTTATAATTGTAGCTATAGTCCTCTTCCTCCCGGCTATAGCTATAGTTGTAGCTATAGTCCTCCTCCTCCTCCTAGCTATAACTATAATCGTAGCTATAATCCTCCTCCTCCTCCCGGCTATAATTATAATTATAATTAAAATTATAATTAAAGTTACAATAATAAATATAATTATAATATTAGCTCCTAATATTAATATTAACCCTAAGGGCCGGAAATTTTATAAAGTTATAGTAGTCGCAATAGTCGCAATAGTCGCTAATTTAGGTTTAGGGGTAGAAAATTTACTAGTAGATCCTCTATATAAATCGATAGGAATATAGTCAACGAGGAGGAAGAATTTCTTAAAGATAAATATCCTAATTATTTCTTCGAACTAACCCGTAAAAACCTTTATATATTAAAGGAAATTAGCGTATTATCGTATATAGAATTTTATAATAATAGCGTCGATATAAATAATATTATAATTTCCGTACCTAAGGAAGAGACGGCTATAGTTGTTAACGAAATCTATTAATAAATACGCTAGTATATATTTATATATTATTCGAATTAGTTCGCTAATTAGGTTATTAAGCGGGCTGCCCCTAATATTAATATTTATTCGTTAAAATTCCAATAGCTTTATATATATACGAAAAATATTTATAAGACCTAGAAGAACAGGTTCTTATAGGTAAAATTCTATCCCTTTTTCTTTATAATAATTAAAGATTACCCGGAACTTTTGGATTTCGACTACGATGATAAGGACGATAAAGCGATATTTATTGAGCTAGTAGAACTTTAGATTATAACCTATTATTTCAAAAATATCTTTTTATATATTGCGCTATATATTAATTATTAAGCTACTTTTAGCGATAAGGATTATATTCTATACTATTTCTTACGTAGTATTATAATTGAATTGGGTATAATAGTTTGTTGTATAATCTAATCCGAAACTAAATTAAATATTAGCCGTAGATTTAGAACTACCTTAGCTAAAAAGAAGGACTAGAATACGCGAGACGATTATTTAGATATATTCGATAGTCTTGCTTTTTATAAGAATTTTATAGAGTACGATTATAATTTATTTAAGGAAGTCCCCTTTAAATTAGTTACCCTATAGTAAGTTAGAATTTGTATTAATATAGAAATTCTAGAAAGGTTTACAATTATTCTAAGCCCGTTACGTCGTAGAACCTTTCGCGATTCCGCTATAATAGTAATTAAATAGTTAACGATGCCGATATATACCGCTTAAATTATTATTTAAAATATTAATAGTCTTAGTAGTTCTAGTAGTCCTAGTAGTCCTAGTAGTCTTAGTAATTATAGTAGTTATAGTAATTATAGTAGTTATAATAGTTCTAATAATTCTAATACCAATTCTAGTACCGGTTTTAGTACAAGTAGTTCTAATACTCTTACTAGCGGTATTAAACCTCGACGTATTTTTAGGCCTAGGTTTAGCTCTATATATAATAGCCCTCGTTATAGCCCGTATAGCTATCTTAATAATAAGTGCTATAAGGGTAGTAATCGCTAGGAATATAGTAGATTGACCCCTATACCCTATTATCGCTATAATATTAGTACTAGTACTAATAATTATATTAATACTATTTTATTACAATAGCTTCCGGTATCCTAGAGTAGATATAGCAATAATAATAATAAAAATAATAATTTCTTTAATCGTCGTCGTTATTATAATTACGACCGTCGCAGTAAATTATACAATATTAATTCGTCTTCAGATTACTAACGTCGCTAAATTATTAATAATACCGATATTACTCCCCCGGTTCCTAAGCGTACTCGTATACTTATTCCTTCGTCGACTATATTATAGTCGGCTACTATAAAATCCGAATCGGATACTATCGAAAAGGGTATAAATTTCCTATATTTATCCTAAGCGATTTTCGCTATTATTACCTAGCGGTTTTAGTATTGATTTCAACGATATTAATATTGGTTTTTCGTTATTTATTAGAATTATATTTATTTCTATAGCCTACGTCGCTAATTATAATAATATAGTATATCTATAGTAATAGTATATAATAATTTAGTAATATACAATAATTTAGTAATATATTTATTGGTATTACAATATTCAGAATAATATTATCTAGGATTATAGCATTTAATATTAGAATTAGCCTACTAGGTTAATCGTACCGCTTAGTTATAGTATTTTAATTCTATATTTAAGTCGGAGGAGCGACGATATCCCATATCCTAATAATTGAGGGTTTAGCCTATTAGAATCGGAGGAGCGATATTATCCTATATCCTAACGAATTTAATTAATATATTATACTCTATTATACCGTTATTACTATAATTATCTTTATTTTTATTATTATTAATTACCTATATCGTCGTATTCAATTAATTATAAACAATAATATCGTATTATATTATTCTTACCCTTAAAATATAATTAATAAAGGTCTTAGCGGCTATATTCGCTAGACTTATTCGCATTATCCTGAATTAAATAGGAGCGTAGTATAGCGCCTTCCTATCTTTAGCGGACAATAGTACTAATATTAACGACTTAGACTATATACGCCCGGCGTAGAACGCCGGACGCGGGAAGGATCGCTAAGTCCGTACGACTTGTACGGAAGTCGTAAGCCTACAATATATAGTTCCTCGTAGTTGCGGTACAATCTAGGGCGCACTTACCGTCAATAAACGGTTAAAATAAGGCCAAGGCGATTCAACCGTTATCTACAACTCAACCGTAGCGCTAGAAAGAACSGTTCTTTCCTCAAATAACCCAATTGACCGTTATACAACGATTAATATCTAGGAACCGTCTCTTAACCGTCATAACACCGTAAATGATCTTTTATATACCGCTAGCTTAGTACCTCTATAATCGACGCAAACATAGACTCCGCTACCGGACTTTTTAACGAATAGAATTAATACTAAGGCCTCGGACTACAATAGCCTAATAAATTTCTTAACTAAATTATCGTCAATCTACTTCTTAATAACGTTTAATTCGTCGGGGTTGAAAGGGCGGCCTCGCAACGCTAGGGGGGTAGCTCCCGGACGGAGTTCGAATTTAAAATCGTAAAAGCGGTTAGGGGGAAGAACCTCAGCGCCTTCCTATCGGAAAGTACTAATATAGTACTAATATTATTTAAGGAATTTTATTTAGATTTAAACGTCGGTCTTAAGGGGTTTATCCGCCTTTTTGTAGAATTTAGTAACGTCCTTAGAGGTAATTTTACTAATATTAATACCGTTAATTACAAAATATTCGTTAATAATTTCTTCGTAACGTAGGAAATTATTATTAATACTATTAATTTACATAGAGTTAACGACTTTCACAACTCGTAGAACTACCATATCTCCTTTCCCTACTAAAGTATCGATCTAATAATAATAATTACTACCAAAGAACTTCTTATACTTATAATTTCGGCCTAATAATACCTCTTTAACTATTTCTAACGTTAAATTATTGCTTATACTCTTAAAATCTAAGACGCCTCCTTCTTCCTCTACTATCCTATCCTCCTCGATTATCCTCTTAATATCCTCTTCTATATTAACTCTAATTATATAGATAACGCAAAATTTATACGTCTCAACTAACTAATTAAAACTTACTATAGAGAACTCCTTAATATCGTTAGGGTTAATAGGACCGTTAAGAATACTATAAAGACGGACCGGGACCTAATAGTCTATAATTCTAGTATAGACCCCTCTAATAATATAGAGAATGTCTATTTGTACGGACYWAAAAGTCTATTTGTACGGACTAGAAAATTTTAATATTAAGAATAGGTTTACGAAACGAGCTCGTATAAGGACAAAAGTAACACCATTTTACTCCCAAATTTTTAATAGATTTAATACGCCTTACCTGAGAACGTAAGCACTTCCAAAGCGTAAGATTCACTTTATCGTTAATATTATCTTTATACTTTTCATTTCTAAAGTCTTCTTCTTCTTTTCCAGGCTTATAAAGCACTTCTCAGTAAAATAAGGGTACTATAAAAAGCAGAAAAAAAAACTAAAAATTCCAAGCTTACCCCCATACTTATACTCTTGCGCCTTGACTGAGAAACCCTTAAAGTCTTATTTTGGGAGTCCGTACAAATAGACTTTTTAGTCCGTACAAATAGACATTCTCATAATATAATAGGGGACTAAGGTTATGTAAAGAATTTGAAATATTAAAAGAATTAAAAGTATAATAGTTTTACTTCCTATAATTTTACCGATTAGGGTTATACTTAAGTAATTAATTATACAATTCTTAAATCGGTTAAATCTCTAATAAACAGCCCTCCTTATAATTATAAAAATAGATAGGCAGTAAATAGACTCTATTTATAATAATTCTAATTCCCCCTCGTCGGGTACCTCCTTGTAAGAAAGTTTCCTATACGTAAGGTATATACCGGGTACGTTGGAACAAGGTATAAAGAAATACCGGCTTACTAAAAGGGCGTAATAATTAATAGCTCTATAAGGGAAATAGCTGTATTACTCGTAAGCGGGGCCGAAATAAAGAGAGTCGTTGGGCTAATCGATACTGGGGGCGTAATATACTAGTTAAAGGTAGTTAAGAATAATAGGGTTATCTTTAGCGAGGTCGTAAATAAATAGATTAATAATTTTATAGTAAACGCCTATTTATATTATTAACTTAAAGAAGTGGGTAATACTACCCTTCGCCTAGCCGTTAATAAAATATAATAGTTTAGGGATTAATAATTTAAAAAAGGGAAGTCGATATTAAAAGACGAAACGATAATCGATAAAATTAAGAGTAGTATAGCTGCTATTAATAAAAGTAAAACAATATAATTTATACGATCTATAAAATAGGTAAATAGAAAGATTCAATAAATTAGGGTATTTATAACTGTGATGGGTCTGGCGCCCAGAGGTCATGCCTGGCATTTGGCACTTGCCAGGCTTGTGCCTGCCGGGGGTTCTCCAGACGCCTCGGCTCGTTCGGATCCGGCTCGGCCCAGTCTTGGCATTTCTGGCACTTTCTTCCCCACACCTCTTTCGTATATTTAGTCATACCCAGTCTGGCTTCCAGACTGGCCCAGTCTTCTTACTCTCCTTATCGAATATTACATCTTTCCCAACAAGGCCTACCTGCGTGTCAACCTCGTAGAACCCTTACATTATATTCGACCCTCTTTTCAAAAACCCCTCAACTATCTTAAGCCATCGCCGCCGTTTCTCCAGCTGCCCGAAGAGTACTCAAGACCGTCGCCGTTGTTCTGCAGCGCCACCTATCAAATTTTTCTTCCTTCTTACCATCTTTACCAACGAAGTATCGCACGACATAGCTTCACAAATCCCCTGGTCCCAGAACGCCAACGAACGCCAACAGCAATTTACTATAGCCATCCAAGCCCTAGTTACCGAACTCGCCGCCGTAAAGGGCTCTAGTAAACCGGTGCTTCCCCACCTCGACAAATTTACGGGTAATAAGAAGAATCTCGATACCTAGATTTACGCCGCGGAAGCCAAGCTCTATACTAACGGTTACGCTATTAGCAATTTGGAGGCCCAATTCTACTACCTCTACTCCAGCCTTTCGCTAGCCGTCCGCCGGTCTATTTTTACCTTCGCCTAAGTCCCGATTAACTAGACTCCGGCCCGGTTATTCGAGAAGCTCTATATCGACTACGGCGAAATTAACTAAAATAAGAAGGCGGGGCTCGAATTGCTCTCCTTAAAGTAGAAGTCTCGAAAATCTATCCCTTCTTTCCTCGTTCGTTTTAAAGAAGTTCTTTACCGGGCTAAAACTAATACGTAGCCTAATTAGGCCCTTATTAACTCCTTAATATCTTCTCTAAACGACGAGTAATTTAAACGCCTCTATAAAAAGCTTAAGTACCCCAATAGCTACTTAAATCTTTATTCCTACCTTAGGAAGCTCAATGCCAATACTTTCCTTAGAGGAAATTCGGCGCTATTAGGCCACGGCGCCGTCCATAACAACGGAGTAGCTAGAAATCCCATACATATTGACGCTATACGAATACGGCCATTAGGGGGCTCTAGAAGTAACGGGCCTTCTAAAGAATAACGAAAGCAATAGAAGAAGTAAAGGAATTGCACTGCCTGTGGCTCTCTAGACTACTAGTCTAGGGAATACCCTAAGAAGAAGAAGGTATAGATCCGGTACATCCGTATTGAAGAGCCGGTTAGGGGCCCGGAGGAGGACGACGAGATTTATAATAACGAAGAATAAAGAGCAATAACATAGCCTAGTAATACCACTATTAGGAGCTAGAGCCGCCCGGTAGTAACCGGCACCGCTGGGGGTTGGAGTCCCCCGGGGTAAGGTAATCAGGGCGTACTTCCTATATGCACGTCGATTGCGAGCAAGTCCCGCTAACATATACTGAAGTTCGCTAGGGGTCCAAGTCCCTCAATACAGGGCGAGTATCTTCACGGATAGATAGGCGAGCGTAACGGGGTAGAGCTACAATATTTAATCGCCCGGCGTAGCACCGGTTAGAATCCAGGGTAAGACCGCGCAGCTCGAGCGCACGCGTAGGAGACGGAAGGTACTAAGGCGAACGGAATACCTAGGGAGATTTGTCTTCATGTCTAGTCGTTGATCGTTTACTTGATCGTTATCTATCACAAAAACCCGTAGCAATAGTATTTGGGAGTACTCGAACCAACACGGAGGATACTGGAGCTATCTTTCTTATTGTTTCATAGATCTTTATTTGGGGAGCAGGAAGGGGGTAATGTAATGGGTCTAGCGCCCAGAGGTCATACCTAGCATTTGGCACTTACCAGGCTTGTGCCTGCCGGGGGTTCTCCAGACGCCTCGGCTCGTTCGGATCCGGCTCGGCCCAGTCTTGGCATTTCTAGCACTTTCTTCCCCACACCTCTTTCGTATATTTAGTCATGCCCAGTCTGGCTTCCAGACTAGCCCAATCTTCTTGCTCTCCTTGTCGAATATTACATCTTTCCCAACAAGGCCTACCTGCGTATCAACCTCGTAGAACCCTTACAATAACGGCTATTTACTAAAAATTTATTTATTTTAATAATATTTAGCTATATAAGGATAGGCCCCTATTTTCCTCCTCCTTATCCTATAGACTAATACTTCTAAGCGTAATTTAGCTAGGAGGCTATATATTTCCTTAATTCTAAACGAAACTATTCTCGTTACCCCACTAATTCTAAATAACCAAAACGACGCTGAAACCGGAAACGCCGATTTCTAGTCAGGAAGTGCTTTAAAACGAAAATAGACAACGGCAATCGACTCAGGAGGGTCGTTTACCCCCCTCGCGATATCTTGCAACGAACGTAGTAATAGCGTTAAACCGTCGCTACCGATAACGATTAATAAAGGCGCGCATAAATTCGAAAATAGCGTCTACAACCCCTTCGGAGGTATTTCCAACTATAATAACCCTAATACTATATTCGTTATAAAAACTTTAGAGAAAATAAAGAACGATAATAAAACTATAAAGAGATTTATCGCTTAAGCGAATAAATTTATAAATTATAATACTATTTCGCCCGAAGACTATTGTTAGGTTCGAAAATTATTTTTTAAATTTATAAAAATTTAGGCGAAGAAAAGTAAGTCCCGGATATTTAAGGTAAATAAAGTTAGCGAAAACCAATTTATTATTAAAAAGGATTTTAATAATTTAAAGAAGGATATTCTTAAGGAATTTAAAAAGGGTATTTAAGAGGCGCCGAAGAAATAGGCCGATATTATCGCGAAATTACTAAGTAAAATCGGCGCCACCTTCCAATAATTAATTATTATTATTACCCCGAAATTTATCCCCTCCAATTATAAACGCTAATTTATAATTAAAAGAGTTTTAATTTCCGTCTAATATACTAAATAATCGAACGAAGATATAAAGTAGGCGATCGAAAACGTTTTAAAAGAAAAATAATATAAGGGAGTCCGAATAGTTACCCGAATAGTAACGAGCGGCGACTATATTATAATTTTCAATGAATTTATATATAAATAATATTAGAAATATTATACTTAAGCGAAAGAAATTTTTAAAATAAAAGCTATTATAACCCTTAATACTATAGGAGTTCTAATTAAAGGAATCCCCTAAATTAATTTCAATAGAAGATTGGATAATATAATATTAAAAGAAATAAGGGAGAAGAATAAGGAAGCAGATATTATTTATATAAAAGTTTAGAAGAAATGTAATAAGGAGGATAGGAGGATAATTTTAATAGAAGTTACAATTATAAAGGCGGCGATTTTCCTCTAAGAAAACCTCTTCCTCTAAGACGGCGGAATTTATTTATATAAACTATTCTAAACTATAGTTACCGTCTAATAATACTTCAAATATTAAAAATTCGGATATATAACAAAGTTTTATTACTTAAAGGACGCTTACGGCCATTACAATCAATTTAAATACAATAGGGCTCGCTTTAGCGAAGAAAATTACCCTTCGAATAAAGATAGTTCCTTAATCTATTATAAACTATATAGGAAATCGGGGTATTTTACCTTCAATAAAAAGTAATATCCGCTCGTTAGAACGGCCTATACAAAGGCTTTAATTATATACGCCGAAAGGCCTTATAATTTTACTATTCGTAAAAAATTAATTAAACCGGTATTAGAGCCGACAATTAAACCGGAGGAAAACGTTATTATCTCTAACGCCCCCTCTAATTCCCGTTCTATTATAATTTTAAAGAAATTACTAATTAGAAAAATAATAAAAGGCCGACCTAAATAGAAAATACTTAGGAATAATTCTCGGCCGAAGCCTATAGGCTAATTTAATCTAATAAATACGTATATATATTCGTAGAACGCCGGCGACCGTACCCGTACTAATTCTATAACTATTACGCGCGCGACCGCCGCTAAGGATATAATACTTACTTTATCCGCCGCTAAATTAGAAGGAACCTTTTTATAGGATAATTAATAATTTAATTAAAAATATTCTATTAGAATATAGGGAAATTGTATAAAAGAAGGAAATTTCTATTCGAATAGGAGGAGACCTATAATATTATAATAATTTAAAAGCCGGGTAGAAATTTGAATAGAAATATTTACCGGCCGAAGGATAATAAGTATTATAGCGTTAATTATTTAAAAAAAGGTAAGGCAGCAATATATATAAATAAAAAGTCAGATCTTAAGGACTTAGACTTCCGATCGGAAAAAAATTAAATTATAACAATATTTAAAAATTTATAGGAACCGATAACCGTCTACTCTATTTACTCCCCTATCTTTATATATAATACGCCGGAATATTAATAAGGGTTTCCCCTCTTCGAACTCTTCGAAGAGAGACCCCTACAGGGTTACTAAATAATTATCGGAGACTTTAACTTTTATTATCCCGATTAGGATTTAAAGAATAGGACTAACCCGGAAACTACGAAACTTCTTATTTAAATACAATAATAGAAATTAAACTTATTAACCCCTCGCAAAGAATTAATATAGTTCGGTAATATAATACGAAGCGAAAAAGACGGGACGATCGATTATATATAAATATCGCGTAGTATCGAAGTTAAATATTAGGGAGTTTAATAATACGAGTAAATTAATTCGGATTATTATCCTTAAGAAATTTGGGTTTAGGTTAGAAAACGGAACGGGAAGGCCGAAGAAGAAGGAGGTTATAGTTAGAGCCTTATAAACGTAGAAAAAATATAGGATATAGTAAAAAAACGAATATCGGTCCCAAAAGAGATTATTATAATAGAAGACTTCAAATTAGTATTTAATAAATTCGATAGGGAATTTATTAGTATCGCGGAGGAATTCGTCCTATACCGGAAGAAAAGTTGGGGAAAATAAGTAAATTAATAAAATTTAGAATATAAAATAATAACGAAAGACGTGCGGTAGAAGTAGTAAATATAGTTTAAGAGTAGAATACCTTTAAATTAGAAGGAGTTCGTAGAAGTAGTAGTAAAAAAGAAACGATTTATTTCGAAAATTTAAATAGTAAAGTAGTGAAATTATATCGCCTCTATATCGAAGGATTTAAATAAACTTTAATTATTAGAGAAGTAGGCTCGAACTTAGAGCTACCGTTTAATAAATCCGCCTAAATTACTAACCCTCAAACTTAATAAAGGAGTAGACGAAATCGAAGACTATAGCGGTAAAGCGAATATTTTTACCGACCGATTCTTCCCTAAAGTAAATATTCCTATAAATTATCTACTAAATTAGATTTAATTACTAAATAGCAATACCCTAGTAACTATTAATAATTAAGTTACTAAGGGGGATATTAAAGAAATCCTTTCAAGGATAGTGCCGAATAAAGCGCTAGGTATCGATTAATTTTTAAATAGGTTTCTAAAGATTTATAGGGTACTGTTCAAATAGGTTATAACGGCTCTCGCTATAGCGAATTTTTAGCTCAAATATTTCCCCTAATAATTTAAGAACGCAAAAGTAATTATTTTAAAAAAATTAAAAAAAAGCGTTGAATAGTAAAAGCTAGCCGGCGTATAGAGGTTGATTTCGTTATTAAATAACGTTAGAAAGATTTTCGAAGCTTTAATTATTATAAAATTAATATAGGTAATAAAAGAATTCTACCTCTTTCCGGAAGGCTAAATAAATAATTAGGTAAATTATTTAATAGAGTTTGTAATTAGAATAGTAACCGATACGGTCTATTTGGCCTAAAAATTTAAAATTATAACGTCTCTTATACTCTTCGATTTGAAGGGCGTATTCGATAGAATTAATTATAAATAACTTTTATATACTTTATAGGAAATATAATTCCTATAATAATTTCTTAAATAGGTCGATAATTTCGTTACCGGAAGAAAAGGTTCCCTTTTCTTCGATAATAAAATTTTAAACCTTTACAATATTATAATAGGAGTACCCTAGGGCTCCCCCCTTTTATTAATCCTTTTTATTCTCTTTATTACCTTATTATACCGTAAACTAACTATAATTAGGAATATAATTATAATTAATTTTACCGACGATATTAATATTATTATAGTAATTAAAATAATAGAGGAAAATTATAAAACTTTCTAAGTAGTATAAGAAATCTATTCCGAATAAGTAGCTGAAAGAGGAATAGAATTCGAAGCGAGTAAAATAGAATTTATATATTTTATATAAACGAAGGAACTACGGACGGAAACTTTCTAAATCGGTAAAATAGTATTTCAATCGACGGAATCGATAAGATTCCTAAGGGTCTAATTAAATTAGAAATTTAATTATCGAATATACGCGGAGGTAATAAAGAAAAAGATGGCTACGTAGACGAACGCTTTAATACGGCTAATAGTGAAAATTTAGGGTTATTCTTTTGTACGAGCGAGAAAAATCTATATTAAGTATATTCGAAATATTATTATATATAGAATATTAGCCTTCTATTAACCGACCGAAGTTTATAAAAAATTGCGAGGGATAATAATTAGATTAACTAAATATTAAATTAAATATTTGAGAATTATCGCCGGGGCGTATAAAATTACGCTAATAAGGAACCTAAAGACAGAAATATTTTATTTACTA
This sequence comes from Neurospora sp. CHS-2018a, assembly GCA_009802275.1. Taxonomy (NCBI): domain Eukaryota; kingdom Fungi; phylum Ascomycota; class Sordariomycetes; order Sordariales; family Sordariaceae; genus Neurospora; species Neurospora sp. CHS-2018a. The sequence continues at coordinate 89,695 of RAKG01000056.1, forward strand.
TTCGACTTCTACCTTAATAAAAGGGTAAGGGCCTTTAAAAAGAGGCTTACCCGAATAGATTAAATTAAATTTATCTAAAGGACTATAGTTTAAGTAGTTAGTTATATTTAAATAAGAATAAGAGGTCGACTACCTATTAACCGACCCGAAAGTAATATTACTAAAGTTAAATAGGTTAAAGAATAGGTACCGACGGAGAAACTTATTATATTAGCGGTAGGACCGCCCTTGGAAACGGGAATATTCCTACTCCTATTATAAATATTAGAATTAATTACTATTAATTAAGAAGAGTAGTTAGAAGATACTATAAGAAGAGAATAGGTATTGTATTATAATTATTAAATAGTAGCGGCGGTAGTTAAATTAAGTCGGCGGTACAAATTTACTATTATTAACTTTAATGTAAAGTTTAATAATAATACTATTAAATAATATATAATTAGGGTAAAAAAGAAGAAGAAGAAGAAAAGTTAATTATTAAAAAACGATGATAAATTATACTTATTAACGAAAGTATAAAATTCCCTCCTTACCTAAACCCGAATAGGAATTATCGGGCTCTAATCCTTCTTCTTCCGGAGGAAGGTACCGGATATTATAACGCCGTTTTATTTATATAAGGCTGGGGAGGAAACGTTTAAATACTTTATTTTTAAATATCTATAGATAAAAGAATATTAAATAATAGTAACCGATTAGTTGTAAATACGAGAAAAACTCTAAATTTATTTAGATAATAGAATTAAAGTAGAGAAAATCCTTTTATAAGTATTTAAATTAAGTAAATTAAATAAATACCGCCTAATAATCGAATTAGAAGGGGAATAGCGAGGGGAGTTCGCGCAGCACGTATAAAACTATTTATTTATTTATAATATTAGAATATCGAAATACGGGAACGAAGGGAGTAGTAGGGAGACCGGTTAAATTAATTCCAATTTATATTTAATAAAGAGAGCGGAATTACAGAGGAACTATTTAATTAACGTTTAAATATAATTAATACAACGCTAAATAATAGAATTAATTAAGGAGGATACGAAAATATAAGGGCGGGAATTTTACTAATCGTTAGGAAGCCGAAATATAGGATTACGGGATAGAATATTAATAACGACGATAAGATCCTAAGAAAGAGTCGTAGGAGCGCTAGGGGCCTAAGGAATAGGGCGAAGGGTAAAAGGCGTAATATTAAACTTAAGTAACAATTCTACGAGGTAGGAAAAGTTAGGGCCTTAATTAGTCCGAACGCCGAGGTTACGAATATTATAGCCGGGGGCGCGGCCGGGCGTACTATTAAATAATAAGGGGGAGGCTATTTTAAAGACGTAATAATTTAAGGAAGAAGAGGAAGGTTTAGGGCTAGCGCCCGGGGAGAATTTATATAAATAATAGAGGAAGCCCTTATATAAGTATAAATTATAGTAGGGATAAGAAAATAGAATAAAGGGGGAGGGAATAAAAGAGAGGGGGCGAAGTAGGAAAGTAAATAAGAGCGAATAAAGTAAACGGGGACGAGACGGTAATTAAGGGACGGGAGGAAGAAGCGGAAGAGGGGAGCGGTATTATAATAGTTCTAATATTAGGTAGAACGAAATAGAAAGCGCGTTTATTCGCTATAGCGGTAAATAAGAACCGTTATAGTTGGAAATTAGGAAGGAGCGGTACGGCCTACCCGTAACCGGAACGGAGCTAGGGGTTTTCATCCGGCGGCGTTTATCGCCGAACGGTTTTTCCTTTAGAGAACCAAGAGAAGTACCTCATACCAATTGTAGCGCTATAGATATATAGCTAAGGAATAAGATTATTATTATTATTCTCGTTACCTACAACGGGGCTAATAAAACTAAATTAATAGATAGGGACTGGGTAGTAGTAACCGCTAGGGCCGGGAGTGCTGGGAGTTAGAGCGTTTATACTTATAGAGGGGATAGCGCCTATAGTATTAATTTAATAGCTGCCGCCGTAATTGGGGCGTTATTAGCCGTAGCCGTATTAACTTTAGGCTAATTACTACTATTAGCCGCTGTTATTATTACTATTATTATTACCGTTAATATTATTATTATTACTACTACTATTCTTATTCTTACCCTTATTCTTATTATAAGGCTTAACTTCCTTCTTAAAATTAACGTAAAAGCGGTACTCGGCCGAATAATAGCCTTTTTTACCGTAGTGAATATATATTCTATTTTTTATATAGAATTTAAAAATATTATTATCGATAATACGAAAAATTTAGACGTCGGAAGTAAATATAGCGTTAAAATCTATAGCGTTACCGCCTTAATTAACGGTCGGTTCCGAAATAGAAATATTAATAACGGAAGTACTAATATTAGTTTTATAGAAGGGGTTAATATTCTTCGTACGCTAATTATTATCCTCTAAATATTTAATTAGATTATAAATTATTACAAACTATTCGTCGTATTTATTATTAGCGGATTAAATATTTTAATAAGCGAAGGCAATATAGATATAATTATCAATTTTTTAATAAAGGTAATAAATCTTTATACTATTATTAAAACTATATTTATTAATAAGGAAAGTAAAACGTTCTTCGAAATTTTATTATTTTATATTTCTAGCTATTTTTAACTCCTTTAACTCGCAACGCGACTTTATAATAACATTAACGTTATTATACTTCGTATCGAATTCGTCGAGTAGTTTGAAAGTAGTATCCTATTTAGCGGGTTCGCTAATAAGAACTTTATTAAATTCAGTCTCAATAACTTCGAAGGGAGGGCCCTCGATAGAGCAAGCGATTAGGGAGAATTTAATATACTCGTTAATAAAGATCTTAAGCTCGTCCGCCTATATAAATTTAATACAAAGATGTTAGGCGCGATACTTAGTAGTATATTCAATATTAATACCTTTACTATTAAAAGTAGGGGATATAACGATACGCGATACCGACTTATAGCCGTTACCGTTATTTATAGTATCGTCTTCGCTATTAAAATTATTACTATTAGGAGGGTTATTAGGAGGGTCGTTGGGAGGGTTGCTAAAGGGAGTAAAAATAGTATAATGCTTACGAATATTATTAATAGCCTTCTAATACTTTTCTATTTACTTTTTATATACTTCCTTTAATTTAGCGCGGAAGTCTTTAAACTCTTTCCGAAGCGTAGCAATATTAACGTTGAAGGTACTAATTTAATCCTAATAAGAGGTACGGATTGTTTAAATTTCGGTAGCGTACGAAGTTTAGAAAATATTAATTAAATTATAATAGGAGTTACGGATAGCTTTTAGTTCGTTATCGTAAAAAGTTTGGAGAATAAAGAGTTAGTTATTATAATCCTATATTTTAAAAATAATTTATATTTAAAAAGTAGTAATATTACTATTGTAACGAATAAAGTCGTACTATATTAATTCGAATTCCTCCTCTACTTCGCGGGTTTAGGACCTAGCCGTAATAACGTTATTACAAAGGAAATAATAAAGGGCTGCGAAAACCGCTTAGAAAACCGGAAGCTAGGCGAAATTAAAAATATATTCTATAGGGATAGTAATAGGAAACTTAATTACTTAATTATTAAGGCTTTTAAATATTTAGGCTAGAATAGAGAATTGCTCCTAATACTCTAGGTCGATAACTGCGAGGGTACTAACTATAATAATCGTAAAGAAGTTATCGGTTACCGGAGGAAGGTGTAGGAGAGTATTATTAAATATTAATCGCTAAATTAATATATTAAATAAATATAAGAAGAAAAGAGAGTACGAACTATTTAATAGCGGGCTCGGTTTAATAATTACCTAATTCGGTCGGCTAAAATTATAACGACGAAGGTCTTAATTATATAAGGACGAATTTTAATTAACTAATTAATATAATTTAAATACAATTAATCTTCTTCTACTAAATAATAAGCGTACGTAGCGCAATAGTTTAGTATAATAAACTATTACGGGGCGAGAGAGTACTGTTAGGGGTAGGGTAAGATATATATTATTATATGAAGGAGAGGAAAGGAAGTATGCGTAGAGGATTGGCTATATAGGCGAGAGCCCAAATAGGCCAGTCCGTGCGCGCGTACGTAAGATTGTACGTAACGGGACATATGACTAGTACGAGTACATACTCGTCAGGTCTACAAAACCGAGCATCTGACTAGCGGGCGAGCCACTAGTCAGGGACATTGATTCGTACATGCCCATTGATTCGTATATTGGGAGCGACTTACATTGGCTAGCAAAATCCCTTGGCGCCAAAGTCGCCCACGCTAAGCCGATCAGTGGGCTTACCCGCATATGCATATGGCTTAGGTGCATTTTACCTCTCCGAGCTGAATATCCGATGCATGCACACCGTATACCGTCTCGGTACAAGAATCCGGTACGAATCAATGGGCATGTACGAATCAATGTCCCTGACTAGTGGCTCGCCCGCTAGTCAGATGGTCGGTTTTGTAGACCTGACGAGTAGCTCTAGGCTATGGCACGAAGCTCTGGCATGATATATGTGCGGTTAGTGCAGTGCAACCACATCACAGGCTAACCCTGTGATATAATAGAACTAAAGTATATTTTACTCTAGTAAAAGTAGTGAAGATAGTAAATAATTCTTACGGGAGTAGAATAGAAAATAATTCTTACGGGAGTAAGATCTACCCTACTATAAACGAAGAGTAAAAGTAAATAAAATTTACAATTGTAATCGAAGTACTAATAAAGGTCTAATAGTATTTTATATCCTACTATTATAGCGAATTTAGGGGCCTTTATACCGCTCGCGGAGAGATTTATTTAATATACTAACGTCTATCCGATAGGTATAGCCTTCTATAATTTCGCAAACTCCCGGGTCTATTCTATCTTATACTTCCAAGTCCTTTTAAATAAGAGACTTACTCGGGGGGCAGTGTCACTTTTATCCGCGGGCAGTGACACTGCCCCCGTAGGGATATTAGGGTAGGGATTACTACGCGGGCAGTGTCACGGTAATTCCTAACCTTATAATACTTCTTGTAGTTATTAATATTCTAATAATCTTTGGTAATGGATTTTTGGTGTTGAGTTAGTATATATAATAGAGGTAATGGAAAAGTTGAAATTTAAATAATACTATTATTTTATTAATTATTTATTCAAATATTTAGAATGTCGCTCTCTTTCTTTCCCCCTTAATTTCCTAGCTACTTTTTTAAGAGTTTTATAATTCCCCTTCTCTTGGGTACTATTAGAGGCTCTAACGAAGGTACTGACGAACGTATTATAGTACGCTTCTTGCGGGCTAATGTTAGTAAAAGTATATTTAGTATAGTATATTTCTTGCGAGCAGGCTATTCGTTAGAGCTTAAAGGAGCAAAAAGATCGCTTTAGGGGCGACGGGGTTTATAATAGCTAGAAATAGCTAAATTAAACGTATTAAGTTAAAATTTATCAAGGTTCTAAATAACTGTAACACTGCCCGCAGAGGGATATCAAGGTAGGGATTACTACGCGGGCAGTGTACACTGCCCCCGGATAAAAGTGACACTGCCCCCCGAGTAAGTCTCTTAAATAAAGGAGAAGTCTCCTCCATCTAACTATATTGTAATATCCGGGATAATATTATAAATAATGTTAAAATTATAGTATCCTATATAGCCGGGTATTCTAACGTAATTAACATCGAATTATTATTACTCTTTACCGCTATAGTATTATTTAAAACCGGGTCGTAGTACTATTCGAACGGCGGATACTATAGTAGCTATAATTAATTAATATTAATCGGGGCGGTAATATAAAGTATTTTATTAATTAAATTCTTAATTTATTTAAGAGGCGTTATAGTATATTATTAGTAGTAGAAATTTTACTCCGGGAGGAATTATTAACTAAGTACTATTAGTAAAATCGATAATTCTAAAATAGATAAAGACTAATTAATTATAAGAGGAAAGGTTAATTATAAAAGGAAAGGAAGGAAGGATTTAAGGTAGGAGAAGGGTACGGCGTACGGACTAATTAACCACTTTATATAATATAAAATAGTGTTCCCTTGGGCGGAGCTGGGTTGTTGCCCGAGGGAGACAGTGAAACGCCCATTATTCCTTCCACGTTTTATTTTTATTTTAATTTTTTTATAAATCTTTTTTTTTGTTTTAAAAAAAAATTTCATTATTTTATTTATAAATTTTCTTTTTTACCTTTTTTTTTTGGATTTTTATTTTTTTTGAAAAAAAAAAAAGATGAATTTGATTCTTAAAGACTCATTCGTCAAATTTTTCTTAAATCAAAATTCCTCCTCAACCAAAGGCCGGATTAACTTCTAGCCGGGTGCAAAATGTCCGCCGTCTTTTTCTTATTATTATGGTGCCCTTTTTTTTATTTTTAGGGTTAGGGTTATTAATGATTGAAAAGACTCGGTCATTTCTCAAATTTTAGTCATTGAAAAGACTTAGTTATTTTGAAGACTTGGTCATTTCAAAGACGGATTTGGTTATTCTTAGGGTTAGGGGTTTTGGGTATTGAAAAGACTTGGTCATTTTGGGACTTGGTCATTGGAACTACGGTCGTATTTGAATAACGACTAAAACCACTAAGAATCTCCATTGCTCAACGGCCAAATATCGGAACAAAGTGCACAAAGTACCAAAATGACCGCAGAATTGAAGCGATCAATCTTCAATTGAGTGCACAAAAATGCATCCCTTGGTTAAGGAGAGGTGTTGATGCAAAGGCAAACTTTTGGTCGCTACTATTAAGACCGTGTCCTAACCTACAAAACTTCCTTTTTGGGATTGCGAGACACGGTGTCAATAGTCGCGCACGGGCCCATATACGAACCCATTTTTCTGCACATTGGACGCCTATAGACAGAACTGCCGCTCCTTCCAGTTTCGGCGCTTCGCGTGGGCCCACGGACCGCACGACCTCTGGTGTAGATCCAATTGGGACACCGATAGTGTGGGCCCGACACGAAGCGCCTCCACGGTGGAAGGATGGGCGTCTCAATAAACTGATTTATATAAGTAATTAATTATACTAAACCTAATTCGGATATCGTTTATTTAAAGATAGAGTAGATATTCGTTACTAATTATTGTAAATTAAATAATCCTATAATATTTAACCGATAACCAACCGGTAATAGCTAGTGAAATTAAATAAATAGATCCCTATAAACCGGCCACTTATATATAACGAATAAACGACTTTTATTATATATAATTCTATTTAATTATATTAATCCGATTTAGATAGTACTTATTATAAATCTAGGTAGGTTTTTACTACTACTATAAATTTAGGTAGGTCTTTACTACCAATTATTATCGGACTAGGAGAATAATATATTTAGTAAACGAATTAATAGCTAGCGCTTTATTTACTTACCGATTAAAAATAATTCCAATAAGAATAAAATCTCGCCTATATATATAAATTCGTAAAATGGCGGGAGGGGAAGTATAGTAAGATATTGTATATAATAATTCTTATAGGAATAAAATCTATTATTACGCGGAATTCGAAGGGTAGACTATACCTATATTAATTAAAAACTGATAAAGCGCTACTCTAAACCTTAAAATATAAGCCCTCGCTAGAATATAGGGGAGGGGTATATTAAATTATATATAACCTAAAATAATTATTAATTAAATTACCTTACTATCGCTCTTATTAGGGTCGGATATATTATATATATTATTAATTATAATTAGGTTATCTTCCTCGCAATTAAAAAAATTAAAATATTCTCAATCTTCCCTACGTTCTAGCCGTACTTCCTTACTATTGAATTATTAGAGAGTACCTAATAATAATTTAATATACTATTATACTATAAATTAAGTATATTAAAATCGGTAGGGTTTAACGGCCTATAACGCCGCCTTACAAATCCATTCTTATATATCGTATATATATAATTAATAATATTTAAATTAATTAATAGATTAATATATTTACTGCTACTAGGTCGCCCGAATTCTAATTCGACTACTTTGCGAATAATTATAGTAAGGGGACCTATAACCGATATTTTTATAAAGGTAGATTTAATATTATATATAGAATTCTTATTATATTTAATATTAAAAGTAAAGGAACGATTAATATACTCTTGTTACAGGATTACCTGTGACTGCGCCTAGCATATACACGGCTCCTGCCATAGGCAGTTGAGCCTCGTGCCATTGGCACATCACGTGCATGTTCACGTGCGCGGTCTAGGCTCTGGATATAGCCTTCGTACTATGCCCTATATCACTAGACTTACATATACTTCTCTTTCCCTCTCTTTATACAATTACATATATCCAACCTACCCCCTACCTTTAGCCTTGCCCTATAATAATTAATTATACCTTTCTATTATATTGCGAGCGTATAATTTTATTTTATTCAATTAATCGCCGCCGTCGTAAGAGTTTCCAACGTGCCCGCGATCTATCGCACTACAATAGTCCCGGTCGTATTACACTAATAAATTCGACTTTAAATCCGATTAATACTATTATATCGTACCGTAATACCCTAGCGCCTATAAAATAGTACGCTTACCTAATTATAAGGTAATACTTATCTTTTATTAATCGAATTAATTAATATCGTCTATTACCAACATAAACATTACTATTTCTATTATCGGTTTAATCGTCGACCCCGCTTACAAATAGTTCTTTAATAATTTTATAGAGGCCTTTAATAGTAGCCCTAATCCCGGTACTATAATTGAATAGAGCGATCTTAATACTATTTTTAAATTCGCTAACTATTTTATCTTCGCCTACATTATTATTACACTCGCCCGTTTTATTAATTAAAATATTATTAGTACAAACTCCTTTATTATAATTATTAACAATATATTAACCGATAATACAAAGTAATTAATTAATTAGAACGTAATTATTACTAATTTTAATAATAAAATCGCTTATTTCGAAAAGTAGTTTACTATTACTTAGAATAAACTTACCGATACTAAATCTACGTTCGATACCGCTAACGAGGCTAATAATTAATTTAGAAAGAACTATATTACTAACCTCCGTAAGAAGAATAATATTATTAAAGAGTTTAGGAAGTCCTTCCATTAATATATAGATTTAATAAACCTAATAAATCCGTTTAAGTCTACCGACCCGCCCGAGTCCGACTTTAATAATAACGATGACGTCGACGCCGATATTATATCTACCCCAAAGTTAAAGATTAGTAAGGACCCCAAAGTTTTTATCGGCGAAAGTAATACAATTGTTAAATATATTAAATCCTACTATACCTAACGTACGAAGATCGAATTATATTAGTTCTAAGATATTTAGTATTTCGATTAAAACGAACGTTATAAATTCGCTTAAGTTTTATTATATTTAGGAGGTACCGCTTTTTATACCTTATCTCCTTAAATTATACTAATATTAAAGGAGGCCGATAAGGAAAAATAGAAATAGGAAATTAACGAACTCTTACTCGCTTACTTCAATACTAAATACAATTATATAAATTTTACCCTCGAATTATATCGTAATTTGAAAACCTTAAAGATAATTAGGAGTTAAAAATAATTTAATTTCGAAGATAAATTTATTACCTTCGTCGACCGCTACAATTTAGACAATTCTATAAAGACCTATTACTTTAAAAAAAAAGTTACTAACGAAATCCGTAATACTATTACTTATTAATAAAAATTCCCCGCCCTTAATAATTATAATAAATAATTTACCCTATACTATAAATTCACTTCTAATATTAAGGAATGTAATTAGCATAATAAAACTACTATCCCGTTCTATAAGAATAATTCCGGCTCCAGTTCTAACTCTAGCGGCAGCACTTCCGTTTCTAAACGTACCGTTAATTAAAGTAGTAACGCTATAAATTTAAATATTATATCCGCCCTCAACGTCTCTTTAGCTCGTATAATCGATAAAATTATTATTAATTATTATGTATAGAATAATTTATATAAACACTACACTAAGCCTAATTATTAAACTATCAATTACTATAATAATATTAATACTAGTATTCTTAGAATTGAGAGGGAATATAACCGTTATAATAATTATAATCGTAGCAGTAGTAGAAGTAATAGTAATAATAGTAAATTAGTAATAGGCTAAAACGGTTATAGTAACAATACTTACATTAATACTATAAGTATTAAAAACGCTACTATTCCCACTACTATAATTACCCCGGCTACCACTCTAACTCCCCCTACTACTAAATACAACGAAGGAAATACGTAGCCTCCTCACTAAATTGTACGGAGAGGCCATTATTTATAACATTAATAGAAGAAGAGGATATAAATTTGGTAGATTTAAAAGTAGTTTAATTCAAAAACTCAACCTTAAATAGCTATAATAATAATTCTATCCTTCTCTCTATTTATATCGTTTATAGACTATATAATTAGAAGAGTAAATATTTTACTTTAATCGATAGCGGCTATTTAGTACTCGCTTTTATCGATTATAATTTTACTACCCATTATACTATACCGTTATTAAAGTTTACTAAATTAAAGGCCCTATATTTAGCCGACAACGTCCTTAATAATTTTATTACTTACTATTATAAGATTAAACTCTTAATTGGTTATTATACGGAGATAATTATAATATTAGTACACGATTTAATAGTAGACTATTCGGTAATTTTAAATATATTATAGCTCAAGCTTTATAACCCTTTAGTATTTTAATTAGATAGGTTAATCACTTTTATAGAGATATATATTAGCTATTATTTGCCCGCCGACTTACTTTTCTCCCTTCGCTAAATATTTAAAGTTTAGGACTATACGAGACGCTACGAAGTTCTATATCGAATTATTATCCCTCCCGCTCTAATAGTAGAAGTTAAACCCGAAGATATAACAATATTCTATTTGGAAAACGAATATACCCTAATAATTATCGAAAACTTCGACCTTAAGATTATAAACCGTCTATTACCTACCTAGAGGGTAAAACGCGCTACGAAGTAACGGTTCGCCCGGTTGAAGGCCCGCGAAGTATGCTCCGATACCCTATTAATTACCCCGCTAATTATAGACCCCGCTCCTTAAATTAAACCCGCAATTTACCGCCTAATTATTAGCTAGCGGAGGTCTAATATAGACTATTACGTCCTTATTTATTATATTTATTACGCGAGCGACCCAATTAATTTAGCGGATATTAAAGACTTAACGGTAATTAATTTTAATTGGCTCTACGAAACCTATAAGCTTCGAACGTTCTATATTTTATATATAAAAATTAACGAGATTATAGAGGAGGCTAAGGCGGAGGAGGAAACCCGGGTTAAAGAAGTAGAGGAAGGTATTTTAGAGTTTGAGGAGTAAAGAGATAATAAAAGTATTATTAATAGAGGGGTAGGGATAGGAATAGAATAGGTAGGAAATCTATTAATAGATTTATTAACCGAGGAAATAATATAAGAGATTATAGCCGGTAATAGTATTAAATATAAAAAATTATTAAGTAAACGCTTCTATTTTTAAATCGACGTTTGCGTTAGTAAAGGATTTAAAGTCGCTATTCGCGCCGTTAAGATCGCTAATAAAGTTTATTTCAATAGTAAATTGGACGGGGATTCCTAACAATATAAGAAGGCTATTAAAATCGTTAGAATTACCGAAGAGGATGCTGCTAAATTCTATAAGAAGGTTAATAAGCCCCCTAAAACCGATATATAAATTAAAGAGAAGCTTCCTAACTAATATTAGAAATATATCGATATTTTTAAATCTAACAAAATTATAATTATTCCCCCTTACTACTCTTACAATTTTAAGATCGAGCTCCGACTAGGCGAGTAAGTGCTCTATTCGAAGTCGAAAGCCTTCAACCCCGACGAATTAAATATAATTAAGAAATAGATCGACAATAATCTTAAAATCGGATTTATCCGCCTATCCTAATCGGAAGCCGCCTCCTAAATTTTATTAATTAAGAAGTTAGGCGATAGAGTAAGAGTCTATATAAACTATAGAAATATTAATAATATTACTTTTAAAAGCCGTTACCTACTTCCTTTAATTAAAGAGACCTTCAATGCTATTTATAAGGCTAAAATCTTTATTAAATTCAATATTATTACTACTTTCAACTATATCCGCATCGTTGAAGGATACGAATAGTTGATTGCCTTTATTATTCGTTTTAAGTTATTTAAATCCTTAGTCTATCCGTTCGGTTTATAAAGCGCGCCGGGAGCCTTCTAGAATTATATTAACAATATTCTATATAATATTCTTAACGTTTATACGATTATTTACTTTAATAATATCTTAATTTTCTCCGATAATAAAATAGACTACGAACGCTATATTAATAACGTTCTAAAGTGTTTAGCCAAAGCTAATTTATAAGTAGATATTAATAAATACGAATTCTATACTAAGAAGACTAAATACTTAGGGTTAATTATTATATTTAGAAGTATTAAAATAAATTTAGAAAAAGTTAAGGCTATTACCGACTAATAGCCCCCTACCTTTAAAAAGTTCCTATAGAGCTTCTTAAACTTTACTAATTTTTACTAGCGTTTTATTAAGAGAAAGTCTTTTCGCACCGTCGTAAAAGTCTTTAGGCACCGTCGACCCACCCTCTCCCCACCCTTCCCGCCCTCGCCCCGCCCTTCCCGCATTTGCAACCAATTAAAAGGGCCGCATCCCTTTTCAACTCCACCTTCCACTTTTTCCCCAAAGTGCCTCGAAATTATAGGGCATTCGCTTCTTCCGACAGCGCATTCGTTCCCCCAACAGCGCATTCGCTTCTTCCGACAGCGTATTCGCTCCCCAAAGTCTAACTTTTCGCCCAACGACAATTGAGACAACAATGGATGTAGTGCAATTGAATGCGATGCAATTGAATGCGATGCGATTGAATGCGATGCGAATGCGATATAATAAAAGGTAGCGAAAAGGATTGCGATTCAATTGAATACGATGTAAATGGCTGTTGGAGACGGGAGACTGGAGCGAATGCTCTGTTGGTAAGAGCGAATGCACTATCGGAGGGAGCGAATGCGCTGTTGGGGGAACGAATGCGCTGTCGGGGGAGCAAAAACCTTCAAAAAGACGAGGGTGGGTCGCGGTTGGGATGCACCGATTTTTATTGGTTAAAAAAACGGGAAGGGCGGGGAGAGGGCGGGAGAGGGTAGGTCGACGGTGCCTGAAGACTTTTACGACGGTGCGAAAAGACTTTCTCTTTATTAAAGGATTCTTAACTATAGCCGTACTATTATATAATTTAATAAAATAAAATACCGAATAAGAATAGATTGCGGCCTAGCAATCTGCTTTCGAAACGCTAAAAGTAGCTTTTAATAGCGGACTTACCTTATATATATATAATTAATCTAAAAAGATAATTATAGAAACGGACGCCTCTAATTAGGCTTTAAGTAGTACCCTTTTATAGTATAGGGACGATAGGGTACTTTACCCTATAGTTTACTTTTCGGCGAAGTATACCGCTGCGGAATATAATTATAATATTTATAATAAGGAATTACTAATTATTGTTAAAGCTTTAGAGGAATAGAGATTAGAGTTAGAGGGAATATAATAATTGTTTAATATTATTACGGACTATAAGAATTTAAAGATTTTTACTACGAATAAGTAGTTAATCCTCTGCTATATATATTAGTCGTAATTCTTATCCTAATTTAATTTTTTAATTCGTTATACCCCAGGCTCGAGGAACCTCCGACCCGACGCCTTAAATAGGAAGTTTAAAAATATACTTCTAAATATAGAGGATTACCGTTTGAAAGTTAGGAATTGTAAATTATTTAACCCCGCCCGCTTCGAGGACGGTTGTCTCGAAATACTATTAATTATAAATATCGAGGAGCTAAACATTAATAAGGAAGTCTTCCTATTAATACTAAATACCTTCGAAGAATTTAATAAATTTATAGACGATATTATCGAGGAGAATTATACTTAATCTACGTTAATATAGGAAATAGTCGTTTACTTGTAGGACCCTAACCGTTTTAAGTAGCGCCCCTATATTAGGAAGAAATTAAAGGTAGTATTTATAAAGTATTTTATAATAAGAAGTAAAGTATATTATAAGGGAAGAGTATTTATTAACTTAAACGATATAGTTACCTACTTATAGTTAATTTATTGTATTTATTCTTTATTAACGGCGGGATACTTTAATAGAAATAAAATTTGGGTATAAATAAATAAGTATTAGTATTAGTTTAATATAGTAGAAGTTGTAAAGGTTTATTATAAAGGTTATTTAGTCTATTCGAAGATTAAAGTATTGTAGAAGGCTAAAGCGGGCTATTTAAAGTTTATACTAATTGCCTTTATATTTTAGAAAAATATTTGTATCGACTACGTTTCTCCCCTCTTAGAAAGTTTATATTTGGGCTAGAAGTTTAAATATATTATTATTATAGTAGATTGCCTAATTAAAATATAGTATTATATTACTATTGAAATAATAGAGGTAGAGGAATTAGCCGACCGGTTTATCGATAGGATATATACCCTTTATAGACTACTTGATACTATAATATTAGACCGCGGCTCTTAATTCGTTTTGCTATTTTGGGCTACCGTTTATAAAAGATTAGTAATTAAAAAGCTATTTAATTCCGTTTTCTACCCTCAAACGAACGTTTAAATAGAATGTATTAATATAGAAATAAAATAATATTTACGAATCTTCGTAAATTGGGTATAAATAGATTAGGCTAAGTAATTGCCGTTAACGGAATTCGCCGGTAATAATATAGTTTTAGAGATTACGGGAATTATTTTATTTTTTGCTAACTACGGCTTCTACCTACGGATAGGTATCGAACCGTCCTCGGTTACCCTATTTTAGTTTTCTCCGGCCTAATAGAAGGAGTATTTAAAAGTTAATAAATTAGTAATTCGATTCGAGGCTATTTAGGATTATATACGTATTTTAAATAAGAAGGTATAGGATTAATACGAAGCTAATACTAATATAAAATATTCCGACGCGTTTAAATATTACTTTAGGGATTTAATTATATTAAATACGATTAATTTGGCTAATAGCCGCCCTTATAATAAATTATACCTTTATTAGGAAGGCCCCTTTAGGGTCGAATAAATATATTCTTATAATATTAAATTTATTCTACCTGTCAATATATTTTATTCCCTTAATATTCTACGTATCTATAGTAAAACTATATAAAGAAGGCTTACTTAATTAGGCCGCTATTTAGGGGGATGTACGCGCTAACGAAGGTAGGGTTATGATTAGAATTAATAATTATAAGGAAGTAGTATAGTAAAAGCTCGWCGAGCTTCGAAATTATAAATAGAGGGGGGGCAATTATTATTAATTCTATATAGTAATATAGATTTATTATAATTCTATTAAAGAACCGATCGCTAATATAATTAATATAAGGAAGGCTATTATTACCTTTTATAATAATTATTCCGAAGTACCGATCCTACTAAAAATTAAGTAATAGCCGGAAATTATAGCTATATTGTAGTGTTACAGGGTTAGCCTTGTAACGGCTCAGCGCATGTAATGGACCTTATGGCATTAGGCTATGGATGAGGCTATAAATGAGCCTCATCGCCGTCATCACTGCGCTGGTCGTGCCAGCTCTGCAGCGCTTATAAGATTGCTGCAGGCTGCTAGCTAATTGGCCATTGGGTGCCCAGGCATAGGCACCCTTATAAGGCCAGCCTCTAGGCACAGCCTTGAGCCCTTTCCTCTAGCTCTTCGTGCAATTACGTATATTCTCATCTTCCTTATACCCTTGTACCGTGATAGTTAATTGCAATAGACTCAAACCGCGTTATACATCCCTAGCCAAAAGAACGACTCGAGGAGGAGGGAGTAGGTCTTCTCCCTCCCCGGGTACCTAGCCGTAGGGGCGTCGTATACCCGGCGGAGTAGCTATAAGTAGGTGTCGGTATCGCCGGGGTTAAGGAGGACGGCGCTACGGTAATAGATCCGGCCCTAAAGCGCCCGGTACTTTACGAATGAAACTTTCTTCAAACGTTCCTTAACTTCTTTCGATTACCCTTTGCGTAGCGGATCCGATAAATAGGCAAGGGCGTCCTAAAGCATTACCAACTTCTTATAGCTCTCGGCTACTAGGTCGTCTATCGACGTTTCGTCTATAACTTCTAAATCATATATATACTTAGAGCCTACAAGGACGTCTCCCTATCCATCTTCCAAAACGAAGGCCCCGTTAACGAAGATATTATTATCTAATAAGACTTTATTCCTCGCTAGTAAACGTTTATTACCTTCGTACTTAGGTACGTCTTTAAGTTTGTAATTTAAAGCGTTGGGGCGGACTTATAGGGAACCCGGGCGGTACTAAATAGTGAAATTAAACCGTAATAAGAATTGTAACTATTATATATATCTAGGGGTTAGCTACTTATTAATAATAAATAATAATCTTATTCCTTAGCTATATATCTATAGCGCTATTATTGGTATGAGGTACTTCTCTTGGTTCTCTAAAGGAAAAACCGTACGGCGATAAGCGCCGCCGGATGAAAACCCCCAGCTCCGTTCCGGTTGCGGGTAGGCCGCGCCGCTCCTTCCTAGCTTCTAACTATAACGGTTCTTACCTACCGCTATAGCGAACAAACGCGTTTCTTCTATTTTATTCCATTTAAATAAATAATTTTACGTATGCCGTGCGAGTTCCCTACGCTATTCCCCTTCCAATTCGATTACTAAGCGGTATTTATTTAATTTACCTAATCTAAGTACTTACGAAAGGATTTTTTCCGCTTTAATTCTATTATTTAAATAAACCTAAAGTTCTTCCCTTATTTACGGCCAATTGGTTACCGTTATTTAATATTCCTCTATCCGTAGATATTTAAAAACGAGGTATTTAAACGTTTCCTCCCCGGCTCCGTACGAATAGAATGGCGTTATAATATCCGGCACCTTCTTCCGGAAGAGGAAGGACCGGAGCCCGATAATTCCTATTCGGATTTAAATAAGGAGGGAACTCTATACTTTCGTTAATAGGTACAATTTATTATTGTCCTTTAATAGTTAATTTTTCTTCTTCTTCTTCTTTTTTACTCTAATTATATACTACTTAATAGTATCGTCGCTAAATTTCGTATTAAGGTTAGTAATAGTAAATTTATACCGCCGATTTAATTTGGTTACTGCCGCTACTATTTAATAATTATAGTGCAATACCTATTCTCTTTTTATAGTATCCTCTAACTATTCCTTTCGGTTAATAATAATTAATTCTAATATTTATAATAGGGGTAAGGGTATTCCCGTTTCCGAGGGCAATTTTACTACTAATATAATGAGTTTTTTTGTTAGTACTTATTCTTTAGCCTACCTAATTTTAATAATACCGCTTTCGGATCGGTTAATAGGAAATCGACCTTTTATTTTTATTTAAATATAATTAATTATTTAGGCTGTAATCCTTTGGACGAATTTAGTTTAGTCTGTTCGGGTAAGCCTCTTTTTAAAGGCCTTTACCCTTTTATTAAAATAAAAGTCGAATAGTAAATAAAATATTTCCGTCTCTAAATTCTTTACTAGCGTAATTTTATATACTCTAATAATAATTTTTAAATATTTAATTTAATATTTAGCCAACCTAACTACTATCCCTCGCAATTTCCTATAGACTTTAATCGGTTAATAGAAAATTAAGGCTCTATATACAATAATACTTCAAATATACTTAATATAAATTTTTTTCGTTCGTACGAAAAAATAACCCTAAATTTTCGCTACTAATTATATTAAAGTATTTATCTATATAATTATCTTTTTCTTTATTATTTCTATATATATTTAATAATTAAACTTCCGGTCTAATTAAACCCCTAGGAATTTTATTAATTCTATTGGTTAAAATATTATTCTATTAATTTAGAGAGTTTCCGTCCGCAATTCCCTCATCCGTATAAAATATATAAATTCTATTTTATTCGCTTTAAACTCTATCCCTCTCTTAACTACTTATTCGGAATAGATTTCTTATACTACTTAAAGAGTCTTACAATTTTCTTCTATCGTTTTAACTACTATAATAATATTAATATCGTTAACAAAATTAATTATAATTACATTCCTAATTATAGCTAATTTATAATATAATAGAACTGAATAATAAAGAAAATAAAAAGGATTAATAAGAGGGGGGAGCCTTAGGGCACTCCTACTATAATATTATAAAGGCTAAAAATTTCGTTATCGAAGAAAAGGGAACCTTTTCTTCTAATAATAAAACTATCTACCTATTTAAAAAGCTATTATAGGAATTATATTTCCTATAGGGTATATAAAAGCTACCTATAGTTAATTCTATCGAATATGCCCTTTAAATCGAAGAGTATAAGAAATATTATAATTTTAAATTTCTAAGCCGAATAGACCGCGTTAGTAACTACCTTTATTATAAATTCTATTAAATAGCCCGCCCGGTTACTTATCTAGCCTTCCGGAAGGAGGTTAAATTCTTTTACCGCCTATATTAACTTTATAATAATTAAAACTTCGAAAATCTTTCTAATATTTTTTAATAGCGAAATCGGCCTCTATACGCCGGCTAATTTCTATTATTCGGTATTCTTTCTTAATTTTTTAAGAATAATTATTTTCGCGTTTTTAAATTATTAGGGGAAATATCCGAGCCGAAGGCTCGCTATAGCGAAAACTACTATAGCCTATTTAAATAGTACTTTACAAATCTTTAAAAATTTATTTAAGAATTAATTAATACCCGGTACTTTATTTAGCGCTATCCTTAAAAGGATTTCTTTAATATCCCCTTTAATAATTTAATTATTAATAGTCACCGGGGTATCGCCGTTTAATAGTTGAATCCAATTTAATAGATAATTTATAGGAATATTTACTTTAAGGAAAAATCGGTCGGCGAAAATATTCGCTTTATTACTATAGTCTTCGAATTCATTTACTCCTTTATTAAGTTTGAAAACTAGTAATTTAGGCGGATTTACTAAGTAGTAACTCCGGGTTTGAATCTACCTTTCTAATAGCCAAAATTTATTTAAATCCTTTAATGTAGAGGCAATATAATTTCGCTACTTCGTTATTTAAATTTTCGATATAAATCGTCTCTTCTTTATTACTACCTTTACAAACTCCCTTTAATTTAAAGGCGTCTTATTCCCGAACTATACCTACTATTTAAACGACGCTAAAACCGGAAACGCCGATTTCTGGTTAGGAAGTACTCCAAAACGAAAATAAATAACGGTAATCGACTCAAAAAGGTCGTTTACCCCCCTCGCAATATCCTACGACGAACGCAGCGATAGCATTAAACCGTTACTACCGATAATAATTAATAGAGGCGCGCGTAGATTCGAAAATAGCGTTTATAACCCCTTTGGAAGTATTTCTAATTATAACGACCCTAACGCTATACTCGCTATAAAAATTTCGGAGAAAATAGAGAACGATAATAAAATTATAAAGAGATTTATCGTTTAAACGAATAAATCTATAGATTACAATACCGTTTCGCCCGAAAACTATCGTTAGGTTCGAAAATTATTTTTTAAATTTACGAAAATTTAAATAAAGAAAAGTAAATCCTAAATACTTAAAGTAAATAAAGCTAGTAAGAATTAATTTATTACTAAAAAGGATTTTAATAATTTAAAGAAGGATATTCTTAAAGAATTTAAGAAGGGTATTTAAGAGGCGCCGAAGAAATAAGCCGATATTATTATAAAATTACCGGATAAAATTAGCGCTACCCTCTAATAATTAATTATTACCGCTACCCCAAAATTCATCCCCTCTAATTACGAACGCTAATTTATAATTAAAGGAATTTCAATTTCCGCCTAGTATATTAAGTAATTAAATAAGGATATAAAATAAATAATTAAAAATACTTTAAAAGAAAAATAATATAAAGGAGTCCGAATAATTATTCGAATAGTAATAAGCGGCGACTATATTGTAATTTTCGATAAACCTATATACAAATAGTATTAGAAGTACTATATTTAGGCGAAGGAGGTCTTCGGAACGGAAACTATTATAACCCTTAATATTATAAGAATTCTAATTAAAGGAGTCCCCTAAGCCAATTTCGATAGAAGATCGGATAATATAATATTAAAGGAAATAAAGGAGAAGAATAAAGAAGCAGATATTATCTACGTAAAAGCTTAAAAGAAACGCGACAGAGAGGATAGGAAAATAATTTTAATAGAAATTACAATTATAAAAGCAATAATCTTCCTCTAAAAGAACTTTTTCCTCTAGGATAGCGGAATTTATTTATATAAACTATTTTAAATTGTAGCTACCGTCTAATAATACTTCAAATACTAGGGATTCGGATATATAGTAAAGTTTTATTACTTAGAGGATATTTACGGCCGCTATAATTAATTTAAATATAGTAAGGCTTACTTTAGTAAAGAGAATTATCCTTCGAATAAAAATAGTTCCTTAATTTATTATAAATTATATAAGAAATCGGGGTATTTTACTTTCAATAAGAAATAATATCCGTTCGTTAGAATAGCCTATATAAAAGCTTTAATTATATACATTAAACGGCCTTATAATTTTATTATTTATAAAAGACCGATTAAACCGGTATTAGAGCCGATAATTAAACTGAAAGAGGACGTTACTATCCCTAATACCCCCCCTAATTCCTATTTTATTATAATTTTAGAGAGATTATTAACCGGAAAAATAACGAAAGGCTAACTTAAATAGAAGATATTTGGGAATAGTTTTCGGCCGAAGCCTATAGGCTAATTTAACCTAATAAATATATATATATATTCGTAGAGCGCTAGCGACTATATTTATACCGGCTTTATAATTATTACGCGCGCGACCGCTACTAAGGATATAATACCTACTTTATCTACCGCTAAATTAGAAAGAACCCTTTTATAAGGTAATTAATAATTTAATTAAAAATATTTTATTAGAATATAAGGAAGTTATATAAAAGAGGGAAATTTCTATTCGAATAGAAGGAGACCTATAATATTATAGTAATTTAAGAGCCGGGTAGAAATTTAAATAGGGATATTTACCGGCTAAGGGGCGGTAGGTATTATAGCGTTAATTATTTAAAAAAGGGTAGGGCGGCAATCTATATAAATAAGAAGTAGAATTTTAAGGACTTAAATTTCCGATCGGGGAAAGATTAGGCCGTAATAATATTTAAAAATTTATAGGAACCGATAACTATTTATTCTATTTACTCCCCTATTTTTATATATAGTACGCCGGAATATTAATAGGGGTTTCCCCTCTTCGAACTCCTTAAGGAGAAACCCCTATAAAGTTATTAAATAACCGTTAGAAATTTTAACCTCTATTATTCCAATTAGGATTTAGAGAATAGGACTAGCCTAGGAGCTACGAAACTTCTTATTTAAATACAATAATAGAAATTGAATCTATTAACCCCTCGTAAAGAACTAATACAATTCGGTAATATAATATAAGGCGAAAAAAATAGAACGATTAATTATATATAAATATTGCGTAGTATTAAAGTTAAATATTAGGGAATTTAATAATACGAATAGACCGGCTTAAATTATTATCCTTAAGAAGTTTAAATTTAAGTTAAAAAACGGAATAGGAAGGCCGAAGAAGAAGGAAATTATAATTAGAGCCTTATAAACGTAGAAAAAGTATAGGATGTAGCGGAGAAACGGATATCAGTCCCGGAAGAGATTATTATAATAGAAAATTTCGAATTAGTATTTAATAAATTCGATAGGGAATTTATTAATATTATAGAAGAATTCGTCCTATACCGGAAGAAAAGTCGGGGAAAATAAATAGATTAATAGAATTTAAAATATAAAACGGCGACAAAAAATATATAATAGAAATAATAGGTATAATTCGAGAATAAGACGCTTTTAAATTAGAGGGAATTTATAAAAGTAATAGTAAAAAAGAGATAATTTATATCGAAGATTTAAATAGCGAAATAATAAAATTATATCGCCTCTGCGTTAAAGGATTTAAATAAACTTTAGTTATTAAAAAGGTAAGTTCGAATTCGGAGTTACCGCCTAATAAATCCGCCTAAACTACTAGCCTTCAAACCTAATAAAAGGGTAAACGAAATCGAAGACTATAGTAGTAAGGTAAATATTTTCGTCGACCGATTTTTCCTTAGGGTAAACATTCCTACAAATTATCTACCAAATTAAATTTAACTATTAAATAGCAATACCCCGGTAACTATTAATAATTAAATTACTAAGGGGGATATTAAAAAAGTCCTTTTAAGGATAGCGCCGAATAAAATACTAAGTATTAATTAATTTTTAAATAAATTTCTAAAGATTTATAAAGTACTATTTAAATAAATTATAATAGTTCTCGCCGTAGCGAGCCTTCGGTTCGGATATTTCCTCCAACGGTTTAAAAATATAAAAATAATTATTCTAAAAAAACTAAGAAAAAGCGCCGAATAATAAAAACTAACCGGTATATAGAAACCGATTTCGCTACTAAATAACGTTAGAAAAATCTTCGAAACTTTAATTACTACGAAATTAACGTAAACGGTAAAAGAATTCAACCTCCTCCTAGAAGGCTAAATAAGTAATCGAATAAATTATTTAATAGAGTTTATAGTTAGGGTAGTAATTGATACGGTCTATTCGGCTTAGAAATTTAAGGCTATAACATTTCTTATATTCTTCGATTTAAAAAGTATATTTAATAGAATTAATTATAAATAATTTCTATATACTTTATAGGAAATATAATTCTTATAATAGCTTTTTAAATAAGTTAATAATTTCGTTACCGGAAGAAAAGGTTCCTTATTCTTCGACGATAAGACTTCGAACCCTTATAATATTGTAGTAAAAGTACCCTAAGGTTCCCCCCTTTCTCTAATCCTTTTTATTCTCTTTATTACCCTATTATACCGTAAGTTGGCTATAATTAGGAATATAATTATAATTAGTTTTACTAACGATACTAATATTATTATAGTAGTTAAAACGATAGAAGAAAATTGTAAGACTTTTTAAATAGTATAGGAAATTTACTTCGAATAGGTAGCCGAGAGAAGGATAGAATTCGAAGCGAGTAAAACGGAATTTATATATTTTATATAGACGAAGGAACTACGGACGGAAACTCTTTAAATCGGCGGAGTAGTATTTTAACCGACGGAATCGATAAGATTCCTAAGGGTTTAATTAGATTGGAAATTTAATTATCGGGCGTACGTAGAAGTAATAAAGAAAAAAATAATTATATAAATAAATACTTTAATATAATTAATAATAAAAATTTAAGGTTATTCTTTTATACGAATAAAAGAAATTTATATTAAGTATATTTAAAGCGCTATTATATATAAAGTATTAGCCTTCTACTAATTAATTAAAGTCTATAGGAAATTGCGAAAGATAGTAATTAGGTTAGCCAAATACTAGATTAAATATTTAAAAGTTATTACTAGGGCGTATAAAATTATACTAGTAAAGAATTTAAAAATAGAAATATTTTATTTACTACTCGACTTTTACTTTAATAAAAGGGTAAGGGCCTTCGAAGAGAAGTTTATTCGAACGGATTAAATTGAATTCGTCCGAAGGATTATAGCCTAAGTAATTAACCGTATTTAAATAAGAGTAAGAAGTCGACTATTTATTAACCGACCCGAAAGCGGTATTACTAAAGCTAAATAAGCTAAGGAATAGGTATTAACGGAGAAATTTATTATATTAGCGGTAAGACTGCCTTCGGAAATAGGAATATCTTTACCCTTATTATAAATATTAAAACCAACTACTATCGACCGAGAGGAATAATTAAAAGATATTATAAAAAGAGAATAGGTATCGTACTATAATTATTAAATAGTAGCGGCGGTAATTAAATTAGGTCGGCGGTATAAATTTATTATCGTTAACCTTAACGCGAAGTTTAGTAATAATATTATTAAACGGTATATAATTAGGGTAAAAAAGAAAAAGAAGAAGAAAAATTAATTATTAGAAGATAATAATAAGTTGTATTTATTAATAAAAGTATAGAATTCCCTTTTTATTTAAACCCGAATAGGAATTATTAAGTTCCAATCCTTCTTCTTCCGGAAGAAAGTACCGGATATTATAATACTATTCTATTTATATAGGGTTAGAAAAGAAATATTTAAATATTTTATTTTTAAATATCTATAAATAGAAGAATATTAAATAATAATAACTAATTAGCCGTAAATACGGGAAGAATTCTAAATTTACTTAAATAATAGAATTAAAACGGAGAAAATCCTTTCGTAGGCATTTAAATTAAATAAATTAAATAAATACCGCCTAATAATTAAATTAGAAGGGGAATAGCGAAGAGAATTCGCGCAATACGTATAAAACTATTTATTTATTTATAATATTAAAATATCGAAATATAGGAACGAAAGGAATAGTAAAGAGACCGGTTAAATTAATTCCGGCTTATATTTAACGAAGAGAATAGAATTATAGAGGAATTATTTAATTAATATTTAAATATAATTAACGAAGGTATAAAGTATTTTTATTATTTCCGTTAGGTTACGAATAATTTAGTAGTATTATTCGTCCTAACCGGGATTTATTATAATAATATAGGGGCTATCGATAACTATAAGCGAACCCGGGGGATTATTAATATTAGGGCTAATACTACTATTAACTATACTAACGGAAATAATATAAAAAAGAGTAATAATAGGGCGGCGGTCGATTATAGACCTTTTATAATAACCTTTCTCTTTATAGTCCGAAACCTTTAGATCGCTAAAATAATAGAGAGAAAAAAAGGTATTTAATTAGTCCGGGAGACTATCGTCGGCTAAGCGAATACGTATAGGGCCGAGGAAGGACGCGTAAACCCGTTGGAAATTTTTAATAAATTTATTAGGGTCGGTCGGAGCGTTTATAATAATAACCGCCGCCGCCTAAATAAAATTATATTTATTATAATAACCGAGGGGGACGTTAAATATATATTTTGAAGCGGCGAATAAGTATAGAGTATTTTAGGATATAATATTTAAATAATATTAGAAAGAAATAATATTATAATATTAGGAAGGATATTTACTTTATTTATTAATTATATAAATATATTCTACGAGTATTATTTAAAAGTTATTTTAATTTAGAGTAGTAATATTCGGAGTATTTATAATATAGTTAGCGAAATTTAAAGTATAGCCGAGGTAGGGAAGAATACGAACGATACTAAATAACGGAATTAATTAAGGAGGACGCGAAAATATAAGGGCGGGAACTTTACCGGTTATTAAAAAGCTAAAATATAGGATTATAAAATAAAATATTAGCGACGATAATAGAATTTTAAGAAGGAATTATAGGAGTACCGGGGGTTTAGGGAATATAACGAGGGGTAGAAAGCGTAATATTAAATTCAAATAACAATTCTACAAAATAGGAAAGGTTAGGGCTTTAACCAGTCCGAACGCCGAAATTACGAATATTATAGCCGGGGGCGCAACCGGGCACGCCGCTAAACGACGAAGGGGAGGCTATTTTAAGAATATAATAATTTAGGGAAGAAGAAGAAAGTTTAGGGCTAGCGCCCGGGGAGAATTTATATAAATAATAGAAGAAGCCCTTATATAAATATAAATTATAGTAGGGATAAGAGGATAAAATAAAAGGGGAGGGAATAAAGGAGAAGGAGCGGGGCGGGAGAATAAATAAGAACGGATAAAATAAACGGGGACGGAATAGCGGTTAAGGGATAGGAAAAAAGAATAGAAAAGGGGAGCGGTATTATAATAATTCTAATATTAAGTAAAATAAAATAGAAAGTGCATTTGTTTACTATAGCGGTAAGTAAGAATTATTATAATTAAAAATTAAGAAGGAGCGGTACGGCCTACCCGTAATTAGAACGGAACTAGGGGTTTTTATCCGGCGGCGCTTATCGCCGTACGGTTTTTCCTTTAGAGAACTAAGAGAAGTACCTCATACCAATTATAGCGCTATAAATATATAGCTAAGGAATAAGATTATTATTATTATACCTACTATTTCTATTATATATTTTTTATTACTGTTTTATATTTTAAATTCTATTAATCCGCTTATTTTCTCCGACCTTTCTTCTAATATAGGACAAATTCCTTTATAATATTAATAAATTCCCTATCGAATTTATTAAATATTAATTCGAAGTCTTCTATTATAATAATTTCCTCCGGGACCGATATCCGTTTCTCCGCTATATTTTATACCTTTTCTATATTTATAAGACTCTAACTATAACCTCCTTCTTCCTCGGCCTTCCTATTCCGTTTTCCAACCTAGACTTAAATTTCTTAAAGATAATAATCCGAACCGGTTTATTCGTATTATTAAATTCCCTAATATTTAGTTTCGATACTATACAATATCTATATATAATCGATTATTCCGTCTTTTTCGCTTTATATTATATTACCGAACTATATTAATTCCCTACGAAGGGTTAATAAATTTAATTTCTACCGTCGTATTTAAATAAAAAGCTTTGTAATTCCCGGGCTAGTTTTACTCTCTAAATCCTAATTAGGATAATAGAAGTTAAAATCTTCGACGGTTACTTAATAGCCCTATAAGGGTCTTTCTTCGAAGAGTTCGAAGAGGGGAGACCCCTATTAATATTTTAGCGTACTATATATAAAAATAGGGGAATAAATAGAGTAGACGGTTATCGGTTCCTATAAATTTTTAAATATTGCCGTAGCCTAATTCTTCTTTAATTAGAAATTTAAATCTTTAAAATTCTACTTCTTATTTATATAAATCGCCGCCCTACCTTTCTCTAAATAATTAACGCTATAATACCTACCGCCCTTCGGCCGGTAAATATCCCTATTTAAATTTCTACCCGGCTCTTAAATTATTATAATATTATAAATCTCCTCCTACTTAAATAGAAATTTCCCTCTCTCGTACGACTTCCCTATATTCTAATAGAATATTTTTAATTAAATTATTAATTACCCTATAAAAGAATTCTTTCTAATCCAACGGCGGATAAAATAAATATTATATCCTTAGCGGCGGTAATATATATAAAGGTTATAAAGCCGGTATAAGTATAATCGCCGGCGCTCTACGAGTATATATATATATCTATTAGGCTAAATTAACCTACAAACTTCGGCCGAAAATTATTTCCGAATATTTTTTACTTAAATCGGCCTCTCGTTACTTTTCTAACTAATAATCTCTTTAAAATTATAATAGAACGGGAATTAGAGGGGGCGTTAAAGATAATAATATCCTCTTTTAATTTAATCGTCGGCTTTAATACTAATTTAGCCGGTCCTTTACAAATAGTAAAGCCGTAGGGCCTTTCGGCGTACGTAATTAAAGCCTTCGTATAAACTATTTTAATAAATGGGTATTACTTTTTATTGAAGGCGAAATGCCCTAATTTCTTATATAATTTATAATAAATTAAGGAACTATCTTTATTCGAAAGGTAATTCTCTTCGTTAAAATAAGCTTTATTATATTTAAATTAATTATAATAACCGTAAGCGTCCTCTAAATAATAAAACCTCGCTATATATTTAAATCCCTAATATTTAAAGTATTATTAAATAGTAGTTGCAATTTAAAATAATTCGTATAAATAAGCCCCGCCGTTTTAAAAGAAGAAGTTCTCTTAAAAGAAGATTACCGCCTTTATAGTTGCAATTTTTATTAAAATTATCTTCCTATCCTCTCCGTCGTATTTCTTCTAAATTTTTACGCGGATAATATCCGTTTCCTTATTCTTCTCCTTTATTTTTTTTAACGTTGCGTTATCCGATCTTCTATCGAAATTAATTTAAAGGACTCCCTTAATTAAAATTCCTATAATATTAAAAGTTATAATAGCTTTTATTCCGAAGACTTCTTTTACCTAAATATAGTACTTTTAATACTATTTATATATAAGTTTATCGAAGACTATAATATAATTACTACTTATTACTATTCGAATAACCGTTCGGATTACCTTATATTATTTCTCCTTCAAAACGTTCTCGATCGCTTATTTCGTATCCTTATTCAATTATTTAATATACTAAGTAGAAATCGAAATTCTTTTAATTATAAATTAGCATTTGTAATTAGAAGGGATAAATTTCGGGGTAGTAGTAATAATTAATTATTAGAAGGTAGCACCGATCTTACCCGGTAATTTTATAATAATATCGGCCTATTTCTTCGGCGCCTCTTAAATACCCTTTTTAAATTCTTTAAAAATATCCTTCTTCAAATTATTGAAGTCCTTTTTAATAATAAATTAGTTCTCGCTAACCTTATTTACTTTAGGTATCCGGGACCTACTTTTCTTTGCCTAAATTTTCGTAAATTCGAAAAGTAATTTTCGAACCTAACGACGGTCCTTAAGCGAAATAGTATTGTAATTTATAAATTTATTCGCTTAAATAATAAATCTCTTTATAATTTTATTATTATTCTCTATTTTCTCCGAAGTCTTTACAACGAATATAGCGTCGGGGTTATTATAATTAGAAATACTTCCGAGGGGGTTATAAACACTATTTTCGAATCTACGCGCGCCTCTATTAATTATTATTAGTAGTAACGGTTTAATACTATCGCTACATTCGTCGTAAGATATCGCGAGGGGGGTAAACAACCCTCCTAAGTCGATTACCGTTATTGGTTTTCGTTTTAGAGTACTTCCTAACCAGAAATCGGCGTTTCCGGTTTTAGCCTCAATTTTTACTTATTAATAGTAAACGACTTTAGCCCTTTATAGTCCGTAAAGACTTCGAAAGGCTATTAGGCACCCTCTAATTCGGGCTTCTATTCCTCTAACGCTTTAATAATTACTAAATATCATAGCATACTCATAGCATTGAACGTTGAAACTCAAGGGCAGACAGCCCTACGGCTATCTGACAAGGCTAACGCAAGGCTAATAAAGTACTAATACAAGGCAGGACAAAGGATTAAAGTACAACAAGGCATATAAGGAAGGTAATCCCTATTAATCTTATAATAATCTAATAATATAATATAATTTCTCCTCCTATCTATTTTAATAAATTATAAGCCCGGCTCCCGTAGCGCAGCAACTATACTAGTACTACGAATTAGGGAGACACTAATTTATTTCCAACTTAGTATACTAGTAAATAAATATTAGATCTAGGCAGTTCTAAACAATTAGAATAGCTAAGACTAACCAATCCATTCGTCCGAACCTATAATTAGGCTATTAAAATAATAGGACCGTCAATCCAAACCCGGTCCAAATTATTAGAACGGAGGGATTTTATCCCGAATTTAAATAATTACATTAAAAGTAGGCTATTTAATTAATTTAATAATTTATAACAACTAATTCGAAAGATAAGGGGAATAAAAAAGCTAAATAACCAATTAAAAGGAAATTTAATAATAGAATTTACTTATAAATACTAGGAGGTTTCTAACTAAAAAGAATTCAATTTAAAACTATTTCTTATTTTATCTTTCAATTCTACTACTTATCTCTACTTTATTAATTATAAATTTTAATATTAATATTATCTATTTTATTTTCTACTATAGCACTTACAATTAGAGCCGTAAAAAGTACTAGCGCTATTAATTCTACTAGCAATAAACTTATAAGACCCTCTAATTCTATTAGGAATAGGGTTAATAGGAAACCGGCCGTAAGGTTAGGATTAACTACTATTCGTCGTTCTTCTACAACTATTATATAAATAATAATAACTATTAACGCAAGTATAAATAGCGGTATTAATACTACTACTAATACCGCCGCTAATACTACTATATATATAATTACTAATATTAGCGCCGACGATATAAATTTAAATAAGATATTAGACAACATCTTATTTAAAAATAATAATACCGAACCTACGGTTTTAAAACTAATTAAATTTAATAAAATCTCCCTATATAGAATTAATATAACTATTAATCCTAAACTATTAAATAAAAACGATTATAAAGCCTAATATCGATTTTAATAGTTTATAACCAACGTAATAAATATTTATAATATTATTAATAATTATTTTACTAAGGAAATAATCCTAACTAATTTATTAAAGTCCTAAGAGATTAAATAACGGAAAGTCGTTAAAATTCTCTCTACTACCTTAGGAGAAATAGCTATAAGACTATTAAGCGGTAAAAAGACTATTATAAACTTCTTTACCAAAGTAAAAATCGAATATCTCGATAAAAATATTAATACCCTATAACGAATCTAATAAGAATAGAATAATTTCTGCCTTACTAATTTCGACGACGTTAATACCCTATTTTAGAAGATTATAACCCTATAAAAGGAATATATTATAATTAATTTAGAGTATTACCTATTAAAAAATTAAATAATTATAAGACTATTAAAAATATTTAATTAAGAGTAGTATAGCGTATAGAAGATTAATTTCTAGGCTTCTTATAGTAAATAATTACCTTCTTTCAATAATACTACTAAATTAGTTAATAGCGAATTCGTCCGGCTAAAAATACAAATTGAAAGGGAAAATTATACGGTAATAATACTAATAATTAAAAGGTAGCTAGGAGCGTAATTTAACTAGGGTAATAATTACCCCTACAATAGGAATTATATTTATTGCGGTAAACGGTTTTATAATATTGACGGCT
Source organism: Neurospora sp. CHS-2018a (assembly GCA_009802275.1). NCBI lineage: Eukaryota > Fungi > Ascomycota > Sordariomycetes > Sordariales > Sordariaceae > Neurospora > Neurospora sp. CHS-2018a. The sequence continues at coordinate 120,365 of RAKG01000056.1, forward strand.
ATTAGGAAAAATTTCCAAAGTTAAAGAAAAAGTATAATACTAAGATTAAAAAGAAGAGGGTAGAAGAAGAGAAAAAGAAATCCTCTTCGACCGCTCCTCCTAATAATAATAATATAATTAGTTTTATTATAACCTACGCCTCGTCTTTTCCTATTAATAATTAAATTAATAGTACTAGAAGAATCTACTTCTAATAATATATCTCTAAACGAAATAAAAACTAATTACTCTCTATAATTATTATACTTCCTCAATTCAGGATACAATTAATATATAATAACCGTTCGAAGCAACTGCATTAATTTTAAACTATATAATAATTCTATTACTAGGATAGGGGGTATGAAAGTACCAATTTTAAATATTAAAACAATTAAGAAAAAATATATCTTTAATAATATAATCTATAATTAATTTAATTACGTTCTCTCTATTAAAACTATCTTATTAATTAATATAATATAATTAAGTATAATTGTCGTTATTTACCTTTATAAAGTCTTATTTACGTTAGAACTAGGTATTAATTTAATTTCTATAATTTAATTATTCAATAACGGCTCTAATATAATACTATTAAAAAATTATTAGAGGATCGAGAAAGAGGGATTAAATATTCAAATTACCTACTTCGGTAACCTCTTCGTCCTTCAAACCCCTAATACGGCTTAGTAAACTCTCGTTTTATATTTAATTAACCCTAAAATAAGGCTTTAATATAAACGAATAAGTTATTTCAACGAGTAGAACCTAATTAAAATAGAAGTAATAATCGACGGAATAAAAAAGGCTTAAAAATATTATACGTACGAACTATATATTAAGGGGAAGATAAAAGAATTACCCTATTAAAGAATATTTAAGTAGGGAGAATATATTTTAAATGTAATCTACGTAAATATTTATAATCCTTTCGAAATAATAGGATATTATAATAAATATTACTAGATTACTCTTATTAATAGGTATAGTAGATTTAGCGGCTCTCTAACAATTAAAGATAAGGAGAGAATATAGATCTTTATCTAAAAATTCGTATAACTCTTTAAAAATAGGGATCCACAACGAAGAAAATACAAGACTATTTATCTTAACGACGCAAAGGAATTTAATAATAAGGAGTTTAATAATTAGGCCGCTAGAAGGGGGACTTAAATTAAATAATCTATTACTAAATAGTACTAATCGAATAATATAGTAGAAAGTTTAAACCTTTACCTTAGAAAGAAGTTGTTACCTACAATAATAGGGGGACAAATCCCTAAAAAATATTAGCCAGAGGTTTTCAAAATAATTAATTATCTTAGAAATCGAAACCTATATACTAAATTAAATAAAACCCTATACAAGATCGTATATAGGTAGAGACCGGACGTAAATAATATTAGGGCTATTAGAACAATTACTTAATATTTACTCCCTTTATAAGGAAGGAAGAAGATAGATAAAAAATCGGTTAAATATATATTTATCGGTTTTAAAGGGTATATAATCTATAAACTTTTAATAGAATTTGGAAAGATTATTAAATTAAATAATATTTATTTCGAAATTGAAAAAATACTTATTAGAAGAGGAGTAATAAATACCGCTATTTAGACCGATCTAATCCTAAACGCAAATATCTAATAGGGAGCTCTAGCCTTTTAGTAAGCTCTAATTAACCCTCGGTCTCCAAATAGGGGGAAATAGCGGCAGTAAGGTCGAAGACTAAAGGTAGTAAACGGATCTCTAAATCCCCTAACTCTAATCTCCAATTCGCCAAAGGGGTTTCTAAATCCCCCAAAAACCTATTGTAAATATTAGAAAGGAATATTCGGTCCAATAATATCTATAAAGAGGCCCCGGCAAGTAGCGAACAACCTTACTTTAAAAAATTTAATACAAATACTATAGGTAGAAGAAGCTATTTTAAATTTAATATAGGTAGTAACGCCGGAACCTAATAATAATAATAAATTAATATCTTTTAACCTAAAGTATTATACAACGTTTATAATATTAGTAGGTTTTAATAAGGAATTATAATTTATAAAGGAAGTAGAAAATAGTTATTTTTAAACTAAATAGTTAGAAGCAATAAGGGACGAGTATAACTCCCTTATTGAAAATAATATATAGGAACTCATTAAAGTTATACTAAATATAAATGTATTGTAGGGTAAATAAGTATATAAATTTAAAAAGGGATTAAATAACGAAGTAATTAGAAAGAAAATATAATAAATAATTAGGGGCTTCGAATAAATCGAAGGCGTTAATTACTTCAAAACCTTTACTATTATTATTCAACTAATAAATTATAAATTCCTATTTGCTATAATAGTAGTACTAGACTTCGAGATCGAATAGATAGACGTTAAAATAGCGTTTCTATATAGTAATATTGAGGAGGTTATCTACGTAGACTAACCGCTATAATTTAATAATAATATTAAGAAGGTTTATAAATTCAATAAGGTATTCTATAGTCTTAAATAAATATTAAAAATATAGTTTAATATATTAACTATAGTACTAAAATAATTAGGTTATTATCTAATTAATACTAATATCGGCGTATTTAATAATAAGGAGATATAGATCTTCGTTGCCATTTACGTCGACGATTTATTAATTATAAGTAAGGATAAGGAAGAGATAAGAAAGTTAAAGGGTGCCTTAAATATAAAATTCAAAATAATAGATCTAGGACCTTATTACTACTATTTAAATATTTGTATTATTCGAAATAGACCCTAACGCAACATCTATTTCGACTAATAGGGTTTTATCAATAGTATCTTTACTCGATATAGTATAATATTATACAAAGGGGTTAATACCCCTATTATAAACCGTTTGGTAAAGGTACTAGTAAATTGGATTACTAGAAAAGAAATAGCTAAATCGTACTAATTTGTAGTCGGCTCCCTTATATACATTATACTAGGAATTAAACTAGATATCGTATACGTAGTATCGGTAGTTAACTATTATTTATTAAACCCTATTAAAGTATACTATCAAGTTTTTAAAAGGATTTTTAGATATTTAAAGGGAATAAGGAATATTACGCTACTATATACTAGAGTGTTAATAGTACTATCTAGCTTCTTAAATATAGATTAGGGAGGTAATAAAAACTCTAGAAAGTTAACGGTAGAATATTTATTCGATATAGGTAATATACTTATCAATTAATCTTTAAAGAGACAATAAATAGTAGTATTATTATCTATAGAAGTAGAATATATAGTTAAAACAATAATAATAAAAGAAATAATTTAATTAAACCGCCTATTTACTAAATTTCGAGGGGAGAGTAATAATAGTAATAAGGTAGTTACGATTTATTGTAATAACTAGGTTGCTATAGCACTTACTAAGAATCCTACTCAATACTAACGAACGAAATATATCGATATACAATAGCACTTTGTACGAGAAAAGATCGAAGATAGATTTATTAAGCTTATATTTGTACTATCAGAGGATTAGTTAATTAATAGACTGATTAAGCCGCTTGCTAAGGATTTATTTATACGTTTTAGGAAAGGAATAGGCCTTATCGAAAGAGGGGGACTTAAAGATAGGGGTATTGAAGATAAGGGTGTTGGATTACTAATAGAAGAGGAGGAATTATACTCTAGAAGTAATAACGAGCACCTCAATACTACGTATATTTAGTAAGGGGGTGTACTAAATATTATAGTATACTTATAGCGTTGAGCGTTGAAGCTTAAGGGCAAATAGCCCTACGGCTATTTAATAGGGTTGACGTAGGGTTGATAAGGTACTAGTATAAGGCAGGACAGGGGATCAGGGCACGGCAGGGTATATAAGGAAGGCAGTCCCCATTAATCTTATAATAGTCTAGTAATATGATATAGCTTCTCCTCCCATCTATTTTGACAATAATAATAAATAATTCTTTATTATAAATATTATAATTATATTCCGCCGAAGAGTACTTCTAACTAAAGTAGGCGACCGGTTACAAAATCCCCTTATTATTATATTATAATAAAGTGCTTCTATAAATTTAATTTAACGCGTCCGTTTCTATAATAATTTATTTCAATTAGTTATAGATATAAAAGACTAGTCCGTTCGTAAAAACTCTCTTAAAGGCTTCGAAAGAACGCTAGTACTAATCCGTCTAATACTATTCTACTGTTTTTTTTGTAAGTTTATATAGAGGGCCTACAATAATAGAAAAGTATTTTATAAAGTAGCGGTAGAAATTAGTAAAGCCTAAAAATCGCTATAATACCCTCTTAGTATTTGGAGCCTCCTATATTATAATAGTAGCTACTTTTTCTAAATCTATTTCAATCTTACCCGGGGTAATAATTAACCCTAAATATTTCGTCTATTTAATATAGAATTCGTACTTATCGATATCGATCTATAGCCCGGCCTTAATTATACGTTGTAAAACCTCTTTAATATAGCCAATATAGTCCTCCTTATTCTCTAAATAAATAAGGATATTATTAAAGTAGGCGGTAGTGTAAATATTAAAAATATTATACAATATATCGTTAATATAGTTCTAGAAAATCCTTAGTGCACTTTATAACCCAAATAGGTATATTAAAAATTTAAATAAATTAAAACGAGTAATAAAGGTAGTAAACTATTCGTAGCCTTCCTTTACCCGGATCCTATTAAATACTATAATAACGTCTAATTTAATAAAAATATTTACTTTACAAATAATATCGAACGTCTCCTTAATAAGGGGAAGCGGATAATATATCTTTATTATAATATTATTAATACTCCGGTAATCTATATAAATATATACCCCGCCGCCCGGCTTCGTAATAAGTAAAATAGGCAAGGCGGTAGATTACGAAAGACGGATAAATTTCTTTTTAAGGTTCTTATCAATCTACTTCTTTATTACCGTTATTTTAATTAGTAATATAAGGCGTAAGCGCGTATTAAGTAACTCCTCGTCTAGGAGGAATTCGATTTTGTAATTGTAGGAACGGGTAGGGGGGATTTTATTAACGAAGCTTAATAAGAAAGCGGCGATATTATTATAGTATTTTCCCGGTAATAATACTTTAATTTCCTCGTCGGTCTTTACTAATCGGTTAATTTTATCGAAGAACTTCTTCGCGTTTTTATTTATAATTTTAATAAAATATACTTGCCGGATAATTTCTTTATAGAAAGGTACGTCCTTTATAAGGTCGTTTAAAAGAATAATCGCTTTAACTATAATAATTGCCTCTCTCTTAGCTTCGGAGCCGTACTTATTAATTATATTATCGATAAATTAGTAAAGATTTATAGGGAAGACGGACTTATATTATTCGCCCTATTTATTTATAATATCCTTTATTATTTCCTTTATTAAATCTATCTCCTATAATTCTAATATAGTAATTAGGCGTTCGAATTGCGTATAATTAGTAATATATAGCTATAGCCCGTCCCTTTCGTATACGAAATTAAAAATAATTATATTAAATTTGCAAATATTACTTAAATTAAATTCGTCGTTAATATAATTATATTTATATGTAGTAATATAGTATATCCCTACCGAAATTCGCTTACTATTAAGCCGAATATAAAGTTTATAAAGAATAAGGTTCTTTATTTTAATAAGGAGGGCGGCGGTATTAAAAATACCCTAGATTTTAGTACTTACCCGTCGGGCTACGAACGCTTTAATTAGGGCGTTTACGGATTTAAGTCCGTTTATAAAAGTAGTAAGAGGCCGGCTCTTAGTCTCTTCCTTCTAAAGGGCAACGACCTACTCCTCGAATTCCCCGTCCTAGGGTAAAGGGGTTTTAATAAATTCGTTTTCAATCTCCTTATCCCGGGGGCTATTAAGGGGAGCCCTAAAAATAGTAGGATTAGTACTATTTTTAAAGAAGGTACTAATAGTATTTTTAACCGATTTAGTTAGAGGAGAAAGAAAGAATTAAAAAGGGAATTAGGAAATTGCCTTCTTATAGTAGCGAACGGAAACTATAGAAATATAATTAGTAAGGGCTTGGAACGCCGCTATTTAATCGTTAGAGAGCCTTATCAGTAAGTAGTAGTTTTAATATCCCGGGTAATTAAATTATATATTGCCCTCCTTATAATCGATTTAGGGTTTATAGAACTATATCTACGGAAAACCTAAAATAATAGGGTAGTTACTAGAAATATTGTAGATTAAAAAGGTAATTACCTCCTTATAATAGCCTATTCGAAAATTTACCTTTACCGCTTCGGAAATAATATTTTTAATAATACTATTAGTAAAGACTAACTTCTTAGGACAAAAGAATCGGAAACAGGGAAGGTTATACTTCTTAACGAAAAAATAATTAATAAAAATAAATACAAAGTATCCGCTATTAATAAAGGAAATATAATAATTTTTATACGTACTAATGATTATATATAAGGATAAAAGGATTGAATTTAGAATTATAGTACTATTTAATAATTAGATTCGTACTTCCTCTAAACCCCCGGACTTTAATAAGTCCGGGCCCCGTCTCTAAAATATTAATAACCGGTTAAACTTTTATATACAATTAAATATAGAAGCTAAGTATTTTCCGGCTCGTTATAATATTCGCCGCTTACGGCGGTTTTAGGGGTAGCGGGAATAGTATTAGCGGCCTCGGTTTTAATAGCGTAGACCTCCGTCTCTTAATTCCCGCTACTATTACTCCGACCGCCGCAATTATTCTTACCTTTCTTCTTATCCTTACTAATCTTCTTACCGTTAGTACGGGGACAATCACTATAATTAATAGAACTTAAACAATTCCGAACTAAATAATCTAACTATTTACAACAATAGTATAAATCCTCCCGCCGACGTTTATTTAAAACCTTAAAACTAAGGATAGCCGCAAAATTAATCGAATCCAAATCTATTTTAGTACCTCCTTAGTTTACAGGGCGGTTTACTCCCATAGCGTTAATACCGGTACTCCCGTTATTATTATTATTAGAATTCGAATTCGATTCCTTATAGGTAGCGTTCGCAATTCGGTCGCGGTGGTCGGCGTCCTCGAGCTTCCGATTGACCTTGCGGACGAGACCGAGAGCTATAAGAAGTCGGTAATACTTCAGGACGCCCTTACCTACTTATCGGATCCACTACGTAAAAGGTAATCGAAAGAGGTTAAGGAACGCTTAAAGAAGGTCTTATTCGCAAAGTGCCGGGCGCTTTAAGGCCGGATTTACTACTACGGCGCCGTCCTCCTTAACTCCGGCAATACCGATACCTACTTATAACTATTCCGCCGGGTATATAACGCCCCTACGGCTAGGCACCTAGGGAGGGAGAAAACCTACTCCCTCCTCTTCGAATTATTCTTTTAATTAGGGATATATAATATAGTTCGAATCTATTATAAGAATTATCTTTCTTATACTAAAATAAAGCCGTTGTAATATTCGCTATATAAATTATTAAAACCTCTACCGGTACCGTTCGTACCCTAGAAGGATATTTCAATCGACTATATAACGCTATTAACGCCCTACGTACGTAGGGGATAAACGTTTAAACATATCGCTATTATAATTAATAAACTTACTAAAATACACTATTTTATTCCGACGGAAGGGCTAATAACAGAGGAACTAATTAATTATTTTATTAAATATATTTATAGTATTTACAAATTACCTAATTCGATTGTATTAAACTACGGCTCTTAATTTACGGCACGTTAATGAACTGGCCACGTTCAACATTCTTATATCGAGGTACAAAGGGTAGAGTTTCGTATTTATAGCGCATATCCCGACGGAGATTTTCGTCTATAAGCCATGGTTTGCCTAGTGCACGATTTACATTTATAGCCCGCTCGGATTTAATAATCCGAAGCTAGTAAGGACCTATATCCCAAAGTTCTGTTTCTAGGTAGAACTAAGCAAGCGACTACTTATTACTAAAGCTTTCCTCGTAATTAATATACTTAGCGATATAAGTATATATTTAATCGAAAGTATATTTATTAATCCAATTCGAAATTAAGGTTTTAAATATTCGCTTATACGTTAAATTCGGAGTATCCAAATCGTACTCCAAAATATACGGGTTATCTAAAATAATATTATTAAAAAAAGATTATATAATAATAATAAAATAATACGATTTTAAAATATAGTAGGTATCTATAATATATTTTCGAAGGGTTTTAAACCTAATCTTTCGGGCATCGATTTAGTAATTATAAGCCCGCTTAATAATAATACTAAAGAATTAATTATAATAGAATAAAAATAATAATTATTAAACTTCCTTATTAATTTCGTTAATTATGGCTAAATCGTCCTTTAGTATAATAATACCTCTTAAGATATTTCTAAGTAATAGGGTTTTAAAAATTCCGGGATTTAGGATATATTAGTAATTGTCGGTAATAGGATTATATTATAAACGAAGGGGAATATTACTAATTTTTCGAATAGCCTACAAATTAATACGGGTTAGTTCTTAGAAATACTTAGGGTATATATTTTTTAATCTATTAATACTATTCTATCTTCGTCGAATTAAGCTGCTTTAATTACTGCTATAACTATTATTAGGGGTTTCTAAAGGATTAAGCCTATTATAGGCTTTAAAGTCTTCCTTATTAAAATTATTAAAGTAAGTAATATTGTTTTTATCTTCGAGGTTAGGACCGGCTTCCTCTTAAATAGCTTCCTCCTAAATAGCTTCCTCTTAAACAACTTCCTCCTAAATAACTTCCTCCTAAATAGCTTCCTCTTAGAATCTACTTAGTACACTATAATAATTGGGAGCACTAGAATAACCAGGACTATTAGATTAATTAGGAGTAATAGATTAGGCCCTAAATTAAGTACTATAATAATTGTAAATACTATAATAATTATAAGTATTATAATAATTAGGTATACTAATATCGCTAAAGTCGGGATCTTTATCCTTATTAAATTATTAATCATCGATTTTTATAGAAAATATCCCTTTAATACCTATTGTTAAATATATACCGGTATTTTAGCTTACGGATATATTAAGGGTAGGAGGTAGTATTATACTATTAGACTTAGCGCTAGGGATAAGCGGTAGTACTATATTACCTAGCTTAGTATCGTCGGGTTTGTCGAAGAATAAAGGCGAAATCGGAATCCTTTTTTTATTCGATTTCTGTAAGGCTACAATCCTTTTTACCAAGTTTTCTTACGCTTTCTTGGACCGCTTTGGAATTAAAGGCTTACTATTAGAATCGGAATTAGAATCCTTAAAGATATCGGACCCTAATAAATTAATTATAGACTTATCCTTTCTCCGCCGAATAGTAGCCTTCTTCTTTAGCTACTACTATTCCAATTCCCTCTCCTTTTATCTAGCCAACTCCTTTCGCTCTTCGATTTTATTACTAAGGCGATTAGCTTCTTCGTTTAGACGTTTGCGGTCTTCATAACTTAGACCCTAATTTCGAACTCGTTGTTCGATTCCTTTTAATCGAATTATTATTTCAACTATAATACGAACTTCTTCTCGTTACCGGGTTTATTTATTAACTTTTTCGATAGAAGTAAAATCTTATATATCGAATACGCTTATAGCCGCTATACTCTAGTCATTACGTAATTAACCTTTATTTTATAATAATTAGCTACGACTACGGCTATAACTACGACTACGACTACTACGACTACGATCTAATAGAGGGGGGTAGTTAGTAATTAAGAGGGGGTAATTACTAACTGCGACCGCGACCGCGACCGCTACGGCCGCTACTAAAAGGCGGGGGTAGATAGTAGCTAGGAGGAGGGGGCGGTTACTAACCGCGACCGCGACCGTCGCTAAGAAGGGAGGGTTAATACTAACTACAATTACAGTAAGAAGAGGAGGAGGATACTAACTACGACTACGACTACAACCGTTACTAAAGTAGGGGGAGGGTTAGTACTAGCTATAACTAAGAGGCGGGGGCGGTTACTAACTGCGACTAAAAGGGGAAGGTTAATAGTAGTACTAGGAGGGTTAAGTCATTTTCTAACTTAATAACTATATATTATATTTCGATAAGGTATTATCACCTATAGTATTAATTAATAAGTTTAATAAATCTTATAGAAAGTTTGGGCGAGGTATAGTACTATTTTAGACTAAGTGTAATTATTATTTATAATATTATTATAATATCACTTTAGGGGTAATAGGTTTAGGGGGAGGTCGAAGTCGCCGGGTTGCCGCTTAGGAATCCTTAATTAAGGGATCTATTGAAGTAGTGGCAGTCGATTCCGTATAATTCTTTTTAAGATTCTTTTTGACTACGGTCCGAGCCCTAGGGCTTAATCTAGCCGGCGAAGTAATATTGCGTTAGCCCTATTAAGAATATTAGTATTATATCGATATTAAATATCTATAGGGGATATTAATTTACTTAGGCCTATACTATAAAAATCTATTAATAGGTGCCTATAGTAATACCGAAGCGCTCAATCGCATATATAGGTACATACGCTGGCTTTACAAGGCTCATAATAGGTAATACAAGCGCACTACTAATAATCTATTGCAATTCCTCTTTATAATCGATATTTCCGTCGTTATAATATTCGCCGTCGCCGCTATCGTTACAACCTTAGTAACCTTCGAAACTAACAGTCCTCTTAATCTTCTATAACTCTAAATTAACTATAGAGGAAGGCGGTTTCCTCTTCCTCTTTATAGAGTCCTCCATCGTAATCTGAATAAAATAGTAATATTAATTATAATCGCGCGCGAAATCAAATTAGGGTAAATATTAGATTAGGGTAATATTTACGGTAATTCGCAAAGTAGGGAGGGAATCAGAATAGTTCAAGATTTCGTTGCCCGTATAATAAATATAGAAATGAGAATACTCGATTTATTGAAATTGACTAGGATATAAATCGACCTTTCGGTTCAAAGGTTGAGTAGGGGAGAGTTGAGGAGGGGGGAGTTGAAGAAAAAGTTTAAAATGGGGAAAGTTTGAGAAGGTAAAGTTAAAGAGGGGAGAAATAGCGGGTCGAAATTTAGGCGGGTCGAGATTTATATATTTACCTAATCGTCAACCAAATTATATAGTACTTTTCGAGAGTTAGGATAAAATAGTAATAGTAAGTAACTATTTATCGATAATAATAGCTAATAAATATAATTACAACGGGATGATTCTGCCGCCTTCAATACTCTACCCGCTATATCTAGTCGGTAAATAGCGGAGTATTAATAACGATAGCGTTTACAAATATATTGTACGCGCGGGGTATAATAAATCACTTCTAATCCTTTCCTTTAGTCGGTAAATAATTTTAAAAAATTAAATAAAATAACGGGGTATCTAATAACAATAGGTAAATATAGTAATAATTTGTAATATTAATTTTCGTTTACTCGTATTTACGTAAGTATAATATAAGTCTAGAAGGCGGCTAACTGTAGGGCGGGTATTCATCCGCATTCTAAACCCCTAATTTAGCCAGTCTTAGTAGGGGAAAGTAGGGCCTAGCCGTCTAAGACCCTATATATACTAGCTTTATTTAGTTATTTATTAATATTTATATTATACCTCTATCGATGAATATTTCAAATGAATCGAGTACCTATATATACCAAACTTTTAAATTAAATAGCTAGAATGCCGTATACAGGGCATTTACTCGGGGGGCACCCGGGTCGTCTTACGGGGGCACCCAACCTTATGGGGGCACCCATATTTCAATGCTTGGCACGTTATTTTGATGTAAAATAGCATTTACATAGTAAATTCCAGAGTCTTACACAGACATGAAAAAAATGACAGCGATATTTAACGACATAGTTTTGTATAGAGATTTCTATAGCATACAATGTTTTGCACATGGGATAGTTCTATGGCATTTATTTACACTACGAAAGACTATGGTACTTGCTATAAACAAGGTAAGGTAATCTCGTGATCCTTAGTATAGTATTTACTACTTAGACTACTAGCTCGCCTCTATAGCCTTCTCCTCAATGTAGGTAAGGTCGATGGGCGCATCTGGTTCCCAGGGCGGCGCCATCTTTGCGCGCAGTGTTTTAAGGCTTCAAGAAGGTCAGCAAATGCTTCTAGTAATTAATACGATTAATATTCACGTACGTACGGTCGATTCTAGCCTGTCCTGGTGTTTACAGCTAGTCTAGTTGTAAAGAGAGAGTTGAAAGAAGGTTGTGTGTATAAAAATCGCCAAGTCTAAAAATAGGGGTCGTACATATACGGGTAGTAAATAGGGGATCCACTAGTTGACTGGGCTTGGCACTGTCTGCACGGAAATGCTGTTGTACGATTACTGTTTGACTGTATTAAAGGTTGGTAAAAAATGATCTGCACGTTAAACCCTAACCCGATGGGTGCCCCCATAAGGTTGGGTGCCCCCGTAAGACGACCCGGGTGCCCCCCGAGTGAATGCCGTATACAGCTTGCCCTATACGTAACGTAACGTAGGTAGGTACCAAGTAGACGCAACTCTCCCCTTACATTTAACTCTTTTATATCTAACTCTTCTATATATAATTTTTCCCTTTATATTTAACTCTACTTATTCTATAAGGCTCCCGAGCTTACGGTGCCGTAGCCTTGGATACCCCCTCTAGCCGCTGAATCTAACTCTCCCCTTTATATTTATTTTCTTTACTAACTCTTCCTCCTATATATTTAACTCTATTTAGCTACCCTATCTATCTTTAAGCACTTATCTTTCTACCCTTTCCAACCAACCTCTATTTCTTACCCTATTTATCTTTAGTTCTTATCTTAAGATTACTAACCCTACTATACCTCGTCGGCGGACTAGAGTAATCAAAGAGGATAACCCGTTATAAGTAGAACGGATCATTAATAGACTACCCCCGTTTAGAGCTAGTTTCGGCAGACGCGTACCCCTCCCTAGGATCTATCCATATTATTAATAATAATAACCTAGCTAACTTCGACGTTCGAAATCAAAATTACCAGATTTTACCCCTCTATTCAATTATAGAGACGACGATACAGTTATATCTAATACGGCGGGTACAGTATATAACAACGACAATGCCAATTAGGAGGACATTAACGAATAGGGTAACGACCAGGGTAACGACGAGGGTAAGTTAAATCTAATATATACCCCCAACCTACTTGACCGTATTACTAATTCTCAATAAGTATTATTAATTAAAACGATATTTACGAAGGTATAAACCTTACAAATATCCGACACCGGCTTAAAGATCTAATAGACAATACACTTCCTATTGGATTCGACGAAGAATAACTTCGTTTTAACATCGAATATAATAAGCGCGATTTTAATTAAAAACTAGAGACATACGCATTCGAAGAAGATTTCGTAGATAATTAGGTAGCCGAATAAATTAATTAGGAACCAGCGGATATCCCTCAAGGCACAACAGCGCGCGGCCTAATTTCGGATATATCGCAATTAATCTATTATCATTACAATCAATATAAATACTTATTAAATTTTCAACTCGCCTTCGGTTTATATATTATTATTAATAAACGTTTATAGAAGTAGTATAAAGTATAGGTCGAAATTTTGGGTATATTACGTAGCCAAGACGGCAGACCTATTATCGACATCCAGCGTCTACCTAAATAGGTGGAAACTTTGAAGAATCGTACGACTAGACGGCTACTATTAATCGATATACGGATGGCTAAGGTACTACTATATACGTTAAGAATAAAGACGGAATCGGCTAGTCGAAAAAGACAATAACAATAATAATAATAACAATAATAGTAATAATAATATTATTAAGAAGGGGCATTAGGCGAGGGGGCATCAGGCGAAGAGAATTTTGATCTATTAATAATTCCCAGACCCCTATATTTTATAGATCCCAAGTCGTTATTTCAAGCCTTCCTAAATTCCGATACGGCCGCTTCGATACATAAAGGCATAATATATTCAGTAGATAACCCAATAGAATTATACTATTCACTCTACTAGTTATCCTCAATTTGTACTATATTTGGGGAATATATACATTTTATTAACAGTTCGGAGGATAATAGAAAGGCTATTTTTCCATTAGATTTTATCTACTTCTACTACTGTAATAAGTTTAACACCCCTATATACTATTGTCGCTTACTAAAAGACTACCCCTAATACCGTATTCACATTAGCCGTATCAAAGCTATTAGGAAGAATTTTACTTCAGACTTCCATAAATATATTAGCGAAATTACCCTAATTATTAACGAATACATACATATCAACCATATCGATAAAGATTTTCCTAGCATTAAGGCATATTATTAAATTAGTTAATATATATTATTCGGGAAATACGAATTGATTATTCGGCTCGATAAGGAACTTTAGATTCTTCAATACTAAGCTAACTAATTTGCCCCTATTATTATTAATTATTTTAACGGAGATATTTTAGACGACCCTAATCCACTAGTACAAAAGGGAAAGCAAAAGGAAAAAAGACTATTCAAGAAATATACGATTGAGCTAGAGATCGATTAGAAAAGTAGCTATTTTCTTGTACGCCGTATTCTAGACTAGGTTCTCAAAGATGACCCAAATAGATACCAAATCGATATTTCCCAAATCGAAGGAATACCCACACCCACACCCACCACATATAAGAAGTTTAAAATATACCTTCTCGCATTTACGCTACCTATCCGAACCTATTTCGAAATTAAGGAATTTAGTTGTACCACCTTCGAAGAATATTAGAATAAAGTTAATAACCTTGGCCTCGATATTATTAACTGCCTAATACTAATTTTTATTAATAGGTTTAATATATACTATAATACCTATAGATCCGTTATAGGTATTTACTAGTCACCGGCCGGCCTACCCTATAATACTCGAGTTCGGAATGCTAATATTTTCCCTATTATTCTTAGACCCTATACGTTAAATTTTAACGATATAGTCAAGGCCTTAGGCTGCTTAATACTATTAAATAAGGGCATAATTATAATGCAGGTAGAAGGAAGGCTAATACTAATATCGGTATTTACCTTATATTATATTAGTAATATGCCCTAATAGAACCAAAATGCTAGTGTAATAGGTATAGGAGGCTAAGAGTTTTACCATTTTTATTTTATTGGTCCAGACTATATTGTTAGGCAATAGAACGTTTTGATTAATTTCGTATACTACTTAGAAATTAAACGGTATTATTACTAGTATTTGTAAATGAAGTAAGAAATCGATGTTAATATTACGACTAAAGGCAATTAGACGGTATATAAGACTTAATAGGGTATTAGTTTGATTCGGCCGGCCTTATTCGACCTAACCCCAGCATTGGATATTATTTTAATAAGGGCTCTTAATCTAGTACATTTTAAATATAAGGGTATTATAGCCGAGATATACGAAATATTATTAGGGGTATTCCTAATAGTAAGAGTAAAGATTGAATATAAGTAAGTAAGGTATTCTCCTCCCTAAGAAGGCCTGCTTCTAACGTTTAGATAGTCTTACTATTCGATATTGGCTATTTCCATCTAGTTAGACTACTCTCCCTTCCCCGATTTTATACCTTAAGAGTTATACTTTGACTAACTATACAAAATAGTCTATTATCGCCCCCCTTCTTTTTATAGTATAACTTCGGAAAGATTATATTAAAAAGTATACTTGGGAAGCCTAGAAATCCATTATCCAGCCAGACCGTAGAGGCGACGACGACGAAAATAGTAAAGACGAACAAACGGTATATAAAGCAGATATTGTATTAGTAGCTATATTTGCTAGAATATTAGCGGCAATAGCTTAAAATAATAGTATATTAATAAATATTAGGAATATATAGTCTATATATAACAATATAGAGGCATATATCCTAGAAGCTAGAATATAGTATATTAAATTGTATAATGTAGTAGTAGAAGCGACTACTAATAATCTACGGGCAAGGAATAATCCATATAGATTTCGTACTCGGCCAAATTAATTGCCTTTACAAATATTATTTCAACGATCTTCAATATCAACCACAAGTATAGCAGTAGTAAGTAACTTCAACGAGGGTAATAATGATAGCGATAATATTATAATTGAAGACGAGGAAGGAGGAGTAGTAGCCGAGGCCGCTACAGAGGCGACTACGATTCCGAAGAAGGTTAAAAAATATATTAAGAAGGTATTACGGCCTAATATACATATAGGTGTATATTACGGCGAACTTTACTAGTAGTATAGACCGCCTGGTCTATTAAACGTATTAGCGGAAGAGAAATATTATAAGTAAGTTACCCCTAAATCCAGGTCTTGGCGCCCGCTAGGTACAGGCACAGGAGCATAGATAATACAAGGTAGTACAATACGTGACCTAGGTTATAGATCTAACGTACAAAACCGGTACGCATTATAGGCAACGATATTCAATTAATTAATAACCGTATAAACGATTCAAAAAGATAGTAGAAACAACGAACGGTAAGGATGTTGAAAAATGGATCTTCGAATAAGAGCGTATTGTTTATACTATCCGGTTTACTTTATTAAATTCGTTCGCTAACGACGATATAGAATTGACCGATTAGATTAGGTATATTGTCCGGGATGCCCCCAATCTATTCGATAGCCTACTTTACGAGGACGAGTAATAACCTAGTACGAAGAAAAGGAAGCAAATCGAAGAAGCGGAATTCAATATTTTAAACTCTATAAACGATACGTATATTCGGCTAAATATTATCGGCAAATTGATAGATATGCGGCGAATTTATTACCCTATTACTAGGGAGTCTTCAAATTCTTATTTGCCTCTTTGCGCTATATCGATATCTGATCTATTTCGCTATACCCTATTTAGAGTATACAAATTAGACTATAGTCTACAGATCTTACAATTTGCTACTGGTAGTCTATAATATAGTAAGAAAGTATTATTTGCCGATAGGTATATTTGCCCATGCCTATACCTATGCCTATACCTATACCCCTACCCTTAAGAGTCCGAAATACCGAACTCGCCGACGATAGTTAGTAGATACTATAGGCATTTCATCCACGGGCACCAACATCGTCTTACACGGGCTCCAAACCTTATTCGGGCTCCAATCGGATTAGGGTTTAACGTATACATATAAATTTCTAGCGGTTTATTTCAACCAAACAGTAATCGTACAACAACCTTTCGTATAAAACAGTGCCAAACCCAATCAACCAATAAATCCCCCATTCACCTATCTATATACGACCCTATTCTTTAGACTTAACGATTTTAAATAACTTTCAACCCTTCACACACACAACCTTCTTTCAACTCTCTCTTTACAACTAAACTAATTATAAATACCAGAACAGGCTAGAATCGACCGTACGTACGTAAATATTAATCGTATTAATTACTAAAAGTATTTACTAACCTTCTTAAAACCTTAAAATACTATACGCAAAGATAGCGCTACCCTAAGAACCAAATGCGCCTATCGACCTTACCTACATTAAGAATAGCGACAGCAATACCGTTAGCGATAGCGATAGCAATACTACCAATCTAGCCAATAACGAAGAGGAGTAGGAAAGCTTCTCTAACGACGACAATACTTTCATCAACTCTCCTAATCCGCCTCCCTCAATACAACTACCTTACAATAATAACCTAGCCAGCGATAGCGAATCCGAAAACGAATTCTTTAATCATAGAAATACAATTATTAATCTACCCTCTAACACCATACCTCCCGCAACTACTATCGAAAATCTTCAACAAGTAATTAATAAATAAATAAAGAATTATAAGGGTTTTGCAATTAACTATATACAAGGTCGTAATTTAAAACCCAAAATCCCTATTAAAGATTACACACAATATTACCTTCCTTATAACCACTATAGGAAACTACGCAAATCTATTACAACCGTTCGAAAAACAATATTACGAAAGTATAACTATCAATAGAAGGAGGTTATAAAAAAGAATAAAGAGGACGGTCTTTAACACTTTTCTCTAAATCCTAACCTAAATAACCAAATTCACAACCATAGCCAATCCTAGCATCCATTAACGTACCCCCAATACTATAAAATAAAGCTAGAAATACTTAAGAAAATCAACAATATATCAAAGCTTAACGCTATACGAACTCGAAAAATTACTTCCATAGTACGAAATAAATTTACTAAATTAGTATATACGAGGATGGATATTTACAACGCGCGTACGCACATTCATCGTTATAACCTCGAAAGTTATACCCCAACTAGCGCCCTAATTAAATCATTTAACAACAATAACATCGAATACATTAAAAAGATAGATCCAAAGGATCTAAAACGGTTACTAGGCCTTATCTTTACCTTCCCAGCTTATATAGATATGGCCAAAATGTTTCCCGAGGTCATAATTATTAATAATACGTATAATACCAACCGGTTCAACTATCCCTTTTACTAAATCTCGAACGTCTCCTCTATTAGTTCAATATTCAACTACATCTTCAATATTATTAACAATAAGAAGGAGGCGGCATTTAACTTCCTAACAAATACTACCAAGGAGCTAAAGTCACAATATAACCTTCTTAAGCCCACTATCGTTATTACAAATAAATACAAAGAGATAAAGCAATCCTTAGCCAATACATTTCCCAATACCCAGCAATAGCTCTATCTATTCTACATTATCAAAAACATTCTATTCAACGCTAAAAAAAAATAGAAAAAGCATAGGGATAACAACGATAATTCTAAAAACGAGGAGGGTAAAAACGATTAGGAGAATCCGGTTTCTTTCGATCTAATTAATCAAGGACTTTACTCATCCGTACGAACTAGCAGCACCCCTAGCTCAATTACTAAAATTACTAACGACCCCTATAGTATTATAGCCTTATTTAAACTCATAATATATACTAAAACTAAGCCAAAATTCTAAGTAGCTTAAGAAAGGTTAAAGAAGCAATTTGAAAATCAAATACTAATTCTTCAATATATCTAGAAAAACTAGCTCCCCATTAGAAATCAATAAGCACACTATTATATCAAAAAGTACAAGAACTATAATATCAAAATTACATCACCAACTAAATTAAACAACTTCAACATTAAGAATTACCTTTTTAATAGTAATAGCAATATCTACAAATTAATTACCGCCATCATCGAAATAGCCGCTAAATAATACCAAACTTTTAAAGAAAAGGTTACAAAGCAACAAACTAACCAGAAGCAAAAGTATATCGACCGCACTTACTTAAGTAAACTACCGCTGCAAATTAATTATATTACCCTAAGGATTATCAACGACGAATACCTTCAAGCAGAGAAATACACGCCAACCGACCAGCGCAAAGACCCGCCTACTCTAGAGCCCTACAGTAATAAGTACAATATTACTACCTAATATAGACTACCTTACCGCTATATTATATTTAAGAGATTGGCTACAAAGAAGTCACTAAAACTTACCCACATACACCCTCGCTAATATTACAAAAAGCTACTCGTATATTAAATCCCCTATCTTTTCACCCTATTTCTATATATCTATATATTATTATTAATTAGTCTCTTTCAACAGGATGCTTACGATTTCTACCTTCGCCTTCGAGACCCCCGTATTACACTTAAGAAAGGATAGAAAGGCACTAAGAATACTATTAGATCTATCCCTAACGAACATACCCTTCTTGCAGAGACGAAGACTCCTAAGAAGTAGAAGATTCCCAAGAAGTAGAAGACTCCTAAGAAGCAGAAGATTCCTAAAACTCCTAAGACCCCTAAAAAGGGAAATAAGGCTAAGAAGGATATACCAGCGTCGAAGAAAGGGAGTAAGAAGGTTAAACCCATTAAGCAAAGCAACCTCAATAACCTTCCTCGTCTATAGCCGAATATACGGCGCTACAAATCTTATTAAGAGAGTAATAATATCGATAAACTTACTCCCAATTCTACTAAACGCAAACGTATACGAGAGCCGGTCAACTCTAATACTTCTAATTATAGTAGCGAGTCGGAAGCAATATCCCTAAAGCCAATACTAGACTACATTCAAATAGCTATACTAGAGCCAGAGTTAGACTTAGACTTAGACTCAGATTCAGATTCTCTACTCCCGCTTTTAAAACTCCCGCTTCTAGTGCTCCCGCCTCTAGAGCCCTCTCTAGAGCCCTCTCTAGAACTAAAGCTATAGCTAGAATTTATACCAAAACCCTCTCCAGACCCCTTTAATTAAAATATCCCTCTAGTACCATATCTAGAGCCCTACTAGTCGTTTCTAGAATAATAGTAGTCCGAGCCGTTTCCAGAGCTAGTACTAGACTCCATTTAAATAGCTGCACCAGAACTCTCGTCTCTAGAGCTATCCAATTAAGTAGCTATACTAGAGCTCTCGTTTCTAGAGCTATCCAATGTCAAAATAGATGGGGAACAGAAGCCATATCAGTAAACTAGACTACTATAGACTAATGGGGAGACTGCCTTCCTTATATACCTGCCGTACTGTAACCTCCCTATCCTGCCTTGTACCGGTACCTTGCCCTATTTCCTCGTCAGCCCTATTAGCCAGCCGTAAGGCTATCTAACCTTAAGCCTCAACGCTATAAATATACTATAATATTTAGTACACCCCCTCACTAGATACTCGTAGTATTAAGAGTTTCCTTACTCGTTATTACTACTAGATTCTAGCTCCTTCCCTATTAGTAGACTAATACCCCCTCGTTCCAAATTCCCTACGTTTCTAACGTCAATAAGACCCATTACATTCCTAAACTTCACAAACAAATCCCTAGCAAGCGGCTTAGTCAATCTATTAATTAATTAGTCCTCTAAAAGTATAAAGACGAGTTCAATCGATTTATCTTCGATCTTTTCCCATACAAAATACTATTATATATCGATATACTTCGTACGTTAGTAGTAAGTAGGATTTTCAACGAGCTTTTTAATTAATTAATTATTATAATAGATAATAACGACCTCGCTATTATTCTCCCTTCGAAATTTATTAAATAAGCGGCTTAACTAAATAGTTTCCTTTATTACTTACGTTTTTATTATATATTCTATTTCTATAAATAATAGTACTACTGTTAATTATTGCTTAGAGCTCTAATTTATAGGCGTACTACCTACGTTAAATAGGTAACTAGTAGTAGATTTTTTAGTATTGTAATCCCCAGCCTAATTTAAATCTATAAATTTAAATAGCGTTATTAACTCGCCGGTATATACTAGCGCTATATTCTTTATACCTTTTAAGTATCTAAAAATCCTCTTTAGAGTTCGATAGTAAGCCTTATTAGGATTTAAAGCGTAACGACTAACGACTAATATAGCGAATACGATATTTAATTTTATACTTAATATAATGTATATAAGGGAACCGATAATAGATTAATACTTCTTAATTCGAATCTTTTTAACTATTTAACCTACTAATACCTTTATTAAGCGATTTATTATTGGTATATCGATTACCTTATAGGATACTATCTTAAATTAGGCGAAAATCTTATTAATATACCCCTATTAATCGAAGTGGATAATTCGCTGTAGTTTATTATATATAATACGAATACTTAAATAGTAGGTATAAAGTCCTAGATTTATTATTTTAAATTTCGCGCTTAATATATTCTTTAACCTTTTAATTTCTTCTTTATTTTTACTTACAATTAATAAATTATCGATGTAAATAGTTACGAACGTTTAAGTCTCCTTATAATTAAATATATTGTAATTAATATTAATTAGGTTATATCCTAATTATTTTAATACTATAATTAACGTATTGAACTAAACCCTTAATATTTATTTTAAACCGTAGAGAGCCTTATTAAATCTACAAACCTTCCTCTTCTTAAGATCGCCGCTATTAATAACGAACTATAGTAACTATTTTATATAAATAATTTTATTAACGTTACTGTATAGGAACGTAGTTTTAATATTTATTTATTTAATCTTGAAATCCAATACTATAACTATAGCGAATAGGAGTTTATAATTTATAGGTTTAATAACCGAGGTAAAGGTCTTAAAGTAATTAACTCCTTCGATCTATTCGAAGCCCCTAACTACCTATCGTACCTTCTTTCTAATTACCTCGTTATTTAGTCCCCTTTTAAATTTATATACCTATTTACTCCGTAGTATATTTATCTTTAGAATTACGTTAATAAATTCCTATGTACTATTCTTAATAAGGGAAGTATATTCTTCCTTCATTATATTTAACTATCCTAGAAGAAACTTTCCTCTACTTCTTTAAATAATTAAAGTTCTATTACTTTATTAGAACCTTTTAATACTAAGAAAGTTCTACGTCTAGGGGATAATTCTAATAATAATAAAACTTATTTACTTTTATTTATAGGCTCCGGTATTACTACCTATATTGAATCTAAAATAACCTTTATCTATATTAATCCCTTTTACTTTTATAAATAAGGGGACGCTTGCCGGAGCTTCTTTATAAATATTATTCGACTATATATTCTTCGAATACGTTTGTAATAAAGCTTTACAAATAGTAGTAAGCTGTATAAGTTAGGAATTAGAAAATTTAAGGATTCTTCTACCCTTAATCTAACGACCTATTATTATTACCTCCCCCTATTGGGAGACTGAAGGCGAGCTACCTACTAATTTACTACCGAATCGGTCTAAGTAGTAGTATCGACTATTCTTCGTCTAACGAATACTTTCTTAATTTCAAAATAAACGTTATTTAATTTAATTATCCTTTTAAATAGGGATAAGAATTTATAAACTGTAATTCCTTTAAAACCGATAAGAATGTACTTAACTAAAATCTTATCTATCTTCTTTCTTCCCTATAAGGAGAGTAAATACTACGCCATTATCCCAATCGCTCTAATATTACTAATGTCTAATCTCTAGCCATATACAATTTCGTATAGAATTTTATTAAATACTAAATAAGGGCTCCGATTTTTAAAGTAATTAACTATTTTAAGAATATCCGGCTAATATTACTTAGGGATTTATCCCCCTATTATAATAGGTAATAACTTTTTTCTAAAGTAGAAGTTAAAACTTTCTGCTATATTATTAAATTAATATTATTTAATAATTAAACGTTTAATCTAAGTCCCCCTTCTAGTAGCTTAATTGTTAAATTCTTTACTATTAAATTCTTTTATTCTATTAAAGTAAATTATTTTATATTTTCTACGTTACGGCTCCCTACCTTCTAGGAGTTGTACGAATTTTTAAATAAAAATCCAAATTTGCTCCTTACTTTTAATTGTTAGAATCCCGCTAAACCTACTATAGCTATCGATCAAAATAATCCAGTATCTCTCGCTATAATACCCTAGGGTTTTGAAGGGATTGTAAATATTAATATAGATTACGTCTAAAACGTATTCGGTTAATTTAAGTCGTTTTCGATAGAGTAATTCCTTTATTCGTCCCCTAACGTAAAGTTCGTACGTATAATATTCTTATACTTCCTTTATTCTATTAACTATTTCGTTTATTTTAATTAAGTTCTCTTTACTAAAATAATTTATACGTTCGTATTAGAACCTTATCTTTAGGCTAACTAAATATAAAACGAGGGCTTACTAGGCTATATTAATAGTCTAAAGAATAAAGAGGTTTCTAAACCGGGTGGCTTAGATTCCTATTCTATCCTTCTCAATCCTCTAATAATTTTTAGAAAAAATTATATTAAAACTATTATCGAATAATTAAATTACGGAGATTAGGTTAATACCCAATTCTAGTACAAACAAGACTTTTTAAAAATGAACAATAATAATTACACTTAATCGAATTATATTAATTAATAGGGCGGTTTTAATAAAAAGAATAATATTAATTTACTATAGATCGTACTATTAAAGATATATTTCTTCTCAATTTCTCTAATCCCTAATACTAGGACCTTTACTCCCCCTATACCTATAATAGAGCTATTACATAGTTTAAAACTAACGAAATCGCTTCGAATAATTATTGTGTACTAACTATAGCCGGAATTAAGAAAGTATAACGATTACAACGAATAATTAAGAGCTATATTATTTAGAAGTAAATTCTTTTAGTACTATCGGTCTAATTGTTAATAAGAAGAAATAAGAACCCAATTATATTATTATTAGGAGGAGTAATTAAAAAAGATTTTTTCTTCTCCTCCTTTACTTTCCTCTCTCTAATTTTAATATTATATTTACGTTTTAATTCCGGAAATTTATCCTAGTAAACGTTAGTATTATAATAATACTTACTATAATAGGTATAATTTCTATTATAAAGGTAATTTTAGCTACTATACCTAAATTGCCTAAATTATATTGGTCGCCTTCTAGCGGCCAATAGTATTATAATATAACCTTCCTTTTTAATCGCCGCTTTTTAACGGATAAATTCGCTATTAGCTAATTTAGTAGCGTTATTAAAAGAAGGTAATTACGTACTATAAATAGCCTAGAAATTAATTTTCTAAGCGCTATACTATTCTAGGTCAAATGTATTTAGAAGTTTTATAATTATATAATTTTCTAGTACGTAATACTCTAGGCTAATTGTAACGTATTCCTTTTATAGCGCTATAATTTTCTAAAATAAGGTATTAACGTCGTTAAAATTAATAAGGCGAAGGTTATTCTATTCTTATTAAATCCTTTATAAAGCGCTAATACCTTTATTAAGATATTTAACCTTTACTTTAGTAAAGAATCTAACGACAATTTCTTTTCTACCTAATAATTTTATAACTATTTCTCCTAACGTAGTAAAAAGGATTTTAACGACTTTACGTTACTTAATTTCCTAAATTTTAAAAGCGTACGTTAGGACTATCTCTCTCGTTAAATAATCTTTAATAATATCGTAAACTCCTATAACGTTTATTATAGACTACTAAAAATAATACTAAACCTTATAATCGTTCTTATTTAAAAGCTTAGGACTAGTAACTATATTAATTCTATAAAAGGAAATTTTATCAAATTTAATTTTACTTTCTTCTTTATCGGACGACTTATTATCTAATCCCTTATTTAGGTCTATAGAGTCGGTACCGGTATTAATTTTAATATTAATTACGGTATTAATTACGCTGTTAATAATAATATAACTATTAATAATAATATTGCTATTAGCGCTAATATTAACGGTTATAGCCGCTTCTATAGCCGCAACGGTAGTAATAATACGATGGGTAGCGGTAGAACGGCGAGTAATAATACCTATCCTTATTACTAACCTTCTAATAATCCTATTCCTAATAGAAGTAAACGGGCCGCTATTTCTAAATATATTTAAAATAGAGTTTATACTATATTGGGTAATTTTAATTCTAGGCGCTATAATAATAATTAAAATTTATAATTAACGAAATAGAAGTTATCGGTAGAATTTAAAGAAATAAGATAAGAAGTAACCTAAATTAAATTCTACTAGTTAGAGATCTCCCGGTATTTGTAGAGGGACTCTATTACTAGATTCGTCTCTAAGTAGCTACTTGTTTTTTATTTCTTTTATTATATTAATTAAATATTTCGAACTATTAAGACCGGTTAAATAGCTTACTTCTAACGTAGTTATTTAAATTCGGGATAAAATCCTTCCGTTCCAATAATTTAAATATAAGTTCGGACGAATAGGTTAATCAATCTTAACCGCTCCAATAATCTAGAGCAATCTAAATCTAACGCCTATTTACCAATATACTAAGCTAAAAGGAGACTAACGTCTTCACTAATTCGTAGTATTAGTACAATTACTATACTACGGAAACCGGACTTATAATTTATTAAAATAGATAGGGAATAGAAGCTATATTAATAAATTAGATTACTATAGACTGATGGGGAGATTGCCTTCCTTATATACCTACTGTACCGTAACCTCCCTATCCTGCCTTGTACCGGTACCTTGCCCTATTTCCTCGTCAGCCCTGTCAGCTACTTAGCTAGGCGTATATAGGGGGTGCTCAACCGGCTCACCACCGTCAAGTGACGGTACCTTATAACCTACAATCTTCCAACGGTTGGCACATATCTATAGTCTCCGAACCATACTTACAGTTTAGTTCTTAGTTGCAATTACTATTTTATTTACAATTTATATATTATTACGGTCCGCGGACCGTTAGCTTATTTCAATAGTCTTCAAACGGAAGGTCCAATTCACATCTTAGGAAAGCGCTAAGCAGACCCGAAATCCTTCCGCAGGTCGCTAGCTACTAAAACTATAGTCCCGCTTATATTAGGGTCGCTCGCTGCCAAAACTACAGGTCCCGCTCGCGTACAAGCCTAAAACCCTTATTAATTAGTACGGTAGATTAAAATAATATTTACAACGACTAATCATATTACTCAATTAAATACAATAACGATAACAATAACAATAAAAACAAAAATAAAGATAAAAATAACAGTAAAGATAACAGTAAAAATAATAATAGATATATAAGGAATATTTAGAATAAATATATCAATTAATTAAATTTATTAAAATACAAAATACTATTCGATATCGCTCCTCCAATTTAAATATAGAACTAAAATATTATAATTAAAGTACAATTAATTAGTAAGCTAATTCTAACATTAAATTCTATAATCCTAAATAATACTATAATATTAAACGTTTTATTATAATATATATTACAATATTTATTATAATAGTATATACAGTAATATTACTAAATATACTATTATTAATTATCGTATATAATAATAATTAAAGGAAATTAAACGCTAAATATTAAAAGCGTAAAGATCCTATACCCTCTTTAAAAATAGTCGAATCTAACGTAATCGATAGAAGGATATATTTACGGTTGCACTTAGGAATATAAGGTATAACATTAACAATATTATTAGAACAATCGCTACTACATTTATAACAGGATATAGGAATATCGGTTAGGGAAAGTATACAGCGATTTCTACCTTAGCAATTACAACAGCGGTTAGGGAAATTATCGTTATTATCGTTATTACGACTATAATTAACCGGGATCTAACGCTCCAGTACTATATTTTAGCATTGATTAAAAGAATTACCCTTTATAAATATAAAGTATAATTAATTACAGCTTCTATTAGTATCTCTACAACGATTACAAGGGCGCTCGTATAAACTACTACGATTACGAAGGCTATCGTATATAGAACTAGGGCTAGAAATACAGCGAGGACCATTACCTTAACGACCACTACTACCCTAGCCACTAGAACGATTACTAGCCTAACCGGTACTATAACCACCGCTAAGTTGGCTACCGGTTTAGGTACCGGCTTAGGTACCGGCTTAGGTACTGGCTTAGGCACCCTTAATAATATATAATAGTATCGGCCTCTATAGGTTCTAATTAATAGCGCTTAGTCTATTACACCTAAGGGGCGGATCCTTAATAATAGACCTTTTAAAGATTTTTAAATCGATATTATTCTGAGTAGCCTAGGGAATAATAAGTTTAAAAGGAAGTTCAACGAATATTTTTCTATCTACTTAGATGAAAGTTTCGTAGAATCTAAGGTTAGTAAATATTACCTTATATTCATTCCTAATATTCTCATCCTTTTTCTTAGCTAAGCTAGTACCCGGACTACGGCTAATATTTAATACTTTCTCGGCCTAAATAACCTTGCAAACTATAATACCTAGATCGATAATAATACTTTTAAAGAAGAAGTATAGCAAATCTTCCTTATTAGTAAAAGTGGCCGAATAATTAATATATAGCGCGATATATAAAAAAACTTCTTAAAAAAAGTAGGCGTTAATCTAAAGCTCTACCAATTCTTCGAAGGTTTCCCGGTCGTTAAGGTCATTATAATCGAATTTTAGCAATTAATTATAATTTTTAAATATAGTAACAAAGTAAGTATAGAATTTGTCCTACAAAAACCGGCTCTTTTAAATTTTGAACGTTCTTTTAATATAAATACGAAGACGTTTAAACTTAAAAGAACGGGTATTAATATTAAGTACGGCTTATATAACTACCTAGTTAGCAAACTAATTCAAATAATATATAAATATGTACTAGCGTATCTATCGATAAATTTCATTAATAACCTCCTTAATTTCTTTATAAGGAATAAACTATATAATACTTACCTCGGATTTATTAATATTGCTATTAATAAGGTTATAATTTATACAACTAAATATACTTATTCTTTTTAACTCTATTATATTAGTATAGGTAGATAAGAAAAAATATTTAGAATATTTCTATTCGAAGGGGGTTTCGTTCGGGTTATTAAAAATTAGTTGCCCGAATCTATTAAAACCTTAACTAGAACTTTAATTACAATTTCCTAACTAACGATTACCATTAAATATTTAAAGTAGTTCGGGACTATATTAAGGACCGCCCTATTAAAGACCGCCTTATTAAGGATTGCTATATAGATTACTATACTTATTATATTGACTACTATATTAAAATTAACTACTATACTAAGGACTATAATAATAACTATATTAAGGACTACTATATAAATTACCGTATTAATCCTATACATTACCATATTAATCCTATACATTACTATATTTATTATACTAAATACTACTTTAATAAGGCTAGCCGGGTTAGGGAAACTAGCCTTAAGAACTTTAAAATCTTTATTAAAAACCATATAGTGTACTACTACTATATATATTGCTGCTAAATTAGGTATARGTATTATACTAGGTATAAGTATTATATTAGAATTAGGTCTTATCGATAAAATTAATATTAAAGGTAGCCTCAAACCCTAATACCGAATAGTCGTTATCCTCTCCTATATATTTGCTATAACCGATATAGCTAGTTTAGCTTCTATTAGAATTTCTACGGGTAGAACTATATTTAATAGCAATTCCGGTAAGTATAAGTGAACGAATATTAATATAAGGAATTTATATATTAATAATAGTAAGTATAAATAATTTACTCTTAGTATAAGGAATTTATAATCTAATAGTAATTTTAATAAATATAAATAATTTATTACTAGTACGAATAAAGGTTGAACTAATAATAGTAGTAATAATAAGTATAATTAAACTAATTATAACTAATTATATAATTAAAGTTGGGACCTTCTTCTATTTACCCTTAAAGTTCCCTTACTACTTCTCTTTATCTTATTACCTTAATTATTGAATTATAATTAATAAATCGTCGAATCCTATATCCAAAGAATTATTAATAGCAACTATATTCTAATCATCTCATAGAAGGTTTATCGACTATTACCTTTATAAATAATATTATTATCTTTAAGGAGGTATAGCACTTTAACCTCGACTACAAAAAGTTTAGGGAGGAAATATAATACCTCGACTACTATAAAAACCTTAGAGAGGAAGTATAGTACCTCGACTACTACAAAAACCTTAGGGAGGAAATATAGTACTTCAACTATAGAAAGTTTAAAGAAGTAATATAGTACCTCGATTACAAAAAATACTACAAAAGGGTTAGGGGTTAAACTAATTTTAAAAACCCTATCTATATTATATATTACCTATAAACTACCTATATTATTATTAAATATTATAACCGCTATATAATATTATATTAAAAGGTTATTATTAACCTTAATTATCCCTCTAAAGGGGATTAGTTAATAAAATTATAATAAATTTAATATAACGCCCTAACTATTTTATAGGTACGGTCCGACTGCCGCCGCCGGTATAAAGTAACGAGGTATAGCGATACTAAAGTAGAAGATAAAATTAAATATAAAGTAAAAATAAAGACAATATAATTAATTATATATATACTTAGGATTTAACTTCTTACTTAACCTTATCCTTAAGGGACTTATAAATAGTTAGTAATAATATATTATTATATTGCTAGTATAATTGCTATATTTATAATAGGCGCCTTAGGGCGTTAATTATCGAGATCATCCTATTCTTCTTATACTTCGCGATTCTCTAAATTACCGTTATCGGAGTCGGGGAAAGGTCTATTATTCCGGCTAATTATCGTCTATCTAATTATTAATTAAAGGTTATACTTATTTAAATATAATTAGTATAATTATTTATAGTAATAGTAAATTGAATACTTAATAAATTTATAATTATAATAATCGAAGGAGAGAATATAGGGTCGAATATTTTATTATATATAATAGTTTTGTACGCGCAATAATTTTCTCGAATGCGATGGTTTTATATATAATAATTTTATTAAGACCCTATAATAGTTTTATTACGTATAATAATTTTCTTAAATATAATAGTTTTATAAAATCGTATATAATAGTTTTATTAAGACGCTTACAATAGTTTTATTGTATGTAATTACCTTATCGAACACAATAGTTTTATAAAATTATATACAGGGGTTTAGCGAATTTATATATTGTAACAAAAAAGAGGAAGAGGGAAGGAGGAGGAGGAGGAAATAAGGTAAAAAGAATTTAATATAATAAATTTTAGAAGTAGCCGGCAAAGTAGTAAATAGAAGCGGGGTAAATAATTCTATTAAATTCTAGATTACTATATCGGTACGGGTACTTAAAATAATCTTTATATTATTTACAATAAAAAAATTAAATAAAATAGCGGGGTAATATTCTAATAATATTCGTTAATACCGGTAAATAGTAATAATATTAATAGTATTAATAGTATTATATTTATTTATTTATTTAATAAGAATTTAGGTAGGCTTTAAAGGTAGTTCGTAGTAGGGTAAGGGTTATTTAGGTAAGTTTAGGTTATAATTTTAGTAGGGGAAAGTAAAAAGGGAGTTAATAGAAGATTAATAATTCCCTTGGCCCGCCTTACTACGACCCCTATACTCGAATTTACATTATCTATTTTAAGACTTATACGTCTTAATAGATTTAAATACTATACTTATTGAAAAATAAATAAAAATATAGAAGATACAAAATTATTAAAAATCGAGACGAAAATAAGATAATAATATACTATACCCTCTAGGAGGCGGCTAACTATTTATAAATACTATTATTATACTATATAGCGTATACACGTTTACTATAAAATATATATAAAAGTACTTTATAAAATATATTATTTACTATTAAAAAATAAAATAAAATACGCGTAAATAGACTTACAACCCTTATATAAATACTACCTTTCTTTTACCTCTACTAAATTCTCCCCTCTATTCTTCCTTTTATAAACTCTCCCCTCTACTTTTCTATAAATTCTATTATCTATAATCTACCCGATTTTATATTATTTTAATTCTTATTCCTTATTAAATACGGGTTTGTATTGTAGTACTAAAATACCCGGCCTTCGAATACTTAAAATATTCGGCCTAGGCCGAATTACTTTAGATTTTAATAAAAAATTATTTAAAGTCGGTTATACTAATCGTAACGTACCTCGAATAAATATATAAGACGTACCCGGTTAGTAATAACCTTAAGAAGAATATCCAAAGTCGTTAAACTATATAGATTTTAGCCCTCTTCTTAATAATAATATAGATATATTTAATATAGAGGAGGATATTAACGAAGATAATAACGAAGATAATAATAAAGGTAAGATTAATATTAATCCTATTTTAATTTTTTATTATATATTAATTTAATATAGGCGTTATCGATTAAGAAAATATATTACTTCGTACTAAATTCGCGGACTTAATAATTAATAATATTAATTACAACGAAGTTCTAATTGGTTTTAACGAAGATTAACTACAATTAAATTTGGAATATACTAAATAGGACTTTAATAATAATAAAGGATTTAATACTATTGTATTCGACGAAGACTTTACCGATAAAGACCTGGTTAATTAAGGCCCGGTTGACGAATAGGTAGAAGAATAATAACCGGCCGTTATTTAAATTCCTATATTTATCGGCCGTATTATAGATATATTGACTTTGATTTATTATTATTATAATTAGTAAGAGTAATTATTAAATTTTAAGTTGGCGCTTAATTTAAATACCTACTTTAGTTGAATATTTAGAAAATAGTATAGAATATAGTTAAATATCCTTAATACCCTACAAAGATAAGATAGTAAATTAATTCTAGAGGTTCAATAATTACCTAAATAAATTAAAACCCTTAAAGGGAGGATTGTAAGTAGGTTACTACTATTAAATATACGTATTATATAAATACCGCTGTAGATTACTAGAATAAAGACCGATTCCGTTAATTATAAAAGGGAGTAAATTAAATAATAGTAAAAAGCGGGTTCCAACTATAAAGAAGACGACGACTTAACTATAATTATAGGACTATTTTATTTTATAGACCCTAAAGCCCTTTTTCAAGCCTTTTTAAATTCCGATATAGCTACGGCAATATATAAAAGTATAATACACTTTATTAATAACCTTATAGAACTATACTATATACTCTACTAGTTAAGCTTAATATATATAATATTGGAGGAATATACTTATTTTATCGGCGACGATCGGATAAATCCGAATTTTAAAAATATTAGAAAAGCTATTTTCCTATCCGATTTTATTTATTTTCGATACTTTAATAATATTGATAACTATAATTGCCCGTGCCGGCTACTATTTGACTACGAAGATCATATATTCTATATTAGCTATATTAAAGCCGTTAGTAAAAATTATATTAGCGAATATATTAATTATCTAGGGGAAGTTACCCTTATTATATAAGAATACTTAATAATCGATAATATTAAAGACGAATTCCTTAGTATTAGTTTTAGTATATAAGTTAATAAGGATTTTAAAAGCTACGAATTAGTACTACGTATAGAATAGGAATATTGGATCCCCTAATACCTTACTAATAGCTTTATATTTATATAAGTTGATTTTTTCGATAGCGATCTATTGAATAATCTAAACCTACTAGTCGATAATCCGAAGAAAAAAAAGCCTAGAAAACTTTTTCGAAAGTATAGTACTATATTAGAAAATATTAAAAGAAGAAGCTATTATTTAGTTAAATATATATTACGGGACGAGATTATCGGCGGTAGAAGGATTATTCTATTAGCTTTAACCTAATTTCTTTATATATAAATCGAACTTAAAATATATAGTTAGGAAGTTTTCGAATAGTATTGGGATAAGGTGAAAAATCTTATATTGGAAGTTTTAAATTGTCCGGTGCTTACTTTTATTAATAGTTTTAATATATATTATAATATATACCGATTAATTATAGGGATATACTAGTCGCTAGCGGATTTATTATATAGTAAAGGTTAGATTAGAAATATTAATATTTTCCCTATAGTATTCGGTCCGTACGTATTTAACTTCGAAACGGTTATTAATATAATAGGCTATTTGATGCCCTTTAATAAGGGCGTTATTATAGATATTAAGGGAAAGCTAATAGTGGTATCGGTATTCACTATATATTATACTAGTAATATACTTCAATAAAATAAGAATTGTGGCGCTACTAGCTCTGTAGGCCTAAAGTTCTATCGTTTTTGCTTTATTAGTCCAGACTATATAATTAATAAGTAGAATATTATTAACAGTACTTTTAATATTAATTGGTTTTATAACTATTATCTATAAATAAGGTACGAAATTGATTATAATCTATAGAAAAAGGGGGATAAAAAAGTATACTAGATTTAATAAGGTATTAATAAAATACGGCTAGTATTATTCAATTTGACGCTTAGTTTAGATATTATTATAATCCGCCTACCCGATCCAATTTATTTAGAATTTAAAGGTATAGCGGTATATATCTACAATATATTAATAGATATATTTTTTATACCTACCTCTAGGCTCGAATATTACTATATATTATAAAAAAAGTAGCTATTTCCTCCTAGTTAGAATTCTATACTATTACTAAAGTACTATATTAAGAATTACAAATTATTATTATACGGAAAATAGTCTATTATTATACCTCTTCTTTTAGAAGCATAGCTAAAAAAAGATTATATTAATATATATATCTAGGATATTTGGAAAAATATACTATACAAAAAGTAGCGACCTAACCCAACCGACGATACTTATATTAGCGCTATAATTAAAGCTTTAACAATAATAATATATAGTAACTTAATATTAATAAATACTAAGAATTCCTAAATAAAATATAAATAATTAGAGGATTTTATCTATACCGGAAGATAATAGTATATATTAATGTATTAAATTGCAATAGAAGGTACCACTAAAAATCCGAGAACCGAAGTATTTAAAACGAAGGCGCGTATAACCGAATTGCTATTATAATTCTTATTTAGACAGTTATTTATAGTTATATTATAACGGTCTAAACGGTCGTTTATAATTATATCCTAACAATTAAGACAGTCGTCTATACGTTCTATAATTTAAAAGCCTAGGTTATCCTTAACTCTATCTATTATCCTTATCGATAATAATAACAATATAGCAATCGATGATAACGACGACAGTAATAAAATTACCCCTATTATTAATACGGCAGTAGAAGCTAAAGGTAGTAGCTTACTTAAACGAATAAAAATATATATTAAAAAAGTATTCTATCCTAATATTTACGTAAGTATATACTACAGGGATATTTATAATAAATATAATCCGCTAGGCCTATTAAATATATTAATAGAAAAAAAATATTATAAGTAAATCTAGTATTCCGAACTTTAAAATTAATATTTTAGCACTAGAAAATCCTAATGCCGCCCCGCCGTATATTGTCCCGGGTAGAATATAAAAAGCCGATCGCCGTTAACGACTTTAATTAAATTTAAATTAATAATAATAACGTAAGCGACTTAAAAAAATAATAGAGACGACTAATAGTTACAATATCGAGAAATTTATCTTCTAATACGAATATATTATTTATACTATTCGATTCATTATACTAAATACTTTCGCCTTATCCGACCCTACCTTAATACACTAAATTAACGAACTCGCCTAATATACGCCCAATATTTTCGAAAAAATATTGCAACGGGAAGATTAAATTAAAATAGGATTAATAAATAACAACGACGACGAATTCAATATTAATCGCTCGGTAAATAATACCTATTTGCGCCTAATAGTATCTAGAAGGTTTAAAAATAGCTTAATAAAGAGGATACACCACCCTATTATAATTAGAATTAACTACAATACTAGTCAGCCATATTACTTACCACTAACTTCTAAATAAATAGTAGATATATTCCGCCGGGCTCTGAAGTAGGCCTACAAATTCGATTATAGTATACTATATATAATCTTTGGTCTTAATATTATATAATATAACGCCCGGGTATCTTTTTTAAACGAATAAGTTTATATCCCTATCCCTATCCCTATCCTTATCCTTATCATTATTATCGCTTATTACTAATCAATATATCCAAATAGTTAGAGAACCAGACGAACGCTATATAGGCAGTTATAGCAATAGATATAACGCCGGCTATAACACTAGCTATTATATTATAGCGTTAATATTTATATTATTATACTATATCTAGTATTATAATATAGGTATAGTACTAATGCTTTTAAACTACTTATTAATACCTAAAGGAACTTAAACTAATTAGTCGAATTCCCCTACAAAACCTACAAGTAGTATACCTTTAATATCGGTAACTATATTCAGTATAAAAATATCGACGATAGCTTTAGCCGTATAAATTATATTTTTACCTATAAATAATCCTATATATAAGAATATTATATCTTCCTTATACTAATTAAAGTAGTATTTACTATACCTAGACGTATAGTATTATAATTAAATTTGCCTATAATCGAAGATACTAACGAATCTATTATTATCGGCTTACTAACTATTTAAGCGTACCGTATCTATATTATTAATATTTCGAAATTTAAAAACTATTATAAATATAACTATTAGCCTATTTAAGCCTAAGTAACTTAGAATATTATTTTAATATAAATTATTTAATTAATATATTAAATATTATCTAATAATATACTATTTGTGAATAAGGATCTTTATAACTACTAGAAAGTATATAATATATAAGCGCTTTAACAATTTAATAACTAATAATTCGTTTATATTATAAGTATTATATATACTCTTCGCCTCCAGGAATATATCGTCCTAAATCGCTTTATCGTTATATCTAACCGCTATAATATTAAAATATTAGATTTTTTTCCGTAGAATTATTAGAAATTTTATAACCGCTACATTAATTCTTATTACTTAATTATAAGCGTAGTATAATACTTTTCATATATATTCGGTTATATATTATATTTAATTATTATTACTATATTAACTTAATTGTAAATGTAGTACTTCTGGCATTTAATTACTACTACTATATTTAATTATATATTATATTAAATCCCATACCAGCGCGTAGCGCCGGCCACCAAATAGCAGTATAATACCAGGATCGCTAGGGTCGGAATATTAAACCGTATACCTAAGCGGAGCGGAGCAGGTACTAGGGTACGCGGAATTAAAATTCGGGATTCGGAGTAGACTATACGCTAAGTACTAGGCTACTTAGGCAATAGGGCGCGGGCGCAGGCAGGCGCGGGCGGGCGCAGGGTATAAGTATTATAATTAGTAGGTCCGTAGAAAATATAAGTCTAGTTTAATTCGTATAATCTAGGGTACTAATACTATATATATAGTAGTAACTTCCTAATATATTTAGTAGCGCGCGAATTCGCATAAACTCCTTCCTACTTACTCCGCGCGACTACTAATAATTAAGTATAGGAGCCCAATTACTCCTACTAAATGTAGCCTAATACTACGGTCCGCAGACTATAGTATCTATATAACCGTCTATAGACGGAATTTTACCAATTTACCGGAAGGAGCAATATACTATTGAGCGACGGTACGTGGGCGGTACGGCGCGCTCAGTCCTCGGCAGCTATGTAGCCGTAAGGCTGTCTAACCTTGAGCCTCAACGCTATGAGTATGCTATGATATTCAGTATCCAATTAAGTGGCTATACTAGAATCAAATTCTCCAATTAAGTAAGCAATTAACCGTAAGAGAGGTAGGGCAACTAGCTCTCAAATCTTACTAATTACTAAGGTTATACGAAGTAGTTGTATAAGTAGGCCTAGTCAAAAGGCTATAGAGGCGAGCTAATAGTAGAGGTTGTAGTAAATACTATACTAAGGATTACGAAATTACCTCTACTTTATTCTCTATCGTTAGTACTATAGTCTTTCGTAGTGTAAATGAATGCTATAAAACTATCCTATGTGCAAAACATTGTGTGCCATAGAAATCTCCATATAAAACTATATCGTTGACATCGCTATCATTTTTTGTATGTATGTGTAAGACTCTGGAATTTATTGTGTAAATGCTATTTTACGTCAAAATAACACGCCCAGACCTGTAATATTGGAGCCCGAATAAGGTTTGGAGCCCGTGTAAGACGACGCTGGTGCCCGTGGATGAAATGCCATACTATTAGCGGCATTTATATTAGTATATCACTCTAGGAGTACTTAGTATAACGTACGTATATAGTATATATAATATCGGTATACGTTAGTATAAGTATACTATAAAAATACTATCCTATACCCCTAAGAATACGCCCGAGCACTAATGTTATTAAAATCACCCTAAAAATCAAGCGAAGTCGGAAAATATTACTAATAAAGGCCAATATTTAGCCCGTATTTAGTACCCTCCGACGTTATACCTTCGGTATCGGTAACCATATTAAGTATTACCACTCCGGCCCCGGCCCCGGCTACAATATTACCGACGGCAATAATATCGGCGACAACTTGAATATTAGCCGTATCGATTATATTTTCGCCTACGAATAGAAGTAGTACAATAAGCGCTACATCTTCCTTATATTAACCAAAGTCAGGCCTATTAATTATATAAATCTATCCCTTAAATTACTACTTATTGAAGAGGGTAAGCCCCTAATTATTAATTTACTAGCTTTATTTATAGATAGGGTATATATTGTAGACATTTCGAAGGTTTATAAACGCAGCGATAATTATTAACTTCGCTTGGTCTAGGTAAATTAGGACATTATATAAATATAATAGATAGTATATATTTCCTTGGTCCTCCTCCTACCTTTAATCTCCTACCTTTAATATACTAATATAAAATTATAGGATTCTTTGGGTTGGCTTAAATAATTTCGTTAGGGATTTCATAGTATATTCAAATCGTTATTATCTTCCATTCCTTTCTACCTTCGGTAGAATACTAACTAATATTAACGCTATATAGTATCTAGTATCGATGATTAATACGTATTCAAATTATTTAATATCTATAGGTTTAACCATTATAAGTATCTTTAATACTATAATATCCTAATCGATCAATAGTCATCTATATACTAAATTACCCCTAAATACATTAACCAAAACATTCCCAGGATCGTATAGCATCGCATCGCATAGTACTAATCTATACACTGAGTTGCCCCTAAATAATATTAACTATATTCCTAGGCATCGCATAATATTATATCGCATAGTACCAGTCTATATACATACTGAGCTGCCCTTAAATCAATTAACCACATCATTTCCATACATCGCATAACATTACTCCAATCGTATTATTCCTATATAAGTTCAATCCCATCGCTCAATTGCATGCTCAATTGTATCCGTCGTTCAATTACATTTACATACATCCCTAACCGGCGCGCAACGCCGGGCGCCGGTACCGGTACAGGCCGGGAATACCGGGCAGTACTAGACCGGCCGTATATAAGCGCCGGTGCAAGTACAGGTGCAGGCCGGGAATACCAGGCGGTGCTAGACCGGCCGTACGTAAGCGCCGGTGCAAGTATAAGTGCAGGTGCAGGCGCTGGGCCGGGCGGGCGGCAGTAGGGTAGACCGTACGCGGGTAGGCGGTAGGCAGGTGGACGGCAAGCGGCCGGCAGTCGGCAGATCCGTAGATAAATACACGCCCTCATGTACGTCGCTCGCGACTTCCCAACGTAAATCTATGCCTTATACAAAGCAAATTGCCTAGACTAACTAGAACCTAGGATTCTGGACCCACATACAATTTACTGTGTCTGAGCAATTTACTATTCAAATCTACGGACGGTTAATAGACTGTAAGTTTATCTGGTATTGTTATATTTGAAACTTACAGTCTAGAGACGGTAAGTAGATGGTAAGCTGTAGGGGGGGACCCGGAGGTATGTATATTATAATTCTAACGAGCCTTATTATTATAATTAGAAATCGTATTTAAACCCTCCTCTACTTTCTATCCTACTACAAACGGATAAACGGAACGGATTAACGCTAAAATAAAACGCTATTTGCAGACTTATATTAATTAGGCTTAAAACGATTAAATCGATTAATTACCTATTATAGAATTCGTAAATAATAACCTAATTTCAGAAACTATTAATATTTTACTATTCTTTATTAATTATAATTATTACCCCCGTATAGGTATTAAACCGGCCAGGCTATTATACCCCCCCGAATTATTAGGGGCTTAAGAAGCCGAATATTTTAAAGCTAATAAAATTACAAATTATTTCAAAGCGGTATTAAACTACGTTATAACGTAAACAAAATAGGCCTAGCGCTAATATAAGGATAATATTAATATCCGATAATTAAATACTCTAAAGTATTAAATAGAGGATTAAATCCTATTCAATATAGAAAACTTCGAAACCGGCCGCCTATATACCAAACTTATTCCGCTTTTTAAAAGGCCGTTCGAAATTTTAAAAATAAACAACTACAATATTATTTTATAACTCCCCGTCAATATAAAATATAATCCTACCTTTTATATTAGTAAAATTAAACCTTAGGGAGGAGATATTCCGAAGAAAGCGGACGTCTATACTAATTATAGGCGAGTAATAAAACGGACCGACAATAGGAAAAACTCGGTTAAATAGGAGTTCGAAGGCTTTAATAATTATTAAAAGAACGAAGAGAATAATCGTTAGGAGTATTATATTATTTAAGCGCCGCCTTACAACCCTTTATA
Organism: Neurospora sp. CHS-2018a; assembly: GCA_009802275.1. NCBI lineage: Eukaryota > Fungi > Ascomycota > Sordariomycetes > Sordariales > Sordariaceae > Neurospora > Neurospora sp. CHS-2018a. The sequence continues at coordinate 160,229 of RAKG01000056.1, forward strand.
ATAGAAGCAGTTAAATATAATTATATATTTAGACGAAATTAAAAAATTTTACGAAGTATACCCGGAGGCGCTAGTACCGCCCAATTAAACCGCCGTTAAAAAATAGAGGTAAAAGTAGTTAAAAGACGGAGCCCGGGATAGAACTACCCCGAAGGCCGTTCGGGAAGAGTAGCCGGAGGCGGAGTACGGAAGTTTAAGGAAGTTACTACGGAGGGCTGCAGCGGCTATAGAGGTTTTTAGAAGGCAAATTAAATAATTAATAGGTATTTCAATCGTTTCATATATTATTAATCAACTATATAGTTTCTTTTAATCCGGAGTAATATTATAGGGTTAACCTTATAACAGCTTAATATATATAATAAACTTTATAGTATTAGGCTATAAGTAAAGCTATAGATAAGCTTTATCGCTATTATTATTACGCTAGTCGTACTAATTCTATAGCGCTTATAAGACTACTACAGGCTGCTAGCTAATTGGCTATTAGGTGCCCAAGTATAGGCACCCTTATAAGGCCAGCCTCTAGGCATAGCCTTAAGCCTTTTCCTCTAGCTCTTCGTATAATTACGTATATTCTCATCTTCCTTGTGCCCTTGCACCGTGATATGTAGGAACGAGTACTACCCGCTCTAGTATTCCGATTAACCGCCCTAGCCCGACTACCGGTCCCGGTATTACGCCTACCGGTTCCGAAACGTTCGACCCTAACCCTACCCCCGAAGCGCTCTAAACGTATTACCGATTTAAAGGAATAGATTAACGCCGCCATCGTAAATATCGTAATTAGATAATAGGTAGCCTTACCCTAAAGGCTAACCCTAACGGTTATAGTAATCCCCTACGAGTTAGAAGTATTATCTAAGGAGGATATAAGGAAGTTAGACGAAACTTTTAGGAAAATTTTTAGGAGATTGTTAGAAATATAGCAAGGAAGGAGGTTCCTTACGAAGAACGTAGAAGATAAGTTGGAAGTAGGGATTTATTAGTAGGGTAATAATAATTAAATTATAGAGGAATTTAGGGATATAAGGAGGATCCGGGAGTTACGAGCGGAGGAGGATTTCGAGGACGGGCCTTATCTACGGGTAGAGGAGCTTAAAGACGGAGATTGAAGAGTAATCTATTATTTTATATATATATAAATTTTAAAACTCTAGAGCTTCTTTTGTAGGGAGGTAATAATAATAATCTTATTCCTTAGCTATATATTTATAGCGCTATTATTGGCATAAGGTACTTCTCCTAATTCTCTAAAGGAAAAACCGTACGGCGATAAACGCTGCCGGATAAAAACCCTTAATTCCGTTCCGGTCGCGGGTAGGCCGCGCCGCTCTTTCCTAGCTTCTAACTATAACGGTTCTTACCTACTACTATAGCGAATAAATGCGTTTCTTCTATTTTATTCTACTTAATACTAGAACTATCGCGATACTACTCCTTTCTTCCGCTCTTTCCTCTTATCCTTAAGCCGCCGTCCTATCCCTATTTACTTTTATTTATTCTTATTTACTCTCTTACCCCGCCCCTTCTCCTTTATTCCTTCCCCCTTTATCCTATCCTCCCGTCCCTACTATAATTTATATTTGTATAAGGGCTTCCTCTATTATTTATTTAAATTCTCTTCGGGCGCCGGCCCTAAACCTTCCTCTTCTTCCCTAAATTATTATATCCTTAAAATAGTTTCCTCCTTATTTAATAGTATACCTGGCCGTACTCCTAGTTATAATATTCGTAATTTTAACGTTCGGATTAATTAAGGCCCTAACTTTTCCTATTTCGTAGAATTTTCGTTTAAATTTAATATTGTACTTTTTACCCCCCGTTATATTCCCTAAGCCCCTAGTACTCCTATAATTCCTTTTTAAAATCCTATTACCGTTACCGATATTCTATCCCGCAATTTTATACTTTAATTTCCTAATAACCGGTAAAATTCTTTACCCCTATATTTTCGCATCCTCTTTAACTAATTCTAATATTTAGCGTCGTTCGCGCTCCTCCCTACTTTAATTATACTTTAAATTTCGCTAACTATATTATAAATACCCCGAATATCGCTAGCCTAGGTTTAAAAGCCTTTTAAATAATATTTGTAAAGAATACTTATATAATCGATAAATAATATAAATATCTTTTCTAGTATTATAATATTATTTCTTTTTAATATTATTTAATTACTACGTCCTAAATTACCTAATATCTGTTCGCCGCCTCAAAATATATATTTAATATCCCCTTCGGCTATTATAATAAATATAATTTTATTTAAGCGGCGGCGGTTATTATTATAAACGTTCCGGCTAACTCTAATAAATTTATTAAGAATTTCTACTAAACCTATATATCCTTCTTTAACGCTATATATATTTACTTAATTAATAATAGTCTTCCGAACTAACCGGATACTTTTTCTTCCCTCTATTATTTTAGTAAATTAAAGGTTGTAAACTATAAAATTAAAGGTTATTATAAGAAGATTATAATCGATTATTTTATTACTATTCCTCTTCGTATTGTTTCTACCGGTTTAATTAGTAGTAGTACCGGCTTTAATACTAATAACCCTCCGGGTTCGCTTATAGCGGTCGATAGTCCCTATATTATTAAGATAAGTCCCGGTTAAAATGAATAGTACTATTAAATTATTTACGACTTAATATAAATAATAAAAATATTTTATACCCTTATTAATTATATTTAAACGTTAATTAAATAATGCCTCCGCCGTTCTACTCCTTTCGTTAAATATAAGCCGGAATTAGTTTAATTAATTTCCTTACTACTCCCTTCGTCCCTATATTTTAATATTCTAATATTATAAATAAATAAATAGTTTTATATATACCGCGCGAATTCCCTACGTTATTCCCCTTCTAATTTAATTACTAAATAATATTTATTTAATTTGCCTAATTTAAGTACCTACAAAAGGATTTTCTCCGCTTTAATTCTATTATTTAAATAAATTTAAAATTCTTCCTATATTTATAATTAATCGGTTACTATTATTTAATATTCCTCTATTTGTAAATATTTAAAAACGAAGTATTTAAACGTTTCTTCCCTAATTCCGTACGAATAAAATAGTATTATAATATCTGGTACCTTTTTTTAAAAGAAGAAAGACCGGAGTTTAATAATTCCTATCCGGGCTTAAGTAAAGAGGGAGTTCTATATTTTCGTTAATAAGTATAATTTATTATTATTTTCTAATAATTAGCTTTTCTTCTTCTTCTTCTTTTTTACCCCGACTATATACTATTTAATAGTATTGTCGTTAAACCTCGTATTAAAATTAATAATAGTAAATTTATACTACCGACCTAATTTAGTTACCGCCGCCGCTATTTAATAATTATAATATAATACCTACTTTCTTCTCGTAGCATCCTTTAACTACTCCTTTCAATTAATAGTAATTAATTCTAATATTTATAATAAAAGTAAAAGCGTTCCCGTTTCCAAAGGCAATCCTACCGCCAATATAATAAATTTCTCTATTAGTACCTATTCCTTAACCTACCTAATTTTAATAGTACTATTTTCGGGTCAATTAATAAATAATCGACCTCTTACTATTATTTAAATATAATTAATTATTTAAGCCGTAATCCCTCGGACGAATTCAATTTAGTCCATTTAGGTAAACCTTTCTTCGAAGGCCTTTACCCTTTTATTAAAATAAAAGTCGAATAATAAATAAAATATTTCTATTTTAAAATTCCTTACCAGTATAGCTTTATACGCCTTAGTAATAACTCTCAAATATTTAATCTAATATTTAATTAACCTAACTACTATCCCTCGTAATTTCCTATAGACTTCGGTCGGTTAATAGAAAATTAATACTTTATATATAATAATATTTTAAATATATTTAATATAGATTTCTCTCGCTCGTACGAAAAAGTAACCCTAAATTTTCGCTACTAGCCGTATTAAAACGTTCATTTATATAACTATCTTTTTTTTTACTACTTCTATATATATTTGATAATTAAATTTCCGGTCTAACTAAACCCTTAAAAATCTTATCGACTCTATCGGTTAAAATACTACTCCGCCGATTTAAAAAATTTCCGTCCGCAATTCCTTCGTCTATATAAAATATATAAACTTTATTTTATTTACTTTAAATTCTATCCCTCTCTTAATTACCTATTCGGAATAAATTTCCTATACCGTTTAAAAAGTCCTACAATTTTCTTCTATCGTTTTAATTACCGTAATAATATTAATATCGTTGGCAAAACCAATTATAATCGTATTCCTAATTATAATTAATTTACAATATAATAAAGTAATAAAGAGAATAAAAAGGATTAGTAAGAGGGGGGAGCCCTAGGGCACTCCTATTATAATATTATAAGGGTTCGAAGTTTCGTCGTCGAAAAAAAGGGAACCTTTTCTCCTAATAACGAAACTATCGACCTATTTGAAAAATTATTATAGGAATTATATTTCTTATAAAATATATAGAAATTACTTATAATTAACTCTATCGAATATACCCTTTAAATCGAAAAATATAAAAAACGTTACAATTTTAAATTTCTAAACCGAGTAGACCGTATCGGTTACTACCCTAATTATAAACTCTATTAAATAGCCCGCCTAATTACCTATTTAATTTTCCGGGAGGAAATTAAATTCTTTTACTATTTACATTAACCTTATAATAATTAAAGCTTCGAAGATCTTTCTAACATTATTTAATAGCGAAATCGGTCTTTATATATTAGTTAACTTTTATTATTCGGCGCTTTTTCCTAACTTTTTTAGAATAATTACTTTTATATTCTTAAACCGTTAAGGGAAATATCCGAATTAAAGGCTCACTATAGCGAAAACTACTATAGCCTATTTAAATAATACCCTACAAATTTTTAAAAACCTATTTAAAAACTAATTAATACCTAATACTTTATTTAGTACTATCCTTAAAAAGATTTCTTTAATATCCCCCTTAATAATTTAATTATTAATAGTTACCGGGGTATTACTATTTAATAATTAAATTTAATTTAATAAATAATTTATAAGAATGTTTACTTTAAGGAAAAATCGGTCGGCGAAAATATTCGCCTTACTACTATAGTCTTCAATTTTATTTACTCCTTTATTAGGCTTAAGGGCTAGTAATTTAGGCGGATCTACTAAATAGTAACTCTAGGTTCGAACCTACTTTTCTAATAATTAAAATTTATTTAAATCCTTTAATACGGAAGCGATATAATCTTACTATTTTACTATCTAAATCTTCGAAATAAATCGTCTCTTCTTTACCGCTACCTCTACAAACTCCCTCTAATTTAAAAGTATTCTATTCCTAAACTATACTTATTACTTCCGCCGCATATCTTTCATTACTATTTTATATTCCAAATTCTATTAATCTATTTATTTTTTTCGACCTTTCTTCTAGTATAGGACGAATTCCTCCGCAATACTAATAAATTCTCCGTCGAATTTATTAAAAATTAATTCAAAATCTTCTATTATTATAATTTCTTCTAAGACTAATATCCGCTTCTCCGCTATATCCTATACCTTTTCTACGTCTATAAGACTCTAACTATATCTTCCTTCCTCTTCGGCCTTCCTATTCCGCTTTCCAATTTAAATTTAAATTTTTTAAAGATAATAATCCGAACTAATTTATTCGTATTATTAAACTCCCTAATATTCGGCTTCAATACTACATATTATTTATATATAATTAATTATTTTATTTTTCTCTCCTTAAATTATATTACTAAACCGTATCGATTCCCCGCGAAGGGTTAATAAATTTAGTTTCTACCGCCGTACCTAAATAATAAACTATTTAACTCCTAGGCTAATCCTATTCTCTAAGTCCTAATTAGGATAATAAAGGTTAAAATCCCCAACAATTACTTGATAGCCCTTTAAGGGTTTCTCCTTGAAGAATTCGAAGAGGGGAGACCCCTATTAATATTCTAATATATTACTTATTAAAATAAAGGAGTAAATAGAGTAAATAGTCGTTAATTCTTATAAATTTTTAAATATCGCCGCGGCCTAATCCTTTTCTAATCGAAAATTTAAATCCTTAAAATTCTACTTCTTATTTATATAAATCGCCGCCCTCCCCTTCTCTAAATAATTAATACTATAATACCTACCGCCTCGCGGCCAATAAATATCCCTATTTAAATTTCTACCCGGCTCCTAAATCGCTATAATATTATAAATCTCCTTTTATTCGAATAAAAGTTTCCCTTTCTCGTACAACTTTCCTATATTCTAATAGAATATTTTTAATTAAATTATTAATTACCTTATAAGAAAATTCCTTCTAATTTAGCGGCAAATAAAATAAATATTATATCCTTAGTAGTAGTAACATATATAAAGGTTATAGAGTTAATATAAATACGGTCGCTAGCGCTTTACGAGTGCGTATATATATTTATTAAGCTAAATTAATTTATAAACTTCGGTCGAAAATTATTTCCGAATATTTTTTTCTTAAATCGGCCTCTCGTTACGTTTTTAATAAATAATTTCTCTAAAGTTATAATAGAATAGGAATTAAAGGGGGCGTTAGAAATAGCAACGTCCTCTTCCAATTTAATCGTTAATTTTAATACCGGTTTAATTAATCTTTTATAAATAATAAAGCTATAAGGCTTTTCGGCGTATATAATTAAGGTTTTTGCGTAAATTATTTTAACGAATGGGTATTACTTTTTATTAAAGACGAAATACCCTAATTTCCTATATAATTTATAATAAATTAAAGAATTATCCTTATTCGAAAAGTAATTTTCTTCGTTAAAGCGAGCCCTATTATATTTAAATTAATTATAATAGTTGTAAGCGTCCTCTAAGCGATAAAACCTTATTATATATTTAAATCCCTAGTATTTAAAATATTATTAGATAATAATTGTAATTTAAAACGGTTTGTATAAATAAGCCCCGCCGTTCTAAAAGAAGAGGTTTTTTTAAAAGAAAATTACTGCTTTCACAATCGCAACTTCTATTAAAATTATCCCCCTATCCTCTCTATCGTATTTCTTCTAAACTTTTATACAAATAATATCCGCTTCCTTATTCTTCTCCCTTATTTCTTTTAGTATCGTATTATCTAATTTTCCGTCGAAATTAGCCTAAGGGACTCCCTTAATTAAAATTCCTATAATATTAAAGATTATAATAATTTCCGTTCCGAAGATTTCCTTTACTTAAGTATAGTATTTCTAATACTATTTATATATAAATTTATTGAAAATTATAATATAATCGCTACTTATTATTATTTAAATAGCTATTTAAATTACTTTATATTATTTCTCCTTTAAAATATTTTTAATTATTTACTTTATATCCTTATTCGATCGTTTAATATATTAAATAGAGATCGAAACTCCTTTAATTATAAATTAGTATTCGTAATTAAAGGGAATAAACTTTAAAATAATAAGAATAATTAATTATTAGAAAGTAGCGCCGATCTTATCCGGTAATTTCGTAATAATATCGGCCTATTTCTTCGGCGCTTTTTAAATATTTTTCTTAAATTTTTTAAAAATATCCTTCTTCAAATCGTTGAAGTCCTTTTTAATAATAAACTAATTCTCGCCAACCTTATTTACCTTAAATATCTAGGACCTACTTTTTTTCGCCTAAATTTTCGCGAATTTAAGAAATAACTTTCGAACTTAATAATAATCCTCGGGCGAAACGGTATTATAATCTATAAATTTATTTAGTTAAATAATAAATCTCTTTATAATTTTATTATCGTTCTCTATTTTCTCCGAAGTCTTTATAGTAAATATAGTATTAAGGTTATTATAATTAAAAATACTTCCGAAGGGGTTATAAACACTATTTTCGAATCTACGTACGCCTCTATTAATTATTATCGGTAGCAACGGTTTAACGCTATCGCTATATTCGTCGTAGGATATCGCGAAGGGGGTAAACGACCCTTTTAAATCGATTACTGTTGTCGGTTTTCGTTTTAGAGCACTTCCTAACCAGAAATCGGCGTTTCCGGTTTCAGCGTCGTTTTATTTTTTGTAGGGAGGTAGTATTATAGGATTACTTATAATTGCGCCTAATATATATATAGCTCCTACTATAGGCAATTGAGCTTCGTACTATTAGTATATTACGTGCATATATACGTGCGTAGTCTAGGCTCTGGATATAGCCTTCGTACTATACCCTATATTGCCAAACCTATATACACCTCTCTTTCCCTCTCTTCGTATAATTACACATATCCAACCTACCCCCTACCTTTAGCCTTGCCCCGTAATAACTCTAACGTTAAATTAATCTCTTTCTATTTATTATTAATAATAATATATTATACAAAACCAAACTTTAAAATAGCTTCGGATAATTTATAATCTATGACCTCCGGACGTAGGAATTAAAAGAAGTATAATATTTTAGGCCTATAATTCGTATTCTTTCTACTATAGAAGAAGAGTAGTAGATAGTTAACAATYTATCGRAATATATTATAATCGCCGAATTGGACGGCGTAAATAAAAATAATTAATACCTAAATAATATATAAATACCGATAGATATTATAGAATTATATATTAATACCACTACCGGTACCTTCTATATTATATTTACTAGTATATCCTTCCAAAGTAAATACTTTAGTATGTATATTATTCAACTATATAGAGATATAAGCGGGGCTATCAATTTAAAAAGTAATTATAATTACTATTTTTATATTTTTATAATTAAAGATAGTAGAGTCTAAAAAACGCCTGTCTACAAAATTTTATATAAGGAAGGCGAAGATTCTAAAATAGAATATATTATAAAAAAGCCGTAATCTATAATAGAATTTGGTTTTCTATAACTTTATTTTTTTCGCCCGACTAAGGCTATAAACATCCTATTCTATAAGAGGTTAAAAATGCCGAAAAATTAAATTAACGAAATTTAATTTAATATAAAAGAATATAAGGATAGAAACTATTTACTATTTACAATCGTATACGGACTATACTTCTAATTATATTGAAATAATTTTACGAATATCTAATATCGTCTTTTAATCGTTATAAACAAAAAAAAGCTAATCGCTAAACTATTCCTATTTTATATTTGGAAGGTCGAGAAATAATTCATTATAAAAGTAGTAAACGTTAATAAATTTACCCTCATTTTCATTAAGGGCGGGGGTTTAAAGAATAAAGTTTTTAAATATTTAATATTGCTATACTTTAGGGAAGGGATAAGCAGTAAGACCGTTCTATTTAATAATTGGAAATAAGGATTATAATTTTAATACTATAAGCAAATTAATAATAAAATAAAATATATGTAATGTCGGGGCGAGTAAAGGAATAATTTAGGCCTTTTAGAATAGAACGGTAGGTTGGAATTAATATAATTAGAATAGTCCGGAGATATCGGGACTATTTATTAATAAATAAATTATAAAATTATATATAGTATTTTATCGATTAATATTAAGATTTTAAATAGTATTAAAATAATTATAATTATTATAAATAATGATAAGATTAAGATCGGATATAATGCGTTTAAAATTTTGTTAAGAATATTAATTTAATTGTAATAAAATGTTTAAAAACCGAATTAACTATTATAATAATTGTAAAAGTTTTAATAATTGTAATCGTCTTAGTATATAAAATATAAATATTTAATTTAATTAATATATTTTAAGTATACTTTATAATATTGTTTATACGTAAATAAAGGCTTATAACTTAGGAAAAGCAATCCGAATTATAAGGGGTACGAATATTTATAAGAATCATAAGAATTATATAAATATAAAGTAAAATAAATTCGTTATAACGAGTTCGGCGTTTATACTTTTACTATTAGGTGTAGTAATATAATATTAAACCTTTAAAGAGTAAATATAATTAAGGCGTACGCTTTTAACATTGCGTTGTACTTTGTTATATAATATTTGAAATTTATTAAATATTATATAAATCTTCGATATTATATAGTGTATTACCCCTAATTATAAAGGAAGCGTTAAATTTTATAAATAATAAGAATAGTTTAAAATCGGCAGACTCTCCAATTTTAGCGTCTTCGGGTTCGGGATTTTACAATTTGGAGTCCCCGGTTTAAAAATTATTAAATTCAATAGATTTAGACTCTATATTTCTAAATTTAATTTTTTTATTTTTCTTCTTTTTAAATTTATATTAGAAGAAAAATATTAATTCCTAATTAAATTCCTAACTAAGAACTTCTATATCGTACAAACGACTTTTATTTTTAAATTATATAATAACACTTTAACGAAGGAGAATTTCGCATACGTCTTTATTACGTAAGGATTTAATAAAGAGAACCTCTATCGGGACTGTCACGCGTGGCCAAGGATGGGTACGGGTGCAAGGACTGTACTACCCTAATGGCTAACTTGGACTAAAGACAATAAGTTGAAGAGGGGAGAAAACCCAGAAGGGAAGGCTCGATGGGGAGGACTAGGTTTTATACCCTAACTTCTAGGAGGGAGCCAGAGCCAAGCCCAGAACCTAAACCCCGTAAATAGAAGCCAACCCATAAATAGGATCCACGAAGGAATCCATAGAAGGAATCCATAAAAAGAATCCATAACGGCTGGTGCCAACCGTCACATTACCCCCCCCTCGCAACAAGCTTCTATCCCGGAAGCGTTAAAAATCTAATTATACATATAATAATAGAAAGTATAGCCCATCGAACTTAACTCCCAATACTCTATCCATCTCTCAAACCACCAAATTTAATATCAACAACAAGAACATCCTCCTAATCCTCCGAAAGTCCATATACCTATCCATCTTTTCCTCCACTACTCTTGCATAGTAATCGTAATCATCGAGACTTAATAAGGGCTTCGAATAAGCGGGGAAACCGTAACCGTAACCGTAACTATCGTTACTTAACTATAGAAAATAATATCGAACGAGGTAAACCGATATCGAGAGAGAAAGAGAGACGGAGGAATATTAAAGTTAAATATAAAATAAGAACCTCGATAGCAATACGGCTCTACTACATAAAGGCATTATCTAATATTAAATCCAAATAGCAAGTAGCGTGGTCTATCTTACTAGAGATACTGCATTAGCGAATAACAAAGAGGAATAAAAAGCTATTAATCTCAATAATAATAGCTAAAAGATTAAAAGAGCTAAAAAGAAGCGAAAGAAAAATGCAACAAGAACGTTACCGAAGAAAGAAGAGGCCAGACGAACAAACTGCATACTAATAATACGGCTCTAGTACCGTAAGTTTAGTAATAAGGCTCAATAAACTAACTTACATCTTTAGGATACGGCTCAATTTGAAGCTCAAAGGGCAAACTACATATCGGACACCGTAAGCTTAGTAAAATTGAGGCTCAACTTAAGGCTCTACTCCCAAATATCTAATTCGGTACCAACGAATTAAAAATAAGAGATATCGAGAGGAGAAGAGACAGCGTTAAAGTCCGTCTTATATATTAATATCAATATTAAATGACAAGGGTACCGGATTATCAGTAAAGAGGTACCATAGCAATAATTACTAGAACAACAAAGACCGGATATAATTAACCAATACCACGGTTTAGTAATATTATTATTATTAGCGCTCCAATCAAACAAGTAAATAACAAAGAAGTAAAGGGGACAGCGTCTAAACTCCACTTAAAGCTCAAAACCCAAGTAAATAATTAAAGCTCTATAGAAGTTCCAGAATCCGAATAAATAATAGGGTTTAAAGCTCAAACCCAGGTGAATAGTAGCAGGGAGAATACCCCGCGCACAAAAATATTAACAATAATAAACAACGCCAAAAAAGGCGTAATTTCGTAAATTTACTCGCTATAAACGCCCACCAAAAATAGTCTCTATCGTTATACACCAATTCAAATCTAGCTGCAAGGCGCAAAGATAGCCCGCTCTCATAACTTCTAACCACCACAAAAGCGTCCAAACAATCGGATCTAACTCGCAAATAGAAATCGTTAGAAAATAAGTAAAGAACTGGTACTAAAATCATTAACTAATCAAGTACACGGGGCCGAGAGGCGCCGTTAAGAACGCCCATCCTTTCGCATAATAAAACCAAGGAGACGCGGAGGGCTAATAGAAGCAAAGCTACACATTCCAACCTCGGTACAGGAGATTTCTACTAAAGCCTAGCGAAGTCAAAGCAATCGGCCAGTTGGGTCGTTCTCAAGACTCTAAGTAGTCATCGATATCGATATCGGAAAGGAGAGTATTGTGACGACTGGGATCCAGTGCCATGGATCACATCCCATTCGTCTCATTGCAATACCCACAGGACCCACCGGTACCATCGATATACGCACCCTAATTGGCTGCACGGGCGGCATTAATATGCACGCCTATTCAATTGGTACCGCGACCTATATATCGTATTTACGTACATTATTAGATTAAATAAGGAAGGCGGTCGAGGTTGGCAAAATCTAAGCGCATCCTATATAAGGGTGTAATTCCAAGGCCTAAATCTTAACCTCTCCTTCTTTCCTTCTTTAATTTTAATTATTTATTTTATTTGTACCTAATTACACGATACAGAACTACGTAAGCTAGTACATCGTAATATTTAATTAAAGTTCTTCTATATCCGTTTAGGAAGGTATTATAATATTCCAATTTAAACCCGAGAACCCGATAAATCGCTTCGTCGACTTCTAACCCCGAACGTCGCCTCGTCGACATCGCGAACCCAATACCTATTAAACCCAATACTCCCCTACCGATTACAACGAGAATTAATTATTATAACTAATCCCGCTAAGGGCGTACCTTCGGGCCGTCCTTTCGTCCCCGATAACGAATAATAAATTGAATAACCCTATACCGTTAATTATAATAATAATAACTATTATTATAATAAGTCCTCGGTTAAATAATAGGACGATGTCGAAGGTAACCCTAATTAGGAGGACGAGGACGATAACGCCTCTTTCCGTATTAAAGCCGACGACGAATTATTCGACGAATCGGTCTTAACCTCTACTCCTTCTAAAAAGCGTTATACCTTTAATAAATAACCCCCCTAAAGAGAATTACTTCTCTTTAATACTTTAAAAGAGATTCCCGCTAAATTCGTTGAACGTATTAAACGCAATATAAAATTCACTCCTAAAATTAATTCGCCTTTAAACCCTAACGCGAATAAGAAAATTGTAAACCCTAGCCCTAATATAGTCCGTAAGTATATACCTCCTTACAAATAGTACGCTAATAACGAAGTTATTTATCGCTATATTCGCCTAAACTATAGCAGCTTCGACCGAATTTCTAATATTCGCCGCAATAATATTACAATTTATAATTCCCAAATACGCCGTATCTCTATCGACGTTAAAGAATTCAACGATAAAATAGTCGACTTATTAACTAAATCCCCATCCCCCTCTATTACCTACTTAATAAATAATAACTAACAACTTCGCTAAAACTTTATTAATAACCTTACCCTTTATATAAATAACCTTTATTTATTAATAGAAGTATACTATTATATATTAAAGGTAAATAAAATTATCGTAGATAGTACTAACTACGCTAATTTTATTAGTAACGATAATAAAAACGATAAAAGAAACTACATTATTAGCTTTTACCCTATTACTTAATAAAGATAATCTTCGTTAACTATTAGAGATTAGAATAATCCCCTAACCTTCTAAGAATTTTTAACCCTAATTAATTAAGACCCTAATACTATATAGGGAGAAATTAGTATTAGAGTTTATACGTTGGAAGCCTTTATCGGTATTATTAAAGACGTAATACGCGCGCTTTATTATATTTATAAAACTATTATTAAAATAGATAAATAGGTTATATATTTTGCTTAAAAAGCTAAAGAGTATTAAGTCAACGTTAATAATTACTTAAATACGGGCGACGACGAATTAGAATTAATTAACTACCTAATTAATTTAGAATAGTAATTAGTAGCTACCGATATAAATAAAGATAATTTAAATAAGAAGGTTTATAACCTCTAAACTAAGAACGATAATCTCCGTTATAAATATAGTAGGTAAAGTAAGAAAGTTAACGACGTAATCGATATAATTATTAAGGTTTATAAGATATCGATATTAGTTATAGAAGTTCGGGCCCGTAATTAAGTAAAAAATATTAAGAGGGACTATATCGAAGATTTTAAAATTATATAAAAATAATACGACTTTAAGGTTTCGTATCTATAGGCCTAAATCGATAATTTAAATTAGTTATTAAATATCGTTAATATAAGCGCGAAGGAAATAATTACTATTAAGCCTAAAGCCGCTAAATTAATTAAGTCTAAACCTAAAGAGAGAATTACCTTTATTGAATCTATCGAATACTTTCCTAGTTTTATCCCTATAATTAACGTTACCTATCGCAACGGTAAAGCTCCCGATTGTCGCCCTTCTAAGACCTTTAATAAAAACCGCCGCAATCGACGTACCCCTTCTAAGCCTACCTCCTATTATTTCGGAACGGGCGGTAACGACCCTAATAATAATAATAATAATAACGATCTAACCGATAATAATAACGATAATAATAACCGCAACCCCCCTCGCAATCTATATTATATCCCTTATAATAATAATAAGCGCTCCCGTTGTAAAAAGAGTAGTACCCCTTTTAATATAGTCTCTTTCGAAGGAGGTCGCCGTCGAAGTAAAATAATTAAAGTAAATATTCCTACCTTTTTTAATAGCGAAAATAATAAATTCGAATTCGATATATAGTATTTCTAAATAATTAATTGTTTCTGTACAAATGCCGATTACTTCGTTAATAACGAAGCCGCCTTTAGAGAAATTGTTTCTAAATTTTCTAAATAAGTATTAAAGAACCTTTACCCTTTTATTCGTCCCGATGCCGGTAAATTATATATTAATACGGTCGAAGACTTTATAAATTATTTATAATTGAATTACTATAACTTTAATGCCGACGAAAAGGTTCGTAAAGAATACAAAAGCTTAGTAATACGTTACTCTAATTACTTCCGCGATTTTAAAGTAGCTTTCACTTATTTAATTAGCTATTATAATATTCTTAATTCCTAGTAGAAATTGGAACTCCGCCGCAAAATTACTACCCGGCTTCGTAATTACACTAAAGCTAGCTACCGTACTAATTATATTTACGATACCTACGTCGAACTTTTTTAAAGTCTTAACGAAAGCTTCTATATAGGCTAATCGGATAATAAGGATAAGAAGGCCTCTATAAGCAAAATATTTAGTAATTTTAAAAAACTATTTAAGGATGCCGCTTTTAGTCCCCCTTATAACCGTCTACCCGGTTTATCCTTCCTATATAAAAAACCGTTTAAGGAGGAAACCTATAAATTATAATAGGAAGGAAAATACTTTATTTATTGTAAGCCTAGTTATATAATACTTATTTACCCTCGTTGTAAAAAATTTTTTAAAACCTACAACGTTAAAATCTACGCTATATATATTAAATTCCCTAATAAAGAGATTAAATTGAGCGAGGATAAGGGCGATAACGGCTACGAAATTAAAATTATCGTTAAGGAGGATATAGATTCGAAAAATTAAAACGCCCGGAGAAACTAATCTCCCGTTTAAACAAAGTATCGATATATATATTAATAAGAAAAACGGATAATATAAATAAATTTAATTTATAAAACTATTTAGGAAAGGGCCCGCCTTTTACTATTAAATATAGCGTAGCTTATAATAGATTATCTATTTCTACTTTCGATGTACTTATCGATACGGGAGCAGATATTTATATACTTCTAAATTAGAAATTTATTAATAAATTAATTAAGTATTTAAAGCTTAATAATAAAACCGACTTTTAATTAGGGTACGTTCAACCCTATAAAAATATTAAACTTAATATTATTTTTTAAGCTATAAAAGCGGCTATCCGGGTATAAAGTTATAAATTCTTTAATTAATAGATGGTCGTTCTATTAATAATATTAAAGGATATAATATTAGGAAAATTATAGTTAAGCGAAAATAAAGTTTTACCTAATTATAATAATAATTAATTAATCTTCCCGGAAGATTTATTAAAAGTATTACTAGATAAAGATATCGATATTAGTAAGCGATTAAAATTATTTTAAGACCCTTCCTTTTAGGAAGATATAAAGAGAAGAGAGCGTTTTATAGATATAGAGGATAAGAGGCGAACGGATAGCGTATTATTACAAATCCGTTTACTTCGAGAAAAGGTAGTAGAGTAGGAAATTAAGGAGTTAAACGCTACTATTAAAAAATTATAGGCTAAAACAGAGGATACGAAGAAGGAGAACAAAGAGGTTATAATTAAAGCTAAAGTAGTAAAGGAAGCGATCGCCCAATTAGAAAAATAGAAGTAAGAATTTCCGTTAGTAATAAAAGAGGAGATTTAAGGAAGGAAGTATACTAAAACCCCTAAAGGAGTCCTTAATATTAATTAGAAGCCGAAGGGCATTTATATAGCTAAATATTGCGACCGAAGAGATCTTCTAATATTAATAAATATTAATTAAATAGAATAAGAATTCTTTAACGGTATTAAATATAAATATACTTCGGAAGTAGAAATTATAGAGTTAGAAATAATTCGAGAATTATATAAATAGAGTAAAGATTTATACCCCTACTATAATATTTAAGGATTATATTATATAAAACGAACTTTTAGTTAGACTAAGTAATAATTTTAGGATTATACCCTAGTAAGCGCTATAACTATAAATTTCTACACTAAACGAGGAGAGATCCTTAAGGAGACTAATCTCTACGAAATTAATAATATTATCGAATTATTAAAATCCCCGGATATATTACCCGAGGATAAAGAAGAGTATAGGTAATTAATAATAGAGAAACTTCTAAAGAAGTATTAGAATTGTATTAATATTTTTAGTAAAAAGGATTTTAATACGCTATTAAAATTTAAAGATAAAATTAATTATAAGATTAAGTTCGAAGAGGGTAAATTTCCTTAGGACTTCGGTTATAACTCGTTATATAAAATAATACTCGAGGAATTAGAGGAATATAAATAATATATTACTAATAATTTTTAAAAGGGATTTATCGAAATTAATTTAATACTATAGGTAACGCCCGTATTATTCGTACCCAAAGCCAATAAAAGTCTACGTTTCTACGTAGACTACTATAAACTTAACGCCTTATTAAAGAAGGATCGATACCCTTTACCCCTTATTAATAAAATATTAGTATAAATCGGCTAGGTAAAAGTCTTTATTAAAATAAATATCCGATAAACGTTCTATTATATTCGAATATACTTAGATTATAAAAATTTAATAATATTCCGAATACGGTATAGAGCGTATAGATATAAGGTATTACTTTTCGGCCTTACGGGAGGACCCTTATTATTTTAGAAATTTATTAACAAAGTTTTGATAGGTTACTTCAATAACTTTTATAGCGCCTATATTAACAATATCTTAATTTATTCCGATAATTAGGAGGATTATAATAAATACGTCGATATAGTACTATAACGTTTCGAGGAAGCGGGGCTTTAAACCGATATTAAGAAATACGAATTTAATATAATTAAAATTAAATTCTTAAGCTTTATTATTAGTACCGATAGTATTATAGTAGACCCGGAGAAGGTAGTAGCCGTAAAGGAATAGAAGGAGCTAACTATAGTAAAAGGCGTATAAGCCTTCCTAAAATTCTATAATTTCTATTAGAAGTTTATTAAAGACTTTAATCGAATAGTAAAACTATTAACGAATTTAACGAAGAAGGATTTAATTTTTAAATAGGACGATTATTATAAAGAGGCGTTCGATACTTTAAAAAGAAATTTACTTAGTACGCCTATTTTATATTACTTCAATTATAAGAGGGAAATACGAATTAAAATAAATATTAGTAATAGAATTTATATAAAT
Organism: Neurospora sp. CHS-2018a; assembly: GCA_009802275.1. Lineage (NCBI taxonomy): Eukaryota > Fungi > Ascomycota > Sordariomycetes > Sordariales > Sordariaceae > Neurospora > Neurospora sp. CHS-2018a. The sequence continues at coordinate 178,166 of RAKG01000056.1, forward strand.
ATAATAAATTAATTTTAAGACGACGGCAATTAGTATCCGGTTGTATTCTATTTAAAAATTATAAATTTAGTAAAGCTCAATTACCTTATTTATAATAAAGAGCTAATAGCCGTAATAAAAAGGATTAAATAATAGCGATCCGAATTGAAAGGTACTAAGCCCTTTATAATATTTATAAATTATTAAGCGCTCGAATATTTTAGTACGAAGAGGGTACTAAATAGTAAATAAGTCTATTAGTTTAAGACTCTATTAAAATACTAATTCCAAATAACCTATTACCCCGGTAAGGAAAATATTATTGCTAATATATTTTCTCGGAAGCTAAAAGATTTAAAGACCGTTAAAAATAAGAAGGAAGATTAATTTACTTTACAAATACTTAAACCCGCTAATAATAGATTCTTTACCTTCGCTAACAATAAATTAGCGGATATACTAATTAATTCGGAGGGGGAGGATAAATCGGTTGACATAGAAATTGCCGAATTAAAAATTAGCTACAACTTAATTAACGAAATAATCTAAACTAACCGATTTATAGAATTATTATTAATCTATAGAAAAAAGGCGAAATAGGAAAGCTTACCCTTTATTATTAAAAATAGCCTACTAATTAAAAATTATAAGTTAGTAATCCCGGAAAATAATAATCTACGAATTAAATTTATCGAAATAATTTACTATCTGGTTACTTTAATATACCCGGGTAGAAATAAAATTAAGCGAATAGTTTATAAGTAGTACTAGTAGGTAAGGTTAATTATTAATATAGACCGTTATATTATTAATTATTAGACGTATAAAGTATTAAAGGCGCTTAGGGATAAGACTCTTAAATTAATATATTTAATTCCTTTAAAAGAGAATTATAGACTATGGATATCTTTAGTAATTAATTTTAAGTCTATACCTAAAGATTACTACAGTTATAATATACTAATAGTTATTATAGATCGATTCTCGAAAGTAAATTAGAGTATCCCTTATAAAGATATTATTACCGCTAAAAACGTTACCGTTTTATATTACTAAGGCCTTTATCGTTTCTTTAGATTACCCGACGAAATAATTAGCAATAGAGGATTGTAATTTGTATTTTAAATAATATAAGAGGCAGCCTTATTATTAAATATTAAATAGAAGTTGGCTATATTAAGTTATTTATAAACTATTAATTAAATTAAAAATTTATACTAATATATCAATTAACGATTAAAACCCTATATTAATTATAATTAGGATAACTAGTCGGAATTTATCCTAATATTAGATATAGTTTAAATAAATTTACTTTATAATAGTTTAGATGGCTTATCCCCTAAAAAAATTATTATAGGCTTCCCGATGCCTAATATATTAGATTAGGAGGATTATATAAATTTAAAACTATTTAAGACGGAAATTAATTAATAGAAAGCTTATTAATTAATCGAACGGTTAAAATTATTTTATACAATTGCCTACTATATTATTAATAAAGTACAATAATAGTAAATAACTTAAATTAATAAATATAAAAGGGAATTTAATTTCGGCGTTAACGACCGCATTTTTATTATTAAAAGGGGATAGATTATAGACTACCCTAATAATAAATTAGATTGGCGGTAAACTTATATCCTTTATAGGATTAAAACTATAAGAAATTATTCTTACGAATTAGAGGTTCCTAAGGGATAGAAAGGAGTAATAGTCTACTATATTAACCGCTTAAGAAAGTATAAGGATAACCCGTTACCGGGATAAGGTAATGAGAATTTAGCCGGCGAATTAGTTAATAGCGATTAAGAGGAATAGGAAATCCTAAAGGTAGTTTTATCGAAGGTTATAAGGGGAAAGTTGGAGTACTAAATAGAATAGAAAGGATAGGATTCCAATTTAAAGTTTTAGCTAGTAGGTAATTTCATTAATTTAGTAAAGCTCTTAAAAAAGTATTATAAAGCGAACCCTATAATACCGGAACCTCTTAAACGATTAGCCCAATAGTTGGCGGGTAATAAATTAAATTATAATAATAACAATAAATTAGCTAAAGGATTACGAATTAGTTTAAGAAGGAGAGTAATAGTAAGGAAAAAGTAGGAGGATATTGGAAGGAGGACATTAGAGGAAGTATTCGAATTATATTTATATTAAAAAATTTTCTTTTTATTCTTAAAGCTCTAAAGCTAAGCCTCAATCCGGGGGGGAGGGTAATATAACGACTAAGATTTAGTACTATAGATCATATCCTATTTATTTTATTATAATACCTATAGGACCTACCGGTATTATCGATACGCGTACTCTAATTAACTATACGGGCGGTATTAATATATACACTTATTTAATTAGTACTACGACCTATATATTGTATTTACGTGTATTATTAGATTAAATAAGGAAGGCGGTCGAGGTTGGTAGAATTTAGGCGCATCCTATATAAGGGTGCAACTCTAAGGCCCAGATCTCAACCTCTCCTTCTTTCCTTCTTTAGCTTTAATTATTTATTTCATTTATACCCAATTACGCGATACGGAACTACGTGAGCTGGTGCATCGTAACAAGTATTATACAACCCGGAGGAAGGAACTTATTATAATATTACGCGTAGCCAGGGATAGGTACGGGTACAAGGACTGTACTACCCTAATAACTAACTTAGACTAAAGACAATAAATTAAAGAGGGGAGAAAACCCAAAAGGGAAGGCTCGATGGGGAGGACTGGGTTTTATACCCTAACTTCTAGGAGGGAGCCAGAGCCAAGCCCAGAACCTAAACCCCGTAAATAGAAGCCAACCCGTAAATAGGATCCACGAAGGAATCCATAGAAGGAATCCATGAAAGGAATCCATGACGGCTGGTGCCAGCCGTCACAGGGACTGTAGGTGAAATTTTGAAATTTTAAAGTAAAGTACTAAGGAAAAGGGTTCAAATCTTACATTTTGCAAAGTAATTTTTCTTATTTTTTTGCAGGTTTACTAATACCAAAATTATTATTGTAGGCTTATTCTAAGACCCACTTCTAAAAGAGGTATATTATTTCTTAAAATTTTTAAACTTTTAATAGAAGATTTTAATATCGTACTAAGATATAAGGTTATAAAGGTCGTATAAATAGAAAAAGAGTATTGAAAAATAGAGAAGAAAATAACAAAAATTCCTAGCTAGGTTATATATTTGTAATTTGAAATTCCCTTAATAAACTTTAGGATTAAGTTTTTTTCTACAGTCCCGATAGAGTTTTATAGCAGTCCCGATAGAGTTTCTCTTAATAAATTCCTTTATATAGGCTCTAAATAACCGATTATTATTTCGAATTACCTTTACTTAATTACGAATAAATTATTATAAATTTCCCCTCTTAAAGTAAAGCTTAAATTAGTATTATTTAATACTTTAAATTAATAATTAATTAGGGTTGTAATTATACTCCGGCGGTTTAAGAATAATTAATAGAATATATAGAATAGGGGTAAGGGTCGAAGTCGAAATATTAAGGTTTGGAATAGGTATAGAATAGTTAGGAATATGATTAATTTAGAGTATATTTAATTTAAATATAAGGTCGGGCGAATTAGGTACGAACGTAGATCGGTTATTATATAGAGGCGGAAGGGGCGTTTTGTAATACGAGTATTTAATCGAATCTAACGGATCGAATAAATCGGATATTATATTTTAATATACTTTATTCTGATTAGAGTCGTTTATTGGGTAAGTAGTTAGCTATAACGGGGGCAGTTAATTTTACTCTAACTGGAGTAAGTATTTTATTTCGATTAGAGTAAAATCCTATTGAAAATTTTTATTATTTTGCAACCGACGGCCAAAAAACGCAAAACCCGCTCAGACCTGTTACCGTAGAAAGGGGAGGGTGGGGTTCGGAGGTAAGTGGGTCTGAGAACTGAGACTAAGTGTCACTGCCCGCCGAGGGACTCTCATATTGAAAGCCATCTAAACTCAGTCGTGATTCGGTCAGATGATGGGACAGTGAATGTGGGTTCGGCCATAGACCAGTGGTCCAAGGTATACATTGCTGGTGGCCAGAAGCTGGGAAGGTCTTTCACTGCAGTGCTCTCGAGGATGGGCTTGACAGACAGGCCATCAGAAAGGCCGGGTTTGTGGATATGGTGTCCAAGGAGTATAAGGTCCCGTTCGGTACAGGACCACAGGACAAGAAGTTGAAAGAACTAGGGGTGTGGGAAAGAGTGTCTATGGAGTCTGACCTTGAAGGCGAGTTCCTTTCATCGCTGCACATGAGAGTGATTCACTAACACAGCGTCAATAGGGTACGTGAATTACGTGTGGGGTGCCGTCATGGGATGGACCCCCGAGGAGATGAAGACATGCTGCACACATTTGAGGAAGGAAATGAGAGATCCCGATATTCACAACTATATGTTGGTGCGCATTACATATGCCCGAAAGCCTGAATAAGAGGGATAGAACAGAGAAAGGAATGGAGGAGGGGTCGAGTGTAGAGGTAGGTTGCAAGGAGTACAATGTGGTTAATGCTGGTTTGTTCATTAGCTTCAACCTGGTTTGTCAAATGTCAAAGAACTTGTTATAGAGGAAAAAGCAGTCAAGTAAGCATGGCATCAGAAGTATGACAATCGAGTTTAGGAAAAAAAAGATGAAAAAAAGATGGGGCCACCCGGGGATTGAACCCGGGACCTCTCGCAACGATGCTCAGGATTGAACCCTAAGCGAGAATCATACCACTAGACCAGCGGCCCTTTGATTTGTGAAATTCCGAGGACAGATTTGGCTCTTATATACCTCAGATAGGTATGTGCGCCATCACACATACCTGAGTGTTTTGCGATGTTGCAAACCATAACATGGAGCTGTTCATATATGGAGATCTCAAACGATGCCCATTGCTATCTTCGTAGAAATAATGTCAGACGGGGAGTCGCCATCGGCTTCACTGCTGCAGACGGGAAGCGGAGGAGTGCACGTGCTCAGGCACTCGGGGTCCATCTGGGGGCAACTGACGTGCGTGCCTGCCAAGCAAGCCAAGATGAGATGGGACCGCGACCCCTGCTGTGCCGGCGGTACCTGCTTTGCACAACACGCCACCAGCAAGCCACCGGATGTCAAGGGTCCGACATGTGCGACGGGATCTGCTGATTAGCTACCCCTTTCCCAATTTTTATATTTTCTTTCATCCGATCCGTGTGTAGGCGCACGTTTCTGTTGTTTACATCTGCTGCATGCATCAGACGGGTCTGGAAAGATGGACGCAGCTTTGGAGATTCTCGATCCTCTTGTGCTGGACAGACTATACGCATACCTGTTGCCAGCTGCAACGACTCCCACGGCCGACGGCAGCGTGCTGGGCAATGGCTTCGACAACAGCACGTCTGCATTTTCAAAATCGCCATCGCAGAGTTCCTACGGGTCGGCATGGCCACGGGACAACATCCTTCGACAATGCGCTTCCCTCCTGTTGATCACCCAGGTTGGTGCTACGCTCCTATACTGGGTGTTCAGCGCCTTCTCGTACTACTTCATTTTCGACCGCCGTCTTGAGTACCACCCGCGCTTCCTCAAGAACCAGGTGCGCCAGGAGATCATCTCATCCATGACCGCCGTCCCTTGGATCAACATCATGACCCTGCCATTTTTCCTGGCCGAGGTGCGCGGCAAGAGCTTGCTCTACACTCGCGTGGATGAGTATGGCTGGGCATGGATGGCCATCTCAACAGTGCTCTTCATGATCTGGAATGACTTGATGATTTACTGGATTCATCGACTTGAGCACCACCCCAGTGTTTACAAGTACATTCACAAGCCACACCACAAGTGGATTGGTAGGTGCACACCCTCTGTACGGCATCCCAGCATTTTCCAGCTAACACGACATAGTGCCGACGCCGTGGGCAGCTCTGGCTTTCCACCCACTCGATGGATATGTTCAGTCCCTCCCTTACCAGTGAGTTTCTTGCCTCCCCTGGGCTCCATTGTGGGCGACCTTTTAACGTGGTGATAGCGTGTTTGTCTTCTTTTGCCCGGTGCAAAAGTACTTGTACATGGTTCTTTTCGTTCTGGTGCAGGTTTGGACGATTCTCATCCACGATGGTGACATGATCTCGGGTCACTGGCTTGAGAAGTATATCAACAGCCCGGCCCACCACACACTGCATCACATGTATTTCACTGTCAACTATGGACAGTACTTTACATGGGCCGACAACTACTTCCAGTCGCATCGGGCGCCTTGTCCCGATTTGGATCCGCTTCATGACGCACTCAAAGTCATGAGAGAGAAGGGGCTGGTAGACGAAAAGGGAAACCCAATTCCCCAGAAGAATAAGAAGGACGAGTAGATATGGTGTGACGGATGACGGAAGATGAGGACGATCAATAATGGATGAGGTTGTACATGCGATTGATGTGTTATAGCGATGGGAGACGAGAGAAGAGTACTCACGTACTAGGGAACGCCTGCCGCCCTTACAACAAACATATAACTGCTACTATTGGAGCTAACTAACTATAATATTTAAATACTATTACATGAAAGTCCTCTATGTACTATCAGCCATGTCTCAGCTGCTGTGTGCTTTGTCATTAATCAGATACTGGAGACCTTGCGTTTGTCGCTGAGGATTGGAAAGGGGATGACCGAGCTACTAACAGTTTTATGGGCTAGCCCCGCTTATTTTTGTTAGCGTATCCCGCTTACTAAGACGCGGGCCGTCAAGTCTTTGCAGGTTTGGCAGCTAAGCTGCAGGCGGCGCCTGCCTGCTTGCATCTCTAAACAAAGGCACCTGCACAGTACGGCAGTACACAGGGCACCGACTGACGACTTAGTTATCCATTCAACTGACCAGCACCGTTGTATACGGACATTCAGACGCATCCTTGATGGAGCTGAAGTAACAAACAGCAGCTCCCTGCACGTCTCCGGCCATGCCACGACAACTTCCCTGGAAAGTTGAACCAGCCCAGAAAAAGACCAGCGGGAGAAGCGTTGCAGCTCAATCGACATCTACCGCTGCTCCCGACTCAGAACCCAGCGCATCCTCACCTTCGGCTCGCGCTGCACAATCATCAAGCAAGGCGAAGCTGAAGTCGACCACGGGCGCAGATGGGCTCAATATTTTACCTAGCAAAACAGCACGAGGCTCAGACACAAGTCGCCGTCCACATCTGTCCCGGTCCCCATCGACATCGCCGCCACCTGAGCCTCTGAGAGAGGAGTTTATGATTGAAGGCCCCCGCTACGATGACAGGTATCGCATGGTGGAGGATGAGTTTCTCGCCGTGGCTGGCGAGTTCACCCGGCATTTGCACGCCGCCGAATACCAGCGCCTCAAGAGCCTAGCCAGCTCCAAGAATGCCGAGACAATTGAGGACATCTCGCGTCCTGTCACGGGCGCACCAACTGATGCTGTGAGGCGAAGGCATGCCAGACTTGAGACAGCCGCCAGCCAACAGAGAGGTCTAGCCAAGGTCTTGGGGAAACGGGCGGCCCAAAACGTGGACCACGACTCGGACTCTGGAGACAAGCCCTGGACAGGCACCTCGCTGCAGGGCCTGATGGATAGCCCGAGGAAGAAGAAGGTCCCATTAAATCGCTCGTTGAGTTCCCTAGGCGCTTCAGCCGCTGCAAGACGTTTGAGTCCGTCACTGGATCGGGCCGTGCATATGCAAGGGAGACTAGGCAACCGAAAGCCCCCAAGTGCAGACGAGGGCGACGACAACGAAGATGATGACTCGGCTTTGGATGGGCACACGGCGTGGTCCCCAAAGCTCCATAGGGCTCGAGTTACCGAAATGTCGTCAATCTCGACACTCTCTGCCCGGAATACCACCGAAAGTAGACCGTCTCAGACATCGGCGCATACTTCGTGTGCTTCCATTGATCAAGGCACGCAGTCAACAAGGATTTCCCTTCCCATTGCTCGTTCTCACAAACAGACCAGCAGGCTCAACACGAATCATGATTCCAGCGATCAGGATGAAGAGGAAGACGACGTTGATCTATTCTCTCGAATCCGTTCCCGCAGGGCAGGCCAACGACGAAGACCCGGCTCTCCGGTTACAAAAACGGAGGTCAAGACGGAGGACAGCCAAAGTGCCACCTCACTGCACGAGATACCGTTCCTCTAATACACCACAGCTCTCTGGATAGATCTGAGTTCATATACAAAACAAGCCCGCTAAAGTACAACACAAAGAACAATCTCAAAAGGACAACGCTTCTCGGATATCGTCGATACAAAATCACTCCACTCCTTTACCCAGCCTTTAGGCCTTGGCCTGGAACGGGGTCTCATACGGCCTCTCAGCCTGGGGGGTGATTCTGGCTAAATGCCTCCTCTGACCGTCCTTCCAGTCCACGAGTGCCGAGTGCTGGGTAACCCGGTTGTCCCAGACCACAACGGTACCCTCCTCCCACTTAACACGTGCTTGGAAGTCGGCACCATACGCAAGATGGTCGTACAGGAACTTGAGAAGGGTATCAGATTCCTCCTTCTTGAGACCGACAATCTCACGGGTGACTGCGGGAGCGTGGCATGCAGGTTAGCTTCTGTCTGGAATATGTTCTCGACCTCCGCTAGGGGTTCAGAGCAGCCGTGAGCTGGGGATGACTTACACTGAGGGTTGACATAGATAGCCTTCTCGCCCGTGGCGGGGTGTGTCCTGATGATGGGGTGCTCGTTCACAACAGGCTCTCGCCTCTTAATCCCGCCTCGGACAGCCGCCGAGTTGACCTGCTCGATACCAGAATGGGTGGCCTTGAGGCCGTGCAGACGCTCCTGGAACAAGGGGCTGAGGCGGTTGTAGGCCTCCACGGCATCGACGAAGAGGGTGTCACCACCGGTCTCGGGCTTCTCGAGGATGTACAGGAAGGTGGTTCCGGGGGGCTGCTGCTCATACGAGACATCCGAGTGCCAGGCTACAGATGAAGTTCTGTTGGCGAAGAAAAGGTCGACACTGTTGTCACCGGCGCTACGATGGACCAGGTGGACCTCGGGGAAGCCTTCAGGGGAGCCCGAAGTAGGGTGGATGTGATGACTGCGTTTCCCAATATCAGTCACATTACTTTCCCGGGTTGAAGCATGATCAGAAGATTTCCAAGACTTACCGGCCAAAGTATTCGCCAAACTTAAGGGCTTCCTCGATGGGCAGATCGGCAAAGTCCTGGCCACGGAAGGCGACAACCTTGCGCTCCGCCACGAACCGAGCAAGCTCGTCCTTGCCGGCGTTGGTCAAGGCGCTGAGCTGAATGCCCCTTACCTCGGTACCAATGGTGGGGGTGAGGTGAGTTGCGGTGGTGCCCTCTGGGAGCAGGTTCTTGTACGAGGTGTCGGCATCCTTGCCGTGCTCGTAGTGCTCGAAAGGCTCCAACGGGGGATACTTTTGCTCTGGGTTCCAGGTAGGGAGGTAATGGGGATACTGCACAGGACGATCAAGTCAGCACTAGCTCCATGGAACAGCAACATATGTCCATCCATGCCGTCCGCAGGGCTTGATAAGTCGTACCTTGGCGGCCTGGAAGCCTTTCTTGCCAGACAACTCGGCCTCTTTGTCGAAGGCGACAGGGGCGAGCTCCTTATAGACGCCTCTGTGGTGCACAGACTGGAGCTTCACGGGGTTCACCTCGGGAACCGGAACGGTGACGGTCTCGACAGCAGAAGGGCCCATATTGTTGAGGTTTGACTTTGTCCGACGTTGTTTGTTGGTGTAGTGTGCAGTGAGTAGTTTCCTCCTGCCAGTCAGGACGGGTGCCGATTCCCTTTTATACAGCTCGTCATGGCCTTAGAATCCATCTCCTCGAGCTGTTGATCGAGAGGACGTCGGTTCATCGTTTGCGGGGTTAATTGGAGATACCCATGATGAAGGGCATGGATGATATTGCGTGAGCAAGCTTTGTTCCAATCAAGGATGTTGCCGAATATGAGCAATGCAGGCACGGGTTTCGATTATGGCCCGTTGCTTTCAACTCTATGCGAACCGGTGCCGATCCGGTGCCTTGTTGGAGGATATGGGCGGCTACTGAGTGGTGGTATAGTGTGAGGAGGGCGCCATGATGCTGTTGTCTAGGCCTCTAGTAGCCAGCCCGATGAGGAAGTGCATTCGCAGGCCGTTCGACCGTCCTACCAAATCGGCATGATATGCGTCGTCAATCAGAGCGGCTCGGGAGCAAATGTCGCGTGCTGTAAGCATGCGTATCATTGGGCATTGGTGTAAAGGTGGTGATGTGAGACGCGGAGTGGATTACGCAATCGCGTCTAGTGGTGACGGAGTAGGGAGCACGTCATGGCCTTTAACGATAGACAACATGTGAAAAGAGGCAAGATGTACTTATCGAGAGTCGAGATAGCCCGCGAATGGTAATCAGTTGTCGATGAGAAATAATTGAGGAACAATGACTTCTTGAAGTGAGTAACGGCTATGTGGGATATCTGACCGCCAAGTATCATTCATTGACCTATACGCTATGACAAAGGAGAGAGCTCGAAGCAGATATCAAATTCATTATGAGGCCTCCCTACATCTTCTTAACTTATTACTGAAAATCATAAAATGATCGCAAAGTCAGCTGCTCTTATACCGTGCTTCATGTCGAAGAATCGTCTGGTGGCATCCCACCAATTATGGTGGACAAGTTGGTCTTTGGGGAAGGTTTGGTCTTGGCGGAGGGGCCCTATAACGGGATATGATGAATGGACAGACGTCGCTTCGCTTCCAGTGTTTCTACTGTTGCGGACTAGTTCGACCTCCCATCATGTTGAATCCGTGATTAATAAGACAGGAGCGGATTTTGACATTCGAGTGCGTCTTCTAGCGGTTATCTCGTCCTCACTTGATTTTACGTGATGTTAGCTCGCTGTTAGTATTGGCTTGAGTGTGACCTGGCACATCAGAAAAGTGTATGCAAGAAGAAACAAAGAAACTTGAAGGTTTGGCTGGAAACTCTGACTTCCCTTCAACTCAAGGTGTGTGTAATACTACTCAAACACAACGAAAAAAAAAGTGTTATTTAGCTTGGGAGTTGAAGTCGCTGACCTTGACATTTCAGTCTGGATCCACCTCACTTCGAGCCTTCCTGTTGATTTAATGGGATCCCTCGGGTCCCTTGGTAAGCTACTCCCTCCCACACGCCGCTGATCAGTTAAGCCGCTAACCAGGCAACTCGTTGATATGCTGAAGATGATCCCCACCGTACGGTTTGTATGTATGTCCCATAGCATAGCCCTGACCTTCCGAAGCCTCGGATATCAGCGGGGATGGCTGGAACGAGGCATGACTTGTGGTTGCTGGAGAGAAGGCCGAGGGTGATACCGTGTTTCCGTGTAACTCTGAACGCAGAGACCATGGACGGTCAGTCTGGGGGTCGAGTTCACTGATAATCGGGGACGCATGGAGATCTTGCGAGTTTCCACCTGGCGAGATTGGCGACTTGAACTCCTTTCCTAGCACATCATCGGCCGTGTTCGCAGACCTGTCGGTACCAGACGGGCTGTGTTCATCCCCTGCTCTTCGTCGGCGGACTATGAAGAAGATGGCAAGGCCAACCAGTACCAAAATGGCCAACGCGCCGACGCCAACTCCTATGCCCACGATGGCACCGGTGCTGAGATTCGAGGAGTCATCAGTCGAGGAAGTTGCTGTTGGTCCAGGTGGGACAGCAGATGGAATAGACGTGGAAGAACCCGTGCCAGCCGTGGAGGTTGCCTGGGAGGTTGCTGAATCTAGAGAGGAAGTGGTTGTCTGGATCGAGGTGGTGCTGGGCTTGTGGTATACCAAGGATGGGTCGGATACGAGCCAGTTGAGGCTGCTCTCGTCCAGGTGTAAAGGAAGCTTGACGACGTCGGAGATAACGCTAGCAGTGAAGGTTGGGAAGGCAGCAGAAACGTCGGTGTTGGGACAGACATTTTCCTTCTTGCATTGGGCTGGGTCTTTTGTGATGTATTCCGGATAGTCATTGTTCTGGATGCACGGCATCCACTTGAAGTCATTGTCACAGTAGATAAGGCCGGACCAGACGGCGGCATTATAAAACTTTTGGGGGCAGATGGGATCTTGGTACTCTTTGTCTGTACACCCGGCGACGTACGTCGTGCCGAAATCTGCGTTGAAACATGCACCTTCCTCGAGACACATGTCGCCGAGCTGGCAGCAGCCAACGTGGCCGAGAGCCACATTGCCGCAGGGGACATAGCCGCTTGGAAGCTGAACGACCTTCGAGGTCTTCCTGTAACAGGTGCCGTTGCTGATGTTCGGGTCAAAGCCGTTGATGGGCCCGCCGAGGTCGCGAGGAAGAAGGCGAAGGCCGACCATTGCAATCACCAGGCAATTAGATACTCTCTGACGCAGTGGTGAGCAGGGCCGGGAGAAGCAGTTGGAGACTGAGAGACCAGGAGCACAGATGAAAAGTGAAGTCGGAGATCTGGGCAATGAATGTCGAAGAAAGTGGCGAGGCCGGATCGATGGGCTCGTCAGTCTAGGCAGACGGCAAGTGCAATTCTGTCGAGTGTTCCAATCAACCGTACCCCATCCAAGTATTGCAGCGGAAACGGAAGGAGCGTGAGAGGAAGGAAGTGAGGGACTGAGGTGAGGGAGGTGGGCGAAAGAACACATTGGGCAGGCGAGGCCTGGTAGAAAAGGCGGCCAGACTGGACTGAAGGGAGCTCCTTCCCTGAGTGCTTAAATGTGCTTGATTGGAAGTTTGATGAAGGGTGACCATGTGGATTGCCGTCTGTTCCATGTCGTCCAAACCTCCAAGTTTCCACCTTGGCGCCCCTTGTCTGTTTGCCTCGCCCGCTCGCCGCCCTCACGGACCTCGCCGCCAGTCAATTTTCAGGCACTTTTGGTCCGATGGGACGGTGTACACTGCCAGATCATGGCCTGCGTACAGTATGTATGACCGTCTGGGATGCCACACTGCCCCGGGCCTGTTGATTGGAACATTTGTTGAGGTCGATGCAGCATTCCGTTCTCTGTTCAGATTTTGTTCCTCTTCGTTGCCATCGTGGCCACCATAAGACTGCGTCAGTCTGCCGTCGTCGCCCATTGAGACAGGGCGCTGTATTGAGACAGGGCGCTGTCACTTTGGGCAACTGTCACATTGCGCGTAAGTGGCAGGAGGGCACCGGAGGATTGGCCAGACAAAAGACCGCCCGGGTCGTTGTATTCTTCAGGAGATCTCCGTGTCCATGTATGGGGAGCCAGACGGACCTTTAAAGCAGTCGATATTTCTTGGAGAATATTGAATGCTGAGAGCCATACTTAGCATGGGAGATCCAGAGGGACGACCGCCTCCAGATAAGAAACTGGATCTTATACGTCATCCGCCCGAGCGCTGCGCTCATTGCTGAAACATGGATCGTGGAGACGACACATCTGGAGAGGAAAGAGCCGCAAGTGGAAGAGACAACGGTGGTACTTCATCCTTTTGCCATCCGTCATCCCCGAGTTACCGCCTGGTACCCGAGCCCGACCAGTTGCCGAGACAGCAGCAATCTCAGAACCTTACACGGCAGCCTAAGGTAATGTGCTTAACACACACGGGATGAAAAGAAGGGACGAAAAATTCAAGTGAAAATGGCCATTAGAAGTCTGCCCCGTCAGAGTTTTCCACCGCCTTGGAAACCCACTCAGCTGCTCTCTGCGACTTATTCTGGACAACTGCTCTGTCCTCATGTTTACTTTGCCGCTCGTCATCTCACCCCAAACATCATCACTTCTCCTCTCCTGACCAGCAGCGAAGCAACCTGAACCATGGCGGACTCGGCAGATTTGGTCGCAACCCCTCGTGTTGAGAACCCGGTCGTTGAGCACCAACGCGACCCTGATGAGGCGCACCATACTGTCGCCAAAAATCCTGACCTCGAACAACAGAAGAAAGAAGGCCAATCTGAGAGCCAGAGCCCGAGCCAGACCCTTGATATCCAGGAGGAACCCCCCGCGTTTGAGGACGCACCCGATGGTGGCGTCAGGGCCTGGCTTGTCGCAGCTGGCGGCTTTGCCATTTTCTTTTGCTGTCTAGGATTCGCCAACTCGTTCGGAACCTTTGAGCAGTACTACCTCACCCATCAGCTCAAGCAGCGCTCACCGGACGCCGTTGCCTGGATCGGCTCTTTATCCGTCTACATGCAATTTGCCTCGGGCATGTTGGGAGGACCACTGTTCGACCGATTCGGTGCTGCCGTAAGTGCTCCATCCTAACAGACTTCGTCTCCGTCTTTCGCATCGCTTCTGACAAGGACAAATGCCCATCATCAGGTTATCCGCCCCGCCGCCATCCTTCACCTGTTGTGCGTCATGCTGCTGAGTCTTTGCGACAAGTACTGGCAAGTCATGCTCGTCCAAGGAGTGCTGATGGGCATCGCCATGGGCTGCCTGCAGATTCCCGCAATCGCAGCAGTATCCCAATACTTTGACAAGAAGCGAGCAGCCGCACTGGGAGTGGTGGTTTCCGGATCGTCTGTTGGCGGTATCGTCATCCCCATTGCTTTGTCCCGCATGCTCAACAGCTCTCCTCTCGGCTTCGGATGGTCCATCCGCATCACAGGCTTCCTCATGATGCCTTTCATGCTCTTCTCTTGCATCGTCGTCAAGGCCCGTCTGCCCCCGAGAGCCACAAACTTCTGGATCCCAGCCGCTTACAAGGACACCAAATACCTCCTCCTTATCGCATCTCTGTTCTTCATCTTCATCGGCATGTTCACTCCGCTCTTCTTCATACCCACATATGCCGTTGCGAGAGGCATGAATACCACCCTGAGCGGATATCTGCTCGCTATCCTCAACGCCGCCTCGACGTTTGGCCGTGTCATACCCGGTATCTTGGCCGACAAGTACGGACGACTCAACCTTTATGCCCTCGGAGCCATCTCCACGGGGGTCATTATCTTCTGCATGAACTCGGCTGTGAGTAACGCAGCGCTTATTGTCTATTCGATCGCTTTCGGTTTCGGATCTGGCACCATCATCTCCGGGGCATCGGCCGCCTTCTCCGTGTGCCCCAAGAGCCAGCAAGACATAGGAACATATATGGGAATGGGCATGGCCATCAGCGCGCTTGGAGGCTTGATCGGTCCGCCAATCAACGGTGCCTTTGTCAGCAAATATGGAGGCTTCTTCGAAGTATCCATGTTTAGTGGTGCCATTTGTTTGCTGGGAGGTTTTGTTGCGCTTGCCACCAAGTTAGTAACTCCTGAAGGCATTCTGGGCAAGGTTTGAGTTGTTGTCACGGGACACGGCTGTAAGCGCAGTATGGATGCACATATACTAGTGTCGCAATCTGTAATCGGGTCAGATACTCTCTAATGTAAACAGCCACATATCTTGCTTCACTCAGCGGATTACCTGATATCGAGAAAACAACCACGGTTTTCTGGTGTATAGCTCGGCATGGCAACACAGGGCGACGTAGTGGAGTGTTTCATAGGGCTACACAAGATGTTGATCTGTACATCTGTGAGGTGGCTGGCTTGGCCAACGCGAGGCGGATCGTAGAAGTACGAGCGACTATAGGTAGAAGTCTGAAGCTGAAGTAGGGGCCCAACACCTGTATTTGCCATATGCATGTAGCATGGCACAGTTTTCAGCTGTCAGAACCTAAATATGGCAAGCACCTTCTGGAAGCAGCCGCATTGAAGTCCCCATATCATATTTCGAGTACAAATTCGTCAGTTGGTGAAGGTGTGAACGTCGGTGTCGAGTGGTGTCAGTCCGGAGGTGAGTTAGCCCGCCTTATGGTCAGCCAGCATCTTGGCGCTGTCAGCAAGCTACCCGTCGATGCAGCATTTCCCCCTGGCTCAGGTTCAGCTGTGTCATACTTATAAATTTTCAGGACCGCGATTGTCACTTACAAGACTTGTTTTATACACTGAGTCGACATCGATTGGTCCTTTACTCCTGAGCCACAATATGGGGTACATAAGACGTTGATCTTGGGGTAACATGTGCCTCAATGAGGCGTGTGGATGGACTGAATCGAGGCTGGCATGGTGTTCTTGTTGGTCAACGACCACCTCCGCTGGATATTAAGGGTCTCCATGTTAGGCAAGGGACAAGATATGCGGCGGATAACTGGCTCCAGTTGGTCGAAATGCCTGGATCAAGGCAAGCCAGAATCTGACGATGATCAACTCTGACTGACTCGACTCTGACCCTCTCCATGCCATAGAGACCTGCTATTTTTGCACTTACACGCGAAGCGGTAGACGAGAGCTCGGTGGCATACGTTCCGTTGAGATGATTCATAGCCTTTCAAGTCTATATAAACCCCCAAGACCCCAACGCCATCTCGACTCGAAATCACACCATCATCGTCTTCTCATCATCAACAGACAGCCAGAGTCTTGATTTCAGCCACTCAAGTACCTCTTTAGCCTCTCTTCAGATTTCGAACCGCCCCTCCTTAATCCAAAATGAAGACCACCTTCTTCCTCGTCCTCACCACCCTTGCCTCCGGCATCCTGGCCTCTCCCGCCGGTGTCTCCGAGAACCCGGGCTCGTTCCCCCAGCTCGTCGAGCGCAAGGCGTGCTACCACTCGAGCGACTGCAGCTGGTTCTACGCGGCGAAGTGTACGTTTAACAACCAACTTAGAACTGGTACGGACAGGGGGAATCTGACTGTCTAATTAAAACATAGGTGAGCAATACTGCCGAAAGTGGGGCCAGAACGTCGGGGTCGACCGCATGGAGAAGTGCAACCTGTTGAACCAGAAGAGGTGCTGCTGCACTGCTTGAGGTGGTCGCGATCTGCTTTGGAGGTACGTATACCTTCCACCAGTGTGTGTGAGGTGTGAGATCATGTGTGTGTGAGAGGATGAAGACTGATGTTTTCCGGTGTGAGACAGATGGTCTTGGCGGAGATGGCGGATGAGTTATGGTTGGGGCATGATAGAGAGTGGAACGAAGGAAGGTACACCGAAGACTGAAAAGGAGAGGGGAATTGAGACATAACTGGGTTGGGGTTCAAGGAGAAACAAGAATGATGCCCAAATGTGTGTCTTTGAGGAAAGGGGAAAGTAGTGGCAACATGCCCCTTTGATCGGACCCTGGCCGCTCCAGTCGACTCTTCCCTTAATAATTAAGTCCACGGCTTGAAAGACTCAGGCAATGCTGGAATATAAGCCAGATCCCCCTACCTCCCTAACCCAAAGTTCCCATGGCCTGCTGATTGTGCCGGATAACGTTTCTGCTGCGCTCCAAGCTTCTGATCGATTTAGATACCGAATGGCTGGTGACGGCGAGAAGTTATTTGTTGCGGCGGATGCTGCACTCAGGGATAAAGTAGCTGACAGTATAGCCGCATTCTTCATGGTATAGATGGCTCGAAACACGGCATCCTCGATGGACGAGGAGATAGCAGTGAACCCATGGCCACGCATCAAAGTCACAACGTTTCCGCCATCGAACGACTTGGCAAGACTCCTCCCTAGATGCTCATGGCGGACAAGCATGTCAGGGATATCGCTGCGGAGAAAGTGGTCGGCGATGTCCCAGACAGGCGGTCCATCGGTGCCGAGAAAGCCAGCCATGTGGTAACAGGGACGGAGAGGGACGCCGGAGATGGTGAAGGGGATGACGGCATCCGCATGGGCATGGACAACGGCAGTGACCTCGTTGTGCCTTTTAAAAATCTCGGAGTGGATGCGGCGCTCAACGTAGCCTTTCGGAGCGCCCTCCTCGACAGGCTCAGCGTTTTCGACCCAGTATTGAATCAAATCGTCTTGCGAGGAGACGGCGGCCGGGGGCATGTTCTTGGCCATAACAAAGATTTGGGGACGGAGTGGATGACGGAAGGAGAGGTGACCGTAGGCATCGACAACGCCATGATAATGGAGAATATGACATCCGTGGATGAACTTGCGGATGGCACTCTCCACAATTGCAGCAGCTTCTGTGGTTGTCATTGCTGTTGCTGGCATTGTTGTACCAGTCAATCACTGGTGCTAAAGATGGACGGTGGTGATCATCCAACAGGACACTCAGTTCAAAGGAGACACACGGGGTATAAGACCGGTCGAGCTCCCTTCGAAAATAAGAGTCATGCCGGAGGAAAAGACATAACCGTAACACAGGTGGCTCTTCGTCTCGGGATATTGGTCAGTCGGTGGCGGGAGCACAGGGCGTCGTGGTCGAACAGCCTTTCGGCGATGTATGCCAATCACATCTTCTGGTGGGGAAGGAATCGAATATGGCGGAGCTATGTTTGCGTTGCACTTCCAATGAGTGTGATGCGAGTTATGTGCCCATTTGATACACAAAGTGGTGATATGGTTGGGAATGAGAAGTCGGGGAAAGGGGAGAGATGGAACGTATGGAAGGAGTGAGGTCAGAATTTCTAACTCGAGCATGAATGCCATACAAAACCCTAACCCTGACGTACATGCTCCTGGCTGCCAGCGAGGTCAATTGCGGGGTTGCGGTTTGGCGATCAGGAACCCGGAGAGCCTAGAATCCACTGTTACCGTACCAGGAGGAGGGGGGTAGAAGTTGCCGTTAATTGACCGTCCTCGATTTGAAAACCGTCATTCGTCTGTAAAACCGAAAATAACGTTGAAAATTACAGATGTTGAAAGATTGGGACATTTAAATAGTTTCAACGGTCAAATGACGGTTGTCTTTCTCGGACGTTTGAGAAGTCGGAGACGTTGAACCCCAAAACTAAGAGGTTAAAGAAGAAGCACCTTCCCTCAGAAGAAAGAGCACTTTCCCATTTATAAGCATCAACTTCGAGCACCTTCTTCGATTAGATAGAAATGGTCTTTTGGCCAAACCGTCTCGCGCGCAGATAGAAATTGATCTTTTACCCAAGTCCTGCATTCGAATCCTGACCGTGCAACTTTGTTTTCGTGACCGTGATAATGAACCGTGACTACTAAGAAGATGCATCGTGACCGTGACCACCAAGAAGATGTATCGTGACCGTGACCACCAAGAAGATGCATCACCAAGAAGATGAAGAAGAAGAAGGAGAAGAAGACGAAGCACTAAGAAGGTGCAGCATCCTTTTGCCTTTGCCTGGTTTTTTTTCGGACGTTTGCATTTTCGGACGTTTGGCGGGATTTTGACGTCTCAAAATTTAAACGTTTAAGAATTTCTGTACAGGACTTGGATTGTTTCCTTACCGGTAAATGTCTGAAAATTTCAACGGTCATTTTACGGTCAATTGACGGCAACTTCTACCCCCCTCCTCCTAGTACGGTACAGGCGGTAACCCCACTAAGAATTCACTGGCGTGTGTTGCTCCACCCATTAGCAGCTTGCGGTTTCCCCAGATTTAATAGTGGCACGCTCTTTAAGGTAACAGTTGTACCAGTATCTTCACCTTTGTATCAACCTCAACTTCAAAAAAAGTCTCAACTTTTGGACCTGGAAATACCTTGAGTTCCGAGAGACTAGACAAAAGGAAGAAGCATCAATCGGTCCGACATTGATACCGGCATCGTTAATTATGAGCTGCATCCAGATGAGCTGAATCTTGACCGGCATTGTTCAAGTTTTGGTTTCCTGGCCAGTCTGTGCCTCTCATCTGCACCAGAGCGTCTCGACGACAAACTGAATACCCAAGGGGGACGGACAGAGACAGAGACGAAAAGGGGACACATCAGAGGCCAAGCGAGGGCTTTTACTCATCGACATGGCTCGCCGAACCACAAGAGGCATAAAAAAGAGCTACGTCGAGGCTCCCATCGTTTTCGATGATGAGGACGAACCCATCCCCGTCACATCTAAGGACTCCGACGATGAGGATTTCGCTGCCCCGGAGCCAGCTCAGGAGGAAGAGGAGGACAAGGATGAAGAAGCCGACATGGCCGATCCCACCAGTGAAGAAGACCAGGCCGAGGACGAGGACGATGAAGATGATGGCGACGCCGACGGCAAAAAGAACGATCCGTCCTCCCAGCCCAAGAAACACCGTAATACGGGCGCTGGCATGATCCAGAGCCGCAAAGGATTTCATGACATTCCTCATTATCCCCTCGAGACACGCATTGTAACCCGTGTCTACGCAGGTCCCTTGAGGCGATATGCGCGGTATAGTGCCCTGCGCGACTCCATGTACGGCCCAGAGTACAACCGCATCAAGATTATATGGGACTTGGAGATGCGATGGGCCGAATTTCCCGCTCTGCCACCCAGGTACTTGCCTCACGAACCCCAGGGCATCTGTCCCAGTCCATGGCTCGCGCCCGCCTTCGAGCGCACACAGGAACAAAATGCTGCTCGATGGTACAGCAACTACTATGCCAAGAGTCCCGAGGTACAACAATCCCATTTGCTTTCCAGCCATGAGGGAGAGCATCTCATTCCTCAAGCCGGAGGCGACCTTGTTACCTTCATTGGGCCCTGGGATCGCCAGGCAGAGCTTCGGTTCACGCAAGGCCAAAGTTTACCGATAACGGCTTCTGGTCTCCAAACGAGCACATCCGAAGACCAAGACAAGAGCTCAACCGGCTGGATGCTCGACATTGGAAGTATTCCGCTTGCCATGGGCTGGGTTCCATCACTCGTCAACACCAAGCAAGTTCTCGCCATAGCAAGCATACCCTTCACGGATCAAGAACCCCGGCGACAAGAAGATGGTGCAGATAAGCACGAAGCTCCCGATGCTATGGCTGAAGGCTGTGTCCAGCTTTGGGAGTTCACACCCAAAGAGGCAGGCAAAACGCTGGCTCGACCTTCCACCACCCCAGCGCGGCTGATCAGGACATTATGCTTTAACTGGGGCCGGCCAAAGCGACTGCAGTGGTGCCCCGTGCCTTACGAGTCAGTCGGTAGTTATGGGCTACTAGCTATACTTACAGGAGATGGAAAGGCGCGAATTATTGACGTCAAGATGGTTGAAGAAGGGAGCGCCCCCATTTACGGTAAGTCAGACGCAGTCAGATCCTTCTCCCACCCCATGTTCTCAGGACTTGCTGGCTGATAGAACATTTATTTAGAGTGGGTACAATCTCCCGTTGTCACCCTTGGCATCGATGGTGATTACAACAACAAGGTGACTTGTCTAAGCTGGGTAAATATCAACCGCATCGCCCTCGGCCACTCGGACGGTTCTGTCACACTGTGGTCCATTTCCCCCCGGAAGATGCTGCAAAGGGTCGGAGTACACACCACGTATGTGATCGATATCTGCTCAGCCTACCCGTCGAATCCCTATTTGGTCGCCTCGATTCCCGTTGGCGGATGCGCAACCTTGACCGACCTGTCGCAGCCAAGCTCCGAACTCACATACTTCCCTGTTCCCGCTATCAGCTTCCAGCCGAACATGCTTTGCTGGAACGAGTCAATGCAGGGTTTCATGGCTCTCTACCCGTCCTCCACGCCCAACACGACCATTGCGTTCCTACACCATCGCTTCTTCTGCCAGGCTCGTAGTATCTGCACGGGTCCGAACACCATCACTTGCATTTCTGCCGGAACGACGCACCCGTTCGTGTTGGCTGGCTGCGCAGACGGCTCGTTGTTCTCCTGCAACGCTCTGCAGAAGCTTTTCAAACAGAAGGGGGAGCCTTTGCAAAAGATCAAAGTAATGGAGCACGAATACAGGCCTATTGGACGTCCTGAACTTCAAGGAAAAGACAGCGGTCGTCCCGTCAGAGGCGCGGTCCGGATCTTGCAAGGTTTCCTACCGGAGCCCAATGACGATCCCAGGACGGAGAAGCGCAAGGAGCTCGACCGGAAGAAGAAGCTAGAAAGAATGAAAACGGCGTCTGGCAAGAAAAAGGGTCGACCAAGGAAGAATGGAGGCACCGTCGAGGATCTGAATCGCGAGGCCGAGCTCGACGACAAGCTTGCATCGCGCGTGGTCACCCATGAACCGCTGACCAGGTTAACGACGATTGTATGGAACCCAAACATGCAATACAGCTGCTGGGCGGCGTGTGCAATGGCTTCGGGTATTATCAAAGTGATGGATCTTGGAGTGCAGTAAATTAAGGATATGTTGACTTTTGCTAGCCACGGAACGAGTAATGCCCAAGAAACAAAAGCGAGATGGCTATCACACGATCAAAATAGGGTATGCACTTGGACTGGAGCATACATGCCAAGCTCACAAGTTAACTCCGAATCACGACAGCGCGAATTGTACCAAGAATAAAAAGTCGCTTCTTGTTACAATCCTCGATTCGCCTCACTTGCCCTGGGCAGCGTCAGTTTCGGAAAGATGATTGAGTCTATCACATCTATCTATCGATCTATCTTTACACGCTCTATGTTTCTAGTGTGTATTGAACATGCGATATTCGTGCTGGGTCTCAGCAAGTGCCTCCCATAACGGCATGATGGTAGTCGAAAGCCTTAGCCATGCCATACAAGTGGGTGGCTGCTGCCAGAACGACAAAGACATGGAAGATCTGATGGGAGCTGCCCCAAATGTCAAAACGACCGGGATACCGGCATTCTGGGAACCGGACCTAGTGTTCGCTCTAGTTAGAAGCCGAAAGTGACGATAAAAGAGTTATAGAAGGTGAAGACTTACAGCATATAGGAAGGCACCAAAGATGTACATGGCTCCCTGAAGCATGACCCATCTGAGGCCCATGCGCTCATCCAGTTGGGTGAAAGAGTTGAAGGTCAAGGCGTGAAGGATGGGAACGACTCCGGATGCGCCGAGACCGACGAACATCATGGCGCGGTAAGGGCGCCAGGCGGGAGTGCGGAAGTGCTCAAACCAAGAGACGGTGATGCACCCAAGACCGAGGAGACAGATCTGCGAGCAAAGCATGTTTTGTTAAAACCAGCTGGGCAAGTGTCTCACTATCTTTTCGACTTACCATGCTCAGGTAAAAGGTCAACAAGGTAGGATAGCAAAAGAAGCCGTAGTACATGGTTGGCACATAGCTTCCTACAATGAGAAAGACGATCCCGGTGTAATCCAGCTTGTTTCCCCATTTGGCCACCTCGGGGCTGTGGTTGGACAGAGCATGGTAAGTAGCGCTCATGCCCAGGCAGCAGAAAGCGCCCAGGAAGAAACAGGTGAAGACGAGGACGTCCGACTCGGAGGCGGACTCGTATCTCGGGGCAATGACGTTGTAGAGGAAGAAGCCGCCAAAGGTGAACAAGATGGCGCCCAGGAGATGAGTCCAGATGTTGACAAACTCATTGTGCAGGTAGAAAATGGACCAAAATGATTTCTGATAGCTGTTGGAGGTGCGGCGGTAGCTCGAGTGGATGAAGTGGTTGTCGCGGCGCCAGTGGGGGAGTTCATCCCACAGCATCAGCAGGGCGTCCTCGATCCGGTGTTCGACATCCTTGGCGGTTTCCAAAAGGGAGTCGGCGGCGGAGGAAAAGACTCCGGAGGCGGAAGCGGTCGAGGCGGTTGAGGGCCGGCGGCGTTCCCGGAGTGAGACGTCGGGCTGCCGGGGGTCGGATTCCGAATTCCCGGCCGGCATCTTTTTTGATTGCGGTTTCGGTTGGATGGTGTTTGTTGTTGTAGCTTGTTTTTGTTTCCAAGTCAAAGCAGTGGTTGTGAAGTTTCAAGATGCAGATGAGATGAGAATCAATTTGCTAGCAGAGCTATACTTGTAGACAATGTTTTATACACATTATCAAAAGGCAGATTCCGACTTTCTGTTGAGCTGGCCGTGGTGGCCTGGTGGGCTGTCATGTTTCCATGATCCTCAACTGTTTCCACCATCACAGATCCGGACGGAGGCAACGGGAAAGCTTCAGGCCCAGGTTCCCCACTGCTCCGCCGAACCGCGGTGTTATTCCAGATAAAGCTTGCAGTGGCCGCTACAAGAAAAGAGGTACACTCGGCGACTTACACCACTTCACAAAGCAATAGTGCTACAAGCTTAACTGTAACAAAATTGTACTCATAATATCTGGCCAGTACCATTGCGCTGTTTTGGATCGCTTGATTTGAATGAAGAAGGCCTTGTTGGGAAGATGTAGCGTTGTTTGGTGTCCATCGTAACACTTTTGATGCTTTCATTTTGTGTTGGCCGGTTTGTCCATATTTTTGTTGGGTCGACACTTGCTGTGCCAGAGCGCGCATCCTTTCACAAGTCAGAGCGAAAGAGTCTTGGCCGAGGCAAGGGCTGACAGCTGATTGCCGCCTGGTGGCCGCCTGGCAGCGTGGTGTTTGGACACTGAAGTGTGGAGGAAGGAACGCTGTCGGGTACGACTTCACGGGAAAGCACACTCTCCGACAGAGTGATTGAGGAAGGATCGATTCACATGGAAGTGGAATTTTTCTTTCTGGAATCTCCCAGCCTTCATCGCATGCATCTACCTTCCCCTTTCACCTTTCACGAACTTGAACCTTTTTCCCTCTGCCAACCCACTTTCATTCCGTTCATTCCCCTCACCCTTCTTCGTTTCATGGCCCCTCCGGACAGACAAAAACCGCCCAAGCGGACAACGCTCCGTCGCCGTTCCCTATCTGGCTACCACCTGCCAAATTGCTCCTCAAAATGATGGGACCAAGTATGCGATTGGCTTCAAACTCTTTATTGTCAATGCAAGTGCATAAGTCCATTCACTAACGATATCACATTTCTTGCCTCTTTCTCAACGACGGGGGAGAAATGGGCCGTCAAATGGCCTGTTCCTATTTCTGTGCCTCTCGGCCCAGACTTCTGCAGTCAGCTCAAGTGCCGATGGGAACGATATTCCCCAGGTCAAGAGAGGCACAGACAACATGTCAAGACTCACGGAGACACGAGGTGAGAACCTAAACCTACCCACGATCGTGTTCCTGGCAGATTATGTGCTGTGCCGTACGAACAGCTTTCCCCGGAAAAGTCAAGTGTCCCAGACAACACCGGAGGGGAAGTGGAAACCAACGACTCCGGTTACCATGCAGGCAACTTTATTAACCCACCCAAACTCTCGGTTTACCTGGATAAGCTCGAGAAAACAACACACACGGAGCAACTTTATCTCTATTCTTGGAAACAAATTTGTGCGATCCTTAGTCTCGGCCCTTCTTCACTAAACGCCTTCGTTATCACATTGGCTTGGTTGGTCTGCGTCTGTTCGTCTCCCCTTATGGGGTGGTGATATCTTTATCAAGTTCGAACAAGGACAACCGTCCGGGGAAAGTTCAATGGCACCTTCAAGTTCGGTTAAAAGACGCCATGCGCCCACGAGCACCCAATTGTGATCGAGCGGAAGAACTACTGATCAAGTGTCGAGATTCACCAACAGCCCTCAGCTGTCTCTCATCACTTCGGCATCATCAATCTCTTACAGAGCAAAAGTGTCCCAAATGCAACGCGGTTTCCATCTCCCAACTCCTGGGACAAATGTTACGGGGCGCCGGGAGTGTGCGCTGCAATATCTACCATCATTTATACATGAACCACGGATGGGGAGCAGCACGTCGTCCGCGCCAAGTTGGGTCAAGGCGGGTGAAAACACCACGTCAGTCCAAAAATAGCCCGTCCCCTTGCCCTTATCCATCCCTTTGCCTGAACCCCGACCAGACCGCAATACGGTTGACCGCGGCCTTAAGTCGCCGCTCGACCCAAAACTGCATGCTAACGTCGACTTCACATTGTCAGTCTAAGGGTCTGCATTTCCAGCTGCGAGTCCGGGCCACGGGTCAACAAAGCTTGGGACCTTGGGCCCTTGGGCCCTTGGGTGACGATGCCGGCCAGCCGGGTAAATAAAGCGGTTTATATCACCACCGGGCCTTCAACACTTGGGATTTCATCTATTCCATATTGCTCGATATTGTCGCCACCAAACTTCCATTACCATATCGCCATATCGCAACATGACCCACGTCTCATGCTGTTTTGCCCGCAGTATCGGATGAATCTGGTCCAAAATGTCGCTATCGATATGCTATTAATATTTTTTTGGCTTCAAGCGGAGGTCAATGAAGGCAGCAAGGGTTCTTGGCATACGTCGAACGACGAGCAACCGACAACGCCATGTCTATATCAACAAGACCAAGACCCGTGCCTCAATCGTGCTCAAGAGTTGCTCTCTACGGACATGGACTTTGCCCAGATCTGACGGATACCAACAACAACTAGCACCGGCAGTCCTCCCATTTCTCCGCCATCATGGTCGGATCAAGCCTCACTCTGTCACTGCTCGGCCTTGGTGTCGTCCATGCCTTGCCAGCTTCCAAGAAGGTGGAGGAGCGCCAGACCCTCATAGGAGGTGGCTGGAGCGATGGCAACACCATTCCCACTTGCGAGATCTCGCTGCCCATCAAGCAACAGCCACCCTGCATCTTTTTCCCAATCCCGGGGGAGATTAGGCCAGGAAAGCGATCTTTCAGCCTCCCGGCGGACTATGCCACCAACACCAAGCAAGTTATCCTTCAGCTTGAGAAGCAGCTGGTGGCTCTCCAAAACAAGAAGAACAAGACTTCCGAGGACATCGACGATATTCGCGCCATCAAGGCTGCCCTCAAGTACTTGGCAAACATCGATCAGATTTCCGCACCGCCTGGATCCGAGACTGGCTTCACTCCCGGCAAGCGGTCCTTCTCCCTGCCTGGCGATTACGCGAGCGACACCAAGAAGGTTATCCTGCAACTCGAGAAGCAGTTGATTGCCCTCCAGAACAAAAAGAACAAGACTGATGAAGACTTGGCTGATATCCAAGCCATCAAGTCCGCACTCAAGTTTCTAGCCGGCATTGACCAGATCTCTGCGCCCCCAGGAACTGAGACTGGTTTCGTTCCCGGAAAGCGCGATGCCCCCTCCGTTGGCGCTTACGCTTCAGTCTGCCCCGGGCTGGAAGGTGCTGAGATTGCTCTCGAGACTCTCTTGCACAAACCCAAGCCAACAGTGCAGGAGTACATCATCATCCAGAAGTTGACCAACTTCCTTGCCGGATGTGGCATCGCCATCGTCAAGTCTCCTGATGGCACATGGACTATCATCAAGCCCTCCGACAAGAAGCGAGGTATCGATACCGAGGTCGCCGTTGCCACTCCTCAGCCTGCCGCTGATTTTGACCTTGCCGGTTTGGAAGAGTCTTATCACCTGCTTCTTGAGTCTACCCAAGGCGGCCAGCCCTCTTTCGTCACCTGGCTTGCCCTCCGACAGATGGCTGATCTTCTCGAATTGTACGGCGCTCCTGTTGACGGCGCCGTCTCCTCTGCCTCCGCCACCTCCAAGCGCCAGATCACCATCGGCACAGGCAGCTGCCAGCTCCTGGACATTCTCGGTCTCAAGGCTGCACTCGCCGCTCTGATGACCGCCTATGGAGACCCCGCCAAGGCGCCAGCCAACATCTTCCTCATAGAGCAGGTCCTCGTTACGGCCATCCAGCTTTGTGGTCAAGGTGTTCCTGGCTGGACTACCCTCACCCCCGGTAACCCCATCCCCGGCGGGCCGCTTGTTCCCGACCCAACTATTCCCGGAGGACCCATCAAGCCCGATCCGTATGTTCCTGGCGGGCCCATCAGGCCAGGCCGCAGACAAGCTGACGCGCTTGATGATCCTTCGACTTTGCTGGATGCGTTGCAGGTTCTCGAGACGCATTATGGAAGCTACGAGTCTGGAACTATCCCTGCGCCGTTGTTTTTGATCATGCTCAACCTGGTGACCATCCTCCAGGAGGCGTATGGTGTGACTGTAAAGGGATGGCCTGTTTTGGGACAAGGAACTGTGGTTTTGACCCCTTCCACTTGAGAGCAGGATGTCTTTGATGATAGCGATGGAGTTTGGTAAGAGGCTATTGCAAAAGGGGGTATAGCGTTGGTGCCCGAGGGAAAAGAGGTTGCCGGTGATTTGGGCGCAGTGGGTAATGATGAAGCGCCATAATGGGAGTAGCTCACAACAGCAGCTCATGGAAGGATGATGATACCTGTCGGTGTTTACCGCCGATAACCTAGGTGTGGAGGGAGAAGGAGACCTTGGCCACTCCTTTCTCGATGTGTCAACGCCGGCCTTTATTACTATTTGTTCCATCTTTTCCCTCATCTAAGACGAAAAGTTTTCTTGTATCTTCTTTTTTTTCTTTTTTAAGAGTACCACCAAAGGCTTGATTGATCTCTTACCTCCTGACCCCAAATTGCTGTGCCCCGAGATCTCGTGCCTTAGTCCCAGTAGACTGTCAAGATTGTTCCTGCCCCGAGATTCAATCTAGTCGACGACGGTAACAAGCTCCATACCGGAGATGGTCTCCAGCCGGTGCATCGTGTACCGCCATGCAGCCCTTCCGTCATTAACATTGGACTTTGCGCCAAGGTTTTCATCATATCAGGGGCATGTGAGATTCATCTCTACCCGTCGGAATATGCCAAAGGTCCGTTGTCCCAACAGGTCACTCCGCTGTCGACATAAAAGATTGCAGCAAGCACGCGTATCGTTGATGATAGTTGACCTGACGGCGGTAGTATCCGAGAAATTCGAATCTGATGTCATACATGCTAGTCAACTTTGCTTTCATGCATGAAGCTATGCAATCGGGGATGTATACGCTCCCGGGACGACCACATACTACGATCCGAGGCGTAGAAGGTCAAAGCAGCGCTGTCGTCCGATGAGCGCTGTCACCTGATGGATAGCAGAGCCGCAATTCATCAGCCAACCATACCCAGCAGTTGCTCGTAACCCCGAAAGAAACTTTATTTGGATTATCGGTAGGCCACATCCGATTTCTCAAATCATCCCTCGGACCTTCGGAGCATCCTGGCGCACATGTAGGAGGGACTGTTCCAGTTACGACGATACTTGCCGGGAGAGTTGACCGTCTGTATTTGTTCTCGGGTCTTCGAGGAAAACATCGGATGGTTGCCCCTTAGCATCCATCCAGGGGACCCAGCAACCTGTCCGCTCTCCAAATCCCACAGAGCAACACGGTCGGTGCACCTACACGCCTGCTATTCTACTCGGAGATAATCGGAATCACAAATCTTCTCTCAGGCCTCGTACCGTCCATATGGCTACGGCTACGGTCTTTGCTAAGCTGAGCTTCTGTGACCTTCCGGTGGACTTAGACCCCGAAGCGCTCATCATGCATATACTGGTAGCGCATAGTATAGAATGTGAATCAGTCATCCGATGGTTGACTTCCATACGGTGTCTCTCAGCTCGGTGAGTAAGGCTAGTGTCAGAACTGATATCAGCTTGACTATCATATGAAACACTGAACCCGTAACGACGTAGTGTGCTTTCTTCCATGCATAAGACATGCGGGGGCAGAAATTGATGGCCTTGACTTATATTACTAGATTAGTTTGCTTCGCATACCAAAGCGTCTAACCTGACTACGCTTTCTAGAACAACTACAAGACGCATGTTTCAAACTACGGCTACGGATACGGAAACTCGTATGAAAGACAGCATATAGACATAGTCTCAAGCGTTGGTAGACCGGTGACTACTGAACCTCATTATCGATGCCTTGAACAAAATCAAGTTCAATCTGTCGTAACGTCAACTGCCGGACTCACACCTCGTCGAGGGCGCACTACTTGCCGTATTTGAACAAAGACGAGGTTTGGCTTCGGCAGTGATCGTCTATAATTGTCTCACTTAGCCGACCGATTGAAGTTTTCCCGTCGTGCCGACTGCACACATATGACCTATGACATAAGGTATGGCGCTTGAAGTCGCTTGTGCCGGACGGGAGCGGTTGACTTGCCGGGCTGGATGAGAACCGGACTTTTGGGAATCATCGTGTTCCCGTATCGTTCCCGTGCCTTTCGGTGCGCCACCTCGGCCATATTTTCCTGGTTCTCTTTGATTTTATTTGAAGTGGTAACTGCCGAAATTCAACTGGAAGTGGCTGATCAATAAGACCAAAGTCGAACAAGAGCGGCTCTACCTGACTCCGTCATCCTTCTTTGTCTTTTCGCTTGTTCGGAAGCCACCGCCAACGGCTCGGACTCTACCATTAAGGCAAAAGAGCCTCGTTCGATGCGTCACGCGTGTTAGCCAAGTCTAAGACAGACATGATAAGCGAAACCGAAACCACATAAGAGAGTTAAGGGACTACTTGTCTCGAGTCCGAGACTACTTTAGATTATCGAGTGAGTACATGACTGTCCACGAACTATACTCCAAACGCGTACTACCTCCGAGCCTCGCGACACACCACCGTTCCATCTCGTGGTCTAAAACAAAGGCATGGAAGAGGAGGCCAAAGCCCATGACCAAGCCGCTTCGGTCCACTCTCTACCGTTGTTCACTTTCCCGTCTCACGGCTCGGTGGCTTCAGCCTCACTCTACCGTCATCCGGGATGGACCAAGCTCGGAAAGTTTCTTGTTTATGCCTTGCCTTTGCCCTGCTTCATCTTAACACCTCTTAGAGAACTTGGTAACTAACCGAGATCGACAGTAATACACAGAGTAAGCCGGCTGCAGATCCCGCCTGCTAAGACACGGCGCGGCTGAAGTTGGGCCTTCCTGCCTCCTTCCTCTCCGAGCCTCCGAGACAACGGTAAGCTGCGAGGCCATGCTTGTTTCATGGACGGGTACCACGGCCTTGCATGGCTACCGCTAATTCTCACTCGATTTGATTTCACTCAAATAGGTATAGCACCGGGGATATCTGACCTAGCAAGGCCTTCGACCAATCTTCTGCTGAGTTGATGCGGGTCGCAGGGTTCTTGGGACCGATCCAGTAACAGGATTGGCTTGAGTNACTCAAATAGGTATAGCACCGGGGATATCTGACCTAGCAAGGCCTTCGACCAATCTTCTGCTGAGTTGATGCGGGTCGCAGGGTTCTTGGGACCGATCCAGTAACAGGATTGGCTTGAGTAAAATCAAATCCTCTGAGAATATGCGGTATATGGTTTTCACTTTTGTCTAGGACTTCAGTGAACCCTACACGGGAGCTGAGCGTGCCGCTATAGAGGGCGTAGGGGATCATGTCATTGGTGGACGTAAAGAATTATAGACACGCAAACACACAATATCTGACCACTGAAACATCATCAGATGGTTGCTCCATGGGGGTAAAACTGAGTGTGCACGTTGCTAACACTCGGCGTACGTAGAAAGGACGACCACCTCAAACATATCACTGGCATCATATGTTGCAATCAGTTCATGCGCCTTACTATCAACTAAACCACCACAAAACAGCTAAAGTTACAAAAATTGAACGTGGTGTACGCCTCGCTGCCATGCCTCGGCGTGAGGACTGATATTGCTTGTGCATAATTGTGCTGCTCACAAAGAGGCACAGTCCACACAGAGAGCCTGTGTGCGTAGCGCCAGTGCATGTGCTTCCTTATGCCGTGACTACACACTCTCTGTTAACCAGAAGCAAACGGTGAGGAGGTGGAGGAAGAGGCCGGGAAACGGACAACCCGGCACACCCACCTCATCGGTAGCCCGGCCCTTCCATCCCCTCCCCGCCGTCCACCTAAACTGCACACGACCGGAAACGGTCGAGACTGGCTGGACACAACCCTCACAAGCCGGGAGCCGAGATAAGAACGCCCAAGGGGGTATGTAATGATACGATAGATCACCCAACCCACATCTTCCGGGGTGAAAGAGGCCCTTGCCCGAGTCCATCAAGGTTGCTACCTACCTCCCGGTAGCAGCTCTTGAGGGTCCGGACGGGGATAGATGGAGGGGTGAGACACGGACACAAACGCCGTGAGGCCACAAGCCAACAATGACCGACAAGCACCAGTAACATGATGGTATCCGTAGTCAGTAACTCTCATGAGACGGGGCCCAAAGGGCTAGACTGCCCTTTGCCTCCTTCACCGCCATGTGAGGGAGCATTTCCCCTCTTCCTGTGACAGACGATGGGGAGCTAGCGGCCGAGTACCCAGCAGCAGGAGACAGAGCTCCAGCCAATCCTGCCGGAAAGGTAGTAGCACCGATGCGATGCGATGGGGTGTTGATGGATCACGGGCGGAGGCTTAGGGCGCGGCATAGCGGCCTTCTCTCTCTCCCTCTCGTTCACGCTTCACGGTACGCCCGGGCCAGTGGGGTGGCATGCGAGATGCATCTTGGGATGGACGGTTGGTATGTGGTGTACGTATTGTGGTGGTGGTAGTGGTGTTGACGATGGTGGTTGGTGGTTGGGTTATCCAGTCCCAGCTGTATGCACGACAACAACTGTTGTTCATGCCGCTTGTCGGCTATCCCACCCAACCACCACTCAAAGTGCCTTCACACCCACGCACGCCCATGGCACTCCATGCTCGGAAGGTGCCGCACCACGATTGGCTGACAACCCCGAGGCACGATGAAGCCAAGTGTAGCCGACTGCCTGGTAAGAGCACGTAGCATCCAACAGGATGGAGAGAACGGCGGCGACGACGATGGCGATGATGCTGAGACAACGACGGGTCCGATCCAGTGCAGTCTCACCTGTTGACTGGACGAAAGGAGCGAAAACAGACGCCGTCTCCTCAATCCTTCTGCCACCGGCCCCAGCCCCAAGCCCTTCCCAAGCCCCAAGATAATGCGCTAATGCAAGCACTTTAACAGCTTGATCCATGAACGCGCGGAGCTAGGGCGGTTGCTTTCTTACCCCATTCTCCTGATGCGGTCCAAGCTCCAAGCTAACCCATGTACGTCGGCCCAGTTTGCTAGGTTTTTGTCGTCCGAGGCAGCATAGTTTCAGGCCCTTTTCATGTTTTCGTGGTCTTTCGTCTCGTCTAGACCACTGCCGATCAATGATGTTCAGTGAGATGGCCCATTGGGACCCATTGGGACTCCGAGATCTCACAGCTATATCGGTGACATCGCGGCAGATGTCGGCGGTTTTTTGTTTGAGAGATGGCGATCCGTTTCGTCCGTTCCCCGACCGAGTCTCCATCAAATCATGCCGCTCTGGCATGACTGCACAGAACTACTGCGTAGCATGTACGGGGAATGCAGGACAGCGTAGCAATACGAGACCGGTGATCCCGTAGAGCGGACGGCACGAGAGCGGGAACAATGCTTTGAAAGATGCTCAAACATCCAGGCACGGAGGCACGGACAGCTCAACAGGCCTGGGGCCGGATTTGGTGATAATTCCCGGTCCGGTAGGAGAAGCCGCACGCACGGTCCTTCCGAAATATTGTGACGGACTTCCGGCCGAATAAGTTACTGACACAGCCGAGAGTTTCGGCCCAAATTGAAGTGTTTAATGTGTTGCTGAATGGGCTGGACAAAGAGACAAACATACCTACACTCTACACATGGCACTGGGGGCGGGAGAGGCGCGGGATGTCCAGATATCTGGGTATCCCATCGGTTGTTGGAGGCTCAAGGAGTGGAATGTGCGATTTTTGTTTGGTAGATTTGGTCAAGATGTTTGATAATGAGAGCCTGACTTGCAAGTGCCGAAATCAGGTGCTTCTGTTAGCGTGGAGCTGGTAACTTTCTATTCACACTAACACAAAGTACATGCACTGTAATCGAGACCTAAGCCGTGGAGTGTTTGTTGCCGATCTCAAAGAGTGAAGCGTTAACATGCTACCGGCAACCGAACATCCGGAAGTCCAAGGAATGCCCGACTGTAGTGCCGGCAAACATCTACGACACGCGTGGAACTCGGGTACTGAATGAGCTGAAGACAACTGTCCACTGCGCTGCAAACGACCTGCAACGCTGACTCTTGCGGTGAGTATCGGAGTGAGCCCCGAAGACCTAGTGGAGGAGAAGGGACGATTGAACAGCTCATCGGTTGTCGATACTGATCACAGGGTTGCGAGGGAGTTTCCACAAGAGCCAAACAGTTGCAGATAGTGGTGAGAGCCTTTTCTCTGAATGGAGACATGGTTGCAAAGACAACACAATGCCTGATTTGGTAATGAGAAAACAAACACGTTGAGGAGTGACAAAGTCGATTGGCCAGAGACAAGAGCCATTTTCCTGAAAAGACTCTGTGAGTGGCTACCGTGAACTCTTCACCGACTTTCTGTGCAAGTTGCTGCAACAGCTGCTGGCTTCTGGAGCCTCTTGCTAGCCAGCAGTAGTGCCAGCTGCCAGCCCAAAGTCGATGCAGCAGCAGTTTTTTAGGCCCAAGCTGGCGTGGTGGTGATCTCTCAGTGGATGGTTTTGCGAGTTGGGCGTTGAAGAGGGCATCAACAAAACTGGAGCCCCTCCAGAGATTCTCCGTCTCCGCCCCGGAGGAACGAAACAGGTCGGAAACCGATGATCGATCAGACCGACGACAGGGGCATTCCACTTGTGAGATAGGAGTGGATTCTCACTGTTTGGCAGAGTGCCAGTGGGGGTGCTTCTGGAACTCTCTCTTGCGTCCTTGCTTCTCCGTTTCTCAGCTCTGTTTCGGCAGCCCCTCCAGCTCCTCCTCTGCGGCTTTTGCCAATGCCATTCCTTCTTTTCTCGTTGTTTTTTGATGCTTGGCTGGGAATTGGATCGAGGACCCCTGGCTCATGTTGATGCCCCTGACCTTGTCGTTGTGACAGTCAACAGTCCACAATCCACACTCAACCGAGAGGCCCAGCCCAGAGGAGCCGACCGGCCGGCGTCGGCAAGATTTCTCTTTTGCTCTTTTTGGGCCATTTTTCGTATCTCATGAAGGGGCCATGGAAACGGAGAAAGTGAAAAACAAAGAAAAGAAGAGACCCCACTATGCCATCGTTTCGTTAGGCTTGATCCCCACTGTAAATCCTTCCCGCTTGCCGGCCCACGCCGTCGTGTTCCAGCTCCAGGGCAGAGGTACAGAAGCGAGTTTCCACAGTTGGGCAACTTTCCGGTCCCAAAGAGTCAAAGACCGTCCCGGCAATCACCTTCCCTCGCTTGCGTGCAGTGCCGTGAACTTGTGCACGCACATGGCCGCACGTACGGTCAAAGATCTTGATATCCCGAACAAGGATATCCACGTCTTGTTTGATGTGTGATGATTTGGAAGAAGACAATATCACAACGTTGGAAATGAATCTGTTGTTAGAAACACGCAGATTAACTCCCGGGAACGGCATAGTCGTCGGAGGTTAACAGCCATATTCGTCAATGATTAGCGTGTGGTTGTTTGGTAGGATTAAAGTGCTGAAAGTGATGATGATGGTGGTGGTGGTGCAAGTGGTGATGATATTGATGATGTTTGAATGAAGGGGCCGTGGGGATCTTCCCAACCACCAAGCCCCTTCCTCCTCAGAGCTCCTCCTAGGCATATTGCCTGGAGGCTGCACTGTGCCACAGCAAATGATGATGGATGACGACCGTCAGACCGTCATCACCAGCTCGGGAAATTTCTCCTTGCCGTGGTTATTGTTGATCCCGCTGTGATAAGAAGTCGGATAAAATGATGGATCGCAATCCGTATGGATTCCATATAGGGATGGATGCAGGTGGAGGGGCAGATGGGACGCTCGTCGTCGAGGATGTCACCTGCTTCCACCTTCCATGCCTTGTTGCCTTCTGCTTTGTCTTGTGTGGGAGTCGGGAAGCCATGATATCTGTGTCCCTCCTTGTCGTGTGCCGAGCAACGATGATGCCCTCGTCTCCAGCCTTTCCTCTGAATGGAATCCTTTCCGTTCCCTCCGCCCACTCTCCCAGTCTCTCCCCTGGCCTCCCAAGGAACCCTACCCAGCAATCTTTCCAACCAATCATCGGCCTAGATGCAGACATGCCAACATGCGAAGCAAGCCTCACTTTTCCTTCTGATTCGTCCTCCCAATCCATCTCAATTCTCAACTTCCCTCACGACCCAGGCGACCAGGCGCAAAGCCAGTGTGAGAAATGCAAGTGCCCGCCCGCCCGCAGCACAGACTCGCACCCACCAGCCCACCCACACCACACACCTTCTTCGTCCCTCTCATTTTGTCTTCCGCCCAGGAAACAGAATACCAAAAAGCAGGGCGAGGTGGCACCAGCATGAATCAGCCAATCACCATCCTTCACCTCTCTCAAACAGGTCAAGTCTCATCTCTCTTCTGATGCTCAGTCGTCGTCTTCGCTCTCTTGCGGCTTGGTTGCTTGCGCCCATTCTTCCCAACCACCGACAACACCAACAGAATGAGAGCAGAGACAGAGGGGTCCCTTCCTTCTTCCTTCGATGGGACCCTTTCTTTGGTGGTGACCGTGGTGGTGACTGGTAGCCGTTTCGTTCTATCGTTCGGTTCAGTCTGTTTTCGACATCGTGCATGATCCAAGGTTGAGACACTCACACACTCAAGATTTCATTCTATACCTGTTCTGGTTATATCCTGCAAACAGCTGCAACGCTACTGCATTATGCTTACAGGAATGTAGTATTCTTCTTGCTTGATCTTGGTATCCTTTTTTGCAGAAGGAGTGAAGTGCAGCAAGGCAGACAGATAGGCAGGCGCCCGCTCGATGCCATCGGGCGATACGCATAACTTCTAGCGAGCGGTAACAGGCAGTACGGTAGGTGCATAGGAACTGACTGGCAGGGCATTGTTAACTCCACATTTGAGGGCGCAGGGGCATTAACAAGCGGTTAGTTGAGGTGTTAACAAGACATATCGGATCCTCCGACTCTCCGTCGTCTGTCCGTCTCGCTCGAGGCCCGTCTGTTGTCGCTTGCGACGATACCTTCCTTCAGCTGCAGGAGAGTGGATGACTTTCCACTTGACTGCTA
Source organism: Neurospora sp. CHS-2018a (assembly GCA_009802275.1). Classification (NCBI taxonomy): domain Eukaryota; kingdom Fungi; phylum Ascomycota; class Sordariomycetes; order Sordariales; family Sordariaceae; genus Neurospora; species Neurospora sp. CHS-2018a. The sequence goes on from RAKG01000056.1 coordinate 214,584, forward strand.
AGTGGGTGGTGGTGAGTGCCCGGCCACCACACAAATGCACCTGTACCTTGTTTCTTCTGGCAACTGCTGGGCGCTGTTGGAAACGTTGGGAACATCTGATAGTGGAGTGACAGTGGGTGGTGTGGGTATTTGTTAGTGAGTGATTTGTAACCTTGTGAAAGATTGCATGTGTCACTGGGTGCAAAAATTCACAAATTCGCCTGCGTCGTGCATCTCGGCGTCCACCTTTCGCTGCAACCAACCCCTGAATGGGCCAGCCGGACACACAACCGGCCCTTTTTGCCCACCGGCACTCGTTGCCCGGGTGCCCAGTTAGCCTGCGGTACTGGGAGGGCAATTCAGGAGTGGTAAACATTGGCGGGACTCCCGACATGCAACTATCACCAGCACCATCTCACTGCAAAAGTGCACAAATGTGTGTGTTGTTGTGTATCATTGGTATTTCTCTCCTCCCAGGCAACCGAGGTAAGCGCGGTTGCAAGAATGAAAGCTGCTCTACCAAGCACATTTCTTGATCAAGACAGCTCATTCCTTTTCCACTCCGTATGTACATGTGTTCCCTCCTTTCCAGGCGTGGGAAGTTGTGTTCCAGAGTATATGTAAAAACGTATTTGTCTTTGCGCGCCAGAACCTCTTCCAAGGTAGCGCAATATAGCACAAAGCAGGGCTCTTGACCCGGTAGAGTTCTAAAAAAATATGTTCGTATCCCATCATTTATGTCATTCGTCCATGTCTTCTCATCAACTCCATCATGACTCAGTAAAAAAAGAAGAAAAAAAGAAATAAGCCGAAATTCCACTTGCCAACCCCAGTCTCGAGAACTTCAAAAAGATGAATAACGGGATGTGGTATCATTCAGCAGAAAGAAGCGAATGTCGCAAAGAGCCTGCGCCTCAAACTCAAAACAAGGCTCGCTAAACACCACTCCGTTTCTTTCCCGAACTCCGTCTCTCTATGTCGCGCCAGACGGAAAATGGATTTTCTCTCTGCCGCAGAAAAACAAGAGTAGCCGCCAACAAGGCTTATTAAACACAAGCCGCTGACATGACAAATAGGGGAATAAAAAACACATGTCTTCTAGACCCCAAGCAGAGCGTAACGTTGCGTCGTGAAACCTCCAGATCTTTATATTCCTCCCCGGTTTTGTTTTTGTTGCGCCGAAAACGTAAAATGGGAGTCTTTTCGCCCCAAAAAACCATGCAAATAATGATGGTCGACACAAATCGACCCAGTTTTCCTTCCCATCCCCCTTCCCCACATGTAGAAATGCGGTGTTGACAAAACCCCAAACTCCAAACAGTGTATCAGAAAAACACAAGAGCCATCCCACCCCATCTTCGTACGTGTACAATAATACAGGTTGTTCTTTCAATGAAAACGTATAATAAAACGGAAACAATTCCCACTGGGAAAACTTGCCGCTCCTCTTTATCCCGGGCTCCTGGGTATCATAATCCGGACAAAGACCATCTATGTGGTGGGATATTAGTTTAATCGCGAAGGAAGAAGTAAAATGAAATATCTCCGGCGCCCGTGTTTGCCATCGGCCGTGGCACGGAGACATAAAAAGCCAAACGAGGTGTAGCCTTTCGGCCAACCCCAAAACGTATTGCAGAATCTTGCGACCGACTAATAGCAGCCTTGGATATGCGCAAAGAAAGGAACCTGGTGGAAGGGAGCGTGGTTTGAATGCGTATAGTACTTGATCGTTTCCCAAAGGTTTCCAGATGGGTACTTTGATGGCGCATAGTTCGGCTGGACCGAAATGGGCATCATCGGCTGCTGGACAGGTTGCGGAACCGTTGTTGGGTAAGGCTGCTGGAAGTAGTCGTGTTTGTACTGCGTCATAACGTTGGGATCCTCCAAGGGTTCAAAGATCACCGGCTCTCTTCCCTGCAATGGCTGCTGTGGCGGCGGTGTCTTGATCTCCGGAATATCCGAGACCAAGTCATCATCATCGTCCTCCTCCAATTCCTCAATACATTCCTCAATACTCGAGCATGCCGAGGTAAGCGACCCTTCATCCGAGGAGCAAGTAGAGCCCTCATCAGACATGGAGTCCGACGAAGACGGTGACATGGGCGACGGGTATTCCTCGGCGTCAACAAATGGAACCTGCGGCTCAAGTGATGCGGGCGACTGGGTGAACCTGGAGCAGGCAAGAATCCGGGTTCGCAGCTCGGGCAAGGTAATCCTGTGGTCAGGATTGGGCGTGAATATCCTCCCCAAGATGTCGTTCAGTTCGTCCGACACCGGGAGAATGGTCTTGAGGAAATCCTTGCTTTTGACGTAGGCCCGGTAGGTAGAGTCCTCAAAAGACGCTTGCTTCCATGGGTTACGTCCACAGGTGAGATTCACCAGGATGACTCCAAGGCTCCAGACATCATTCGGCGCGCAATAATAGAAAGGCCTCCTTGCTGTTTGATCCAGGCACTCTAAATGAACAAGAAAAGGAAGACGTCAGTTTGTTGCCCAGGGGATCGGATGGAAAGTGAGAAATGAGAACGAGGAATCGCATGGCCGAGATGGGCTAGGGGGGATTGACATAAAGAAGTTCGCAAAAGCATGAAAACCTACCTGGCGACATATAAAATGTTGAGCCACACCCGTAGTCCATAGATGTTGCCTGTTGTATTGCGAGGCCGAAATCTGCCAACTTGACAGTTTCGCCGTTGTCAGAGACGAGGATGTTCTCTGGCTTCAAGTCCCGGTGGTAAATTCCCCGGCTGTGGCAGTGTCCTACGGCATCCAGGATCTGGAGGAAAACACTCTTGGCGAGCTCATCCTTACCAACATATTGCCCACGTTCGGTGATGTTATAGAACAGATCACCCTCTGGGCAGTACTCCAAGACAACGTAGATGCAGTCATGTTGTTCGATGATCTTGACCATCGAGACTACGTTAGGATGCCCCGAGGCCTGGTGGTGCAAACGTATCTCCTGGCGTTGAAACGTGATCTGGCGAGCATCCAGCGGGGTCCCATCGGGGTTGAACTTGCTGAGGCACTTGACGGCATAGCGAACATTGTCCTTCAGGTCGACGGCTGAATAAACCACACCATATGCACCAGACCCCAGGATCCCTGAGAGTTGGAGCGAGTTGGTGATGAACATGCCTAGTCGGTCTTCCGCTGGCATCGGGACATAGTGATGTTGCTGTAGCTGGTGAGGTGGGGGAAAGATGTACTGCTGGTCGAATGATGCTGGTGATGCCGGCGGAGTGAGATATCCAAACTCTGACACATGATGCATGATCTGTTCTTGCTCCTTGACTCCTGATACTAACTCCTTTCAGGCCTGGTTTAGGCTAAGCCGACGGTGGATGGGCGCAAAGTGAAATCCGGAAAGGAGAAGAAATGGAAACAGCAGACAGGAAGAGAACAGAAAGACTGGATGGATCCTGCTCCTGGTTGGGTATATCCTCAAGAAGACCAAAGAAAATGAAAGTCCGGGTAACGTCCTTTTGCTCTTCTGGAATGGATGGAATGGCACTGGCTCGAGCTTTGTCCTGATGGGTTGACTGTAAATCCTAAACGTCCGGGCTTTGGGTCGCAAACAATCCAGATGTTGACTTCGAGTGAACGGGTCAACAAGTATTGGGTGAAGAAGGCGTATGTATGTAAGTCGTTGGTTGAGTTGTTGTTGTTAAGTTAAGAAGGGCGGAATATCATGGAGTCGTTGACGAAGTTGTTGTAAGAGGATACGGACACTGGACCTGGAAGAAGGACGGGGGAGTAGGAGGTGAAAAGACGATGCCAAGTAAAGTGAGTGAAGGTGACGATGGTGAAGGAAGCCAACAGCACGAGGCAAGAGCGTAGCAAGATGCGGACCGGAGATCGTAGATATTTGACGATGCTCTCTTTCACTGGCTGGCGGGCAAGCTTACCCTGCCGCCCCGTTCTCTGTCAAAGGATGGCATGGTGCAATGCGACCCTCTTCGGCTTGCGTGGTCTGGGTGGCTTGATTGGTCCCCAAGTGCCCCATGTCAGGCTGGCTGTCCATCCACCCCGAAGTCGTCCCAAAGACTGTGTGCAAGGGTAGGAGAGTACGAGGATACCGCGGTACATGCAGGGTGTGGTCGGTACGACGGTACGATGGGAGGTACGAAGGCACGGAGGGTGTGAGACTTGGGGGAACTCTGAGCACCGATTTGCCCACACCCACTCACCTCCCTCTCTCCTCGCTGTCGGTACATACCCTCTTCTGCCTCTCTTTTCTCTCTGTTGCTGGACGCTGTGGCCACCGGCCGGCTCAAACCAGCGCATCCTTGCCGTGAGTCCCATGGGACCACAATGCACCATCCTATTCTTAATCTTGGGTGGACGGCACTAGAGCGGAACGAGTATGGCGGGAATGAGGGTGGATTGAGGGTGAGGGATTAGAGGTGTGTGGGGCGTCTTGGAAGGTTGCGAAGGTCCATGGAGCACCAAGGAATGGCCCAATGTCTGCTTGGCGCCCGCTAATGCGCAGCAGAGTGATTTGTGACGACGAGCAATAACAGGACAGGGGTTGTCTGACACAGATCACTCAAACGCCCTGTGTCACTGCCTCTCCATCTTGCCCATGCATGCGGATTAACGTCCATCGCTCATCATACACACGCCCCCCTTTCATCCTTGCCATGCGCCCCCAGGCCGTTGATTGCTCATCAAAGAAGCAAATGGGATGTGGAGGATGATGGGATGCTGTCGTTGTCAGAGAAAGAGGGGGGTGAGCCGAGCTGCTAGTGTCAAGACGATGCACCGAGTGCAAGACGGAAAGGATCAGAGCGGCATCCACCGAACCGCATCGTTTCGTTCAACATGGAGAGGGCGAAAACTGCAAAAGAGCCCAGCCCAGCGCGCGTGACAGCGTGTGACGCACTCTGTTGTGCCCATTCCCGCTGTATGAAGGTTTGCCTGGCGACGGCTCACCAACTTGCCCTTTGTTGCTGAGAGCAATTCTTGGTCGGCCCGTGACTTTGCGATTCTTACGTTTTCGCCGTTTGGGTGATGAAAACGTGTTTTATGTCCGTTTACACACAGCAGACCTTCTAACAGCGGAAACATGTACGCACACAGCCATGAACGCAGACGCAGACACCTACAGGCTGCACTTGAATTTCAGTCCCTGAATGAGTCCGACTGTTTGTTACCTGTTATCCGATGCCGTGCACTCGTTGCCGCGCTGAACCGCCGCCTTTAGGCCAGTACTCCCCAGCAAGGCGTCGTTCGAAGAAGCTGGCAAACGTGCTATTCGGTATTCATTGATGACGAGACTGGCGCTCTTTGGTTGTATGAGTTTGACGAGGTACTGGTCAGCAGGTCAAAGCTAGTTTGATCCGCCTGTCCGTATTGTGAACACTTGTGTGTTTACGATATGTTCTCTAACATGGCCGCAAGCTGGTTTTGGTGGTTCTGGCGGAAGAGGCGCCGAATAATGCTGTTACTGATACGCGTAGTGCTGATAGGAAGTGGCAAAAGGTGAACAACGGGAGGGAAGTTTGTGATTGGCATGCGGCATGTTTCTGACGGTTTCTGAAGGCAGCGCCCTTGTAGGGAATCAAGTTGCAACGCGACGAGTTGCGACACAATGCGGCGAAGCGGCTCCAGAATTCTGATGATGTCGGGGCTCGCGGGGCTGGTGAAAAACATGCCTTTGTCTGCTGACGAATGCCTCGCCTTCTCCGAGGCGACTGGTGAGAGAAGCCGTACCGTATTGCGCGTCGAGCTCGTCTTGCTCACCGCAGTCACCTGGACGCCCCAACGCCCCTATGGCACCGTTTAAAGGAAGATGGGCGGCGGTCATTATTCATGCCGATGCCTGTCTTGCCCTGTTTGATTCGACGAAGACGTCTTGAGGAGCTTACAGATCCATGCCTGATTGGCTATGCAGCCTTCGCGGCCCTGATTCGAAACTTGATCTGTGGCCATTATGTATCTCGGCTGAAGTGCCAGTTCTGAATTGTGCAGATCGGTTATGATAACGCCCGCTAAAACCAGTATCAAGCACTATGGACTTGTTAGTGTACATAGTAGTTGGTAGTTGGTGACCTTGTGCTTCTTTTTGGTATGATTTCACACAAGGCGAATTCATAGCACCTCGGGACTCTTTATGAGATTATTGAACATCAGCAAAGTGCATGAATGGTACTGAATGGTACTGATACTGGCACGTCCCGCTACAATAACCGTTTCAAGAGACCTCAGGATACTGGTGTTGTGCGTGTTTGACACATTAGATGAGCAGGCAGCTCAACTTGTTGTATGCCTACGGGTACGGCGGTATAGTCTCTCAAGGCAGTAGAGGATGCCAGGCGGTCGAAGCAGGGCGAGAGCCAGTTCCGACATGTTCACGCGGAGATGTTCAAGTAGATACCTAGTTTGCCTAGATATCGGACGACTCGGTGGGCGAGGCGTGTCCGTCCGGAGCTCTGTGCTCATATGGAATTTCAGGTAGTGAGGCTCGGGGCTTCCATATTGGGTATAAGTGGTGAGCCAGTCCGGGCTCTTGGTTCGATGGCTGGAGATAGGTTCTCTTGCCCGAATCTCGCTCTTGTCAGATGCTTTGGGCACCAGGTATTGCTGTATCGAATCGTATGTAGTCCGTCATACGTTGGTCACGTCTCCTGTGAGGAGGGCGAGTCAAGCTCGTCGGGGCATGTCCAAGCTCCGTCAGAGTTTTGAAGTCGAGCCAAAGAGTCGAATCTGGAGGGTCTGGATGAGGCAATGGTTGCAGTGTTTTGCTATTAGCGTGGTGGATTTTCAGGCTTCCTGGACGGGCCTGAAGTTAGCGCAAGTTGCGGCTGGCTTCCAGTGGTACGTAGAGGGTGGTAAGGTGGGAGGACATGGACCAAGGGCTGGTCACAGAAGAGGAGGTTGCAATTCCTCCATCCTTCTATCGATTGCGGACATTACATAGACGGCGGGCGGTGGATGGAGATAATCGATGGCCGGAAATGAAGGCAATCAAGTGGAAGATTATCAGTTGGTACGTTGTGACGGTTGCGGATTGGAAGTTGGGAATGAAACTGGATTGGTCAAAAGAGTCAGGACGGGTGAAGAAGGCTGAGTGATTTTTGCTGTTGTCGGTGTTTGCTTTGTGGTTGGTGGAAGTTTCAAGAGACTGGAAGAAAGTTGACGCCGAGTGTCAAGCCTTGTGTTTGAGTGACGTCTAAGTGAATGCCGGCCGATAACAATCTCGCTATGGATTTGCAGCACAATCTGCTAGTGAGTGGCAGGACCTGCACAGACCTGAGCTATCAGACGCCCCAGTGCAATGAGTCAATCGAAAGATGTCCCTTGAATCGGCAGGTGCCCCGCATCCTCTTGAACTTCAATCAAAACACATGTTCGCTCCTGCCATGTGCAACTGCAAAACCGAAGAGTCTTTTCAGTTGTAATGTTTGATTGGCCAGGCAGCCATCATGAGCTCTTCAGTCTACGCGGGTACCTCTAGGCAGTAGGTCGTTCCTTCTCATCTCCCCGCTAGCAGGAGGTAACATGGAAGTCTCATCTCGATTCCTTCTTCCTCTTTCCATCAACCAAAGTGATAGGAGGATGCAACCACGCTCGCTCTTCACGGTTCCATTGCAGCAAATGATGCGCATCTTCCTGCATCCCTCATCCTCAACTCTCAACCATTCTCGAACTTTACCCTTTGTTGGATGCTCTCCGGCTGGGCGGGCGTCTAGGTAATTTCACCAGACTCTCCCAGTTTGATATCTCGAGCCGCTTGCAACATGGCCGTCGAAACCGTGGCCCGCCGTAGCCGCATCCCGACAGGCTTCCAAGGCTTTATCCAGAAGTACAACAGATCTGATAACTGCAAGACCGTCAACAAGTGCTCATTTCAGGCCCTGCCTATTTCAGGAAGCATCGACGACGAGCAGAAAGAAGCAACAACAACAACAACGTGAACAGAAAGCTCCCTGGTGATCCAAGTCTGCAGTATAGGGTTTCATTATTGGCCGCCTCCCTGCAATTCCTTCCATTCGAGTGCCATTCGACTCCCACACTATGTACATGGCCCGGAAGAATTGGCAGAATGCACTCATCACACTGACGGCACAACCTTCTGGTCAGCCGAGGCCATCCCTTCCTTTTCTTCGACGGCCATAACCACGCCCACGCCCACGCCCACGGTCCCACGGGTGACGGCGCTGTGACGGCGCTAACTGCGGCAGCTTGAGACGGTCCCAGAACCACTCCGGCGGCATGGTAACGGTACCTTGGCAGATACTAGAAAACTCTTCATCTGGTTCCAGAAGGCCGGGTCCCGTTTTGAATCCCAGGCCAAGACAGCCTGGTCTGAGCGGCCCACGACGACGACGGGCACGGCGACGAGCATGGCATTATGAAGATCTTCCCCGCCCATACTACGCCGAGCACATCAACTACATAGTCCCCGCAAAATGCCCGTCAATAACGGCTCACAACATCATGGTGGCGAGCCCATGGGCTGCTGAGTGAGACATCAATCTCGCCTTAATATCATTCAAATACACTACGCTTGCTTCCGTACGCTTGCTTCGAGAACCCTGGCCGAAGGATCCGCAAACATCCACGAATTCTACATCAAGATATCCAGGCGCCTATCATCCCCAAGCACACGTTTAGAACGTTTTGTTGACGCACCGCGGTCGGAGATCTCGATGGAAGCTCGTCACTGTCGTTAGGAACAGACAAGGCGGGGCAAATTACCATCCTTGACATTTACATCATTTGCAACCACTCACAAGTTGCTCCCTTGGGGGGGAACTACAGCCGCACGTCATCGGTAACGGCCGATCTGTGACCATCCACTAACTCTGCATGGCGGTGATCAGAAAAAACTTTGGGCTAGTCGTGCCATTCAGCTTCCAACCAAAGCCTTCAAACGATTCCGGATTCCCGTCTAAGCTAGCCATGACCAACTTCCAGCTACGCCGACCGGAGCCACCGTGATTGTCATCGTATGCTCTTCTCGCTTCCATGTAGGGCCTCCCCGCATCACAGCAACGCTCTATCAGCTATGGTCCATGAATGGCTATGTTGTCTCAAAAGAAACGGAATAAACTTTATCAAACCCCAATCGAACCCCGTCAGGCGTCATGTCAGGCATGAATGGGTGGGAGTCTAAAAGGATATAGTGTAGAGGGCGCGGCATATGTCTCTCACGCAATTCAGTATGTCTGTATACGCACGTGTTCAGGCTGGTCGAAGGAGGACTCCGTGGAAATGCAAAGCTTCCACTACTCCCTCCTTCTCAAGAGCCAACCATCCAAGTGGCTCGGGCTTGGGAATGGGTTGGCTGTGTGCTCATGTTTCAATAGCCAACCGCAGCATTGGATAAGATATAGGGTTGGACGAGCCACTAGTGAATAGGCAAGCCCTCTCGCCAATATCACGATACTAGTTGTCAAACACGGCATGTGCAACCCCGTGACTTCCAGGACATGCAAATCAACATAGCCGCATTTCGCGGAGTTCGGAATGCCATCTCAGCGAGGGCCAATGCGAAACAATGATCGCCGCCTACCATCATCTGGCTCACCCGTCTCTTCTTCGACTTGGGGCATAAGAATTAACTCGTTGTGTATCCTTCACCTCACCTTTTTTTTTCCATCCAAAATGCGTGTGTACGCAGGCTGGCAGGATACTACTTCGTATGAACAAGATATCTGGACAATCCTCTTTTCACATAGCTAGGAGCGCCGCCATCATTAAGCCCAAGGCGTTGTGGTACGTTTTTTCCGGTCGGCTCATATGAGAACCAAATATTCGGCAGGACCACCCCGTGAGCAAGCCAGAGCCTTGATAAGTGCCATGGTATTTCTTTTGCTTCCTGGACCCGCAGCCACTGGACCGGCGGCCACCTCCGATATACACAAATTTCCAATAACAAGAGGCTCGTCAGTTCACGAAAGTCCCAAGTCAGTATCAACAATTGGCAGCAATATGTCCACAATGGTGCTCCCAATACCTCTTCAATATGATTCTAAAAATGGCATAAGCAGTACTTTCGAAGGAATACAGCGAACTCAATCAGTTAGGAGCACTGTACGATGCCAAATGAATATCGGCGCTCTGCCACAACGGTGCAGATGACTGAAAAACAAGCAGGGCGAAATCTGAAGCGCTTCTGTATACGGATATTCGCACCGACCTGTCCGCAAGTGGACTCAAAGGAAGGTCAATCTCCATCGAAATCCGTCAACGTTCGTAGAAGCCTCACGACACACCGGATGAATGTACCATGCCTTATATATTGGAACCCGACGGAGACATCCTACTGAGGTGCATTGCAATTTTACGACTTCGTCGGTGCCGTTGATAGGGGCGGCTCTTCCTGTTTAAAGGTTCAAGTAAGGCACTCCATTGGTGATGCCAGGCTGTTGACTGACCTGGTCATCACATCTCGATTCCGTCACTCATCAACCACGAACTCACTTTTAGCTCAATCCCAATCTCAATGGCCTGCTGCTTCATCGGGCCTGTTGCGCTACGCACACACCTACAAATGCCTCATATCGGCATTTGCCTGTGCCCTACAACGACAGCAATCGCACATTTTAGCTCGTGGCACAGTCGGAAAGGGCAGCGTCAATTCAACATGACCGATCCCTGCCAAGAACTGGCTCCGAACCAACAGCAGCATGCACGGCAGACAAGAGGGAGCACATAGAAACGCGGTGGAACGGTTGAGGCCGCCGCAAGATCCTGTCGTGATACACGACACTCCGCTCGAGTGTTGAAGAAACTGGACACATGAACCAACCAACTTCACGGTGAGGCATGCGAGATCGGGTGGACGGTCTTCAGAGTCGAGACAGCAAATGGTCCTCTTCACTGATTTCGATGCTTGGCCCTCGGTAAGTGGGGAGCAAAGTTGCTGGCGGTTGTCAGTTTGTTGATCCAGGCCTGTCATGAAAACATCAACCAGAAAGGGGCCACCGCCAGTAGCAAAGACAAGATAATGACTTCTTGATCAAGCATATCAAGCCGGATGAGCCCAACTTGCTGTCCACGCTCGGAGAGAAGATCTGAATGCACAAGAAAGGGAAATGAAAACTCGATTTGGACCTACTGCCATTTTGGGTAGTCTATACCCAGCTTGACAATTCCAAGTTGAACAAATCCTTTCCACAGACAGCACCCTCCTACTTCTGTGATCTCAACGCACGGCTGAAGGGATATCAGAATAACTCTTGTATGGCGACACCCATTACGTAGCTACCCGCTCACAAGCTACCCGCCGTCCCGGGGTGATAGTTCCAGCAGAAGTAGCAGCACTTGAAGGCAGGGCGGACAATCGACTTAACAAAGCATACGAATCCGAAATCGCATACTGACTTACACCTACCCAGCTGCACCTACCTCCCTTGCGCTCAATATCAGCAGTTCCCGCCGGCAGGCGTCGACCTGAATGGCCTCCCGAGAGAAATAGCGGCCTATACAGTCATTGATCTGCCATCATAGCCTCCTTAGCGGCACCCTACGTCTAAGGGCGTCCCGATGTGTCACACATACACATCCATGCACTACATTTGCACTACTTGGCTATTTGCCCTACCTGACTGGGTTTTCGCCAGATGTACAACACTGACTGCCTGCGCACAGGTATTTCCCGGGAACTGGACGACGTTGTGTCCACGAAATTCTCAGCTTCGTCGGGCCTGTCATCCGCCTTACCAGCCAACTGACCTAAAGCCGTAGGTCTGTACGCCGCAGTATGCCCCGTATAGAGGCGGGCTCTGTACTTGTGAGCCGGCGGGAAGACAGGATGCGTACGCATGCTCTACTTTCTTGTTCCCTCCTGGGAAGAATGGGCGGCAACAGTAACACCTACTTATCGGTCGGGTCCGACTCAGGATGAGACAAAAACATGTTCTCTATAGGCTAGACACTGGACGTTGTCTGGCCCAGTGGCTGAGTGACCTTCTCAGTGTTATGTTGAGCTAGATGACTGACTTCCATCACATATTGTGAGCAACGAGTCTTTGCCACAGTTGCGATTACGTTGCTCTTCATAACTGGCTTGTAGGGAAGTCATTGCATGTTCCGTGCTCCTAGAATGGATGATCTCCAGTCACATAACTCTGTGAGGATAGCCCTCGTGAAAAGGGGTAAGTCATTCAAGCCTCTGGGGTTGTCCGTGGCACCTGTCGAACAGGAGCCTCCGGTTTATGACCTGTTAACAAACACTTAGCCGCAACTTAATCAACGCAGCAAGAATTACTGTTTGATCCATATTGATTCAGCCTCATGGAAATACCACCTCTAATGGAGGACTCATTCTCCGCAAGAAGGGGTAAGTTTCACTGGTAAACAGTATTCCGGGGCCTCGCCACCGCCCTTCGACAGTTGAAACACGCCTCATAGCCACGTTTACCGTTGGTACTCGTTGCAGTGTTCATTAACATAGATTAAATAGTCTGGCTATAGAAGCTGTGTGGCGGCGCCTCATCTCATATATCTCCAGCTCCGTCTGTCGTCTATCGCAGGGTGTAACACCACCGAGCGATAACTGTCTTATGGCTAGAATGTTTTGCTCATTCAAGAGTTACGGCTTACGGATAGTATTATGTCACTTCTCCTCATTACGGGGCATTGAAATTGAGGCCAAAGCACACCAATCGCCGCCTCACTTGTGCATACCACATCTGATCTCATTTCACTGCTGATGACCACTAACCCAACGGCACAGTTGTCTGCAAGTCGGAGTTACACGGAACAACGATTATCGAAAAAGTGGTTTCAGTCTACGACCAGCCAGTAACGGACAAGCAGGCGGTTGAGCGGGTTGATCACCACAACACCACCACGGGAGATCTCCCGTGGCTGACGAGGTTGGTAGCGGGCATATAAAAAGACATGGCCAGTGGTTGGTTGGTCAATCCCAACCAAGCCAACGTCAGGTGCGTTTGAAAAACGGAGACAGCTCTCATCATAAGCGTCCTGGTACACGGTCAGTCCAACCTCAAAGAATAGACACCAAGGTCATTGACTGGCTGTGTGTTAACAGAAACACCAAAATCCGGCTGTATAGGATGTTCCATCCGGACAGCGTAATCGTACAAGTATCACACAACCAGCAATGGTAAGGCGGATTTACTTTCCCGTAGTGTGCTGCTGTGCACTGGAAACACAAATGGGCCCAGGACTAGAGGTAGAAGAAGGAGGCCCGTTACCAGACAGTCAAGTGCGCCCAGGTTGGGTCCATTGCTGTGACTACAGGCCCCTTTTCCCACCAGGCAACTTTTCGCTTGATCGGATGGTGATGAGCTAGCTTTGTACACCACTCGATCTCCAAGACTTGGATATGCTGGGGTGGTGATGAGGATCTACCGTGACACTTGATATGGCGGGGGCTTACACTATCCCGTAACTCCTTGCTCTTAGATTCGCCTAGTCACTCGCTGCTTTCTCTACCACGACGAACGCTGCCAACCAAGCACGACATCCCTCAAGTGAGGAAGATATGAGCGACGGATATCTATTCCGGGCAATAAACCCCGAACGCATATCGACCTACTTGTCACCAACCTCAATTACCAAGACCAACATAGCGTCAAACACCACACTGCTCCCGAACCAAAGCCTGGACTAAACCCAAACCACACATATACAACAAGAGACACCGAGAGAATGTCTCGCGCTCCTTTCTGTTTGACGACAGATAGACAAAGTTCGAGACCTACATCCTTCCATACATAAAATCGAACCTGGACCACTGCTTCACCACTGCTTCACCACTGCTTCACCACAAACTGAATCCAACAACGCACCGAACCGAACCGGCAAAGACACACCGAGGTCCGAAACAGGAAGCGCTCAGAAGAGAGTAGGGCACCACTTGGAGTATCCCAAAAGCGTACAGGTGTACAGGTGCTACGGAGAATAGATTGAGATGTGTTACGGTATGGTGTCAGTGCGGTCGGTGCGGTGGGTAGATGGAAGGGGTGATGTTTTACCTTGGAGTAAACCACCTAGTGAGTGAGCAAGTGAGTGAGTGAACACTACTACCTAAACACGGGTCCTGATTGAAGCCAAGGTAAATAAGAGAGAGCAACTAGAAGTGAACAGCAAGTGGCACGCCCCGTCTGAGATGTCTGAGGCGGGTAACTACACACTCGCTACACTACATGAGAGGCAGAGACATAGGAAAGCGGCTGGCTGCCGGTCCGGTAGCCGGGGCGCGCGCGCGGGAGGCCTACCAGGCTGACTTGACTGATTGATTTACTGAGTGAGTGACTGAGGCGCGAGGCGACGCGGGAAGAATTTCAATTGTACACTTTCGTTTTGTGATTGATCACTTTCCGTGTGCAAGTTTCAAGCAAGCCAAACTCCGAGGGTGGTGGTGAAGCCTCGTTTCAGGGCAAACTCCAATACGGAGGCGGGAGAGAAGGTGTATCAATTTCGGATTATCCCTCGGCGAGAGATTGGCGCCTTCCCGCTTCCATGATGTTCCAACAAGCTCGGAAACGTAGTAGAAACATGGAAGGAAGGAACGAACGGTGTGGGGTGAGACCCTGAATGGGTTGAAGAGATTTCTTGGGTGGATTCTTGGTGTGAGGCGCGCCTTCCTTGAACATTTTATCACGGATGGTGATATGGAATCTTGTTGGAGCTTTCGTGCCTTCCATGATTTGAGGAATTGTTACAGCTGCTTGCATGGAAGGTTAGAGATGACTTCATCTCCCCTCCAGAAAGCAACCAACAAACGTCCAGTCCAAGTCCAGTCTTCATAACAGTCCCTCGCCCGTTCTGCCATGCAGTCCCGGCGTTCAACAGGTGGTATCTCACGTATTTCCAATGTGAAATTAACCTCACTCATTCTTTCCCACGCTGCTTTGAGAACGGAGCAGTCAGATATCACCAACAAGTCAACAACACCACGTCAGAACCAAGTGCACAAAGATGGCGGCAGATATGAGCTAGCAACACGATCCTGCCATGTACTGTAGTGCGGCTAAACTCCTTGATGGCCCCTGAGGCTCCTCAAACTCAAAGGGACGCGTAGACGGCCTTCATAGATCGACTCCCGTCCCTCCCGTCCCTCTCAGGGAGTCGGAGGTTGGCTTCTGTCAACCATGTTAACATCACCAACGGAAATAATCGTTGTGATGCCAGCCTAGCCAGCCAGATACGCAACCGTCAATGCAGAAAGCAGAGTTGGCAAACGTAGGGACCTGAGATGGTCTATGTATCTACGTAATCAGCCACCCAACACAACACTATTCACAAGGCAGAATGCTCGTAGTTGCCGCACTTCACTCCTTCGTCCTTCACGCCTCTCTATCCCTGCTGTGCTTGCTTGTTCTCATCAGTCGGCTTGTTGGTGTTGGTCCGAATCTGTCTTGTGATATGAAACCAAGCAATGTTGGAAATATTAACCCGACTATATGATATTTTGTTGACCTGTCATTTTTCACACCCGCTTCCTCTCGGCTCCCTGCAGATCCAAATAGGCACTAACAACACAAGTTGGAAGAAAACCGAGTGAAT
Organism: Neurospora sp. CHS-2018a; assembly: GCA_009802275.1. Classification (NCBI taxonomy): domain Eukaryota; kingdom Fungi; phylum Ascomycota; class Sordariomycetes; order Sordariales; family Sordariaceae; genus Neurospora; species Neurospora sp. CHS-2018a. The sequence goes on from RAKG01000056.1 coordinate 230,052, forward strand.
GTGTGATGTGATATGACGTCCATCGGGATACGCTGCCATGCGGCTTCCCGGCGAGGCGAGCGAGATGCTGCTGCTGCTAGTTGGGAAGCGGCAAGGGGAATTTGGAAAACATCAAATGTGTGGACGGGATACGCAACGAGAAGACGGTTGAAGCATAGCACAGTATAGCACAACACACAAAATCTCTTTTAGTGGGAAGAGGAAGGGAGAGCCAACAGACAACGACCATGCTGTTGGACTGTATGAAAGATTCAGCTTGGATGGATGTACGGAAGAGGATGCATGGAAAAAGTAGTAAGAATGCAGTTAAGCGATCAATTAACGCCGTTCGCCTCCTTCTGTATATGTTTTATCTCACCTGACTGTGTATGTATGACAGCTCTCTGGAAGTCCCTATTCTACTTGTCGCTCATAAAAGAACCGTATGCTATAGCTCTGCCTAACAGCATATGCCTAACCATATACAAAAATGATACCAGTATAGTATACCGATACAATATTCACGGTCGACAACCTGTCTGCCTCAAAATCTGCCCATCTAAGCTCTAGCATGGCCCGCTGTGCGCTGCGCATGCGCATGAGCGTGGCCATGTGAGAAGTGACTTGAAGCCGACGGACCCGCTGCCGTCGCCGCCACCGCCTGTCCGAAGAAGGGATGCTTGAGAGCCTCCAATGGCGTGATCCTCTTGTCCGGATTGAGCGCCAAGCAGCGTTCCAGGAGGTCAATAAAGTGATTGAGCTCCTTGGTTTCCGCATCGCTCATGCCGCTGGAGGCGGCCAGGAGACGGGCCCGCAGATCGCGGGTCGGCTTAACGGTGGCCAGGGTCTTGACGGTGGTCTGTAGCAGGAGGAGCAATAAAGTTAGTTTGATTCTCGATTCGGGTAGGTATATTTGGCAAATATTGTTGGAAGAAGAAAGGAAGTGAAAGGGGGGATGTGTGGTCGGAGAGTGGAGGTGTGAAGAAAGCGTGTCGAAGAAGCAAAGAGTAGCAGTCGTCTCCCGCGTGCCGCCGTCACAAGAAACAACGACAACGGGAAGGACTGCATGCTCTCCAGTTGGGATAGGGGAAGAAGCGCCACGATGCCCCGGGGGTATGCGGGTGAAGTTACATTGCCAAGCGGTCAATGTGAAGGCGAGGCACAGCACGACGCCCACTGGGGATGTCATCAAATCCTCTCTGTCCATCCCTTCTCTCATGCACGTCGGAAGATTGCTGAGCAAACCAACCACGCGGGATGTCCACATCGGATCTAGGATGCAAGCCGCCTGGCCTCATCATCCTCTCACATCAGATCCCCATGACGCCGGAAGAACCGAGCCAACAAGGGAGGAAGAGGATGAGGTGATACTCAGACAACACCGCAGATGGTGATGGGAGACACCATGCCGGGCCGCACACAAGCGCCGTCCGAACCAACCGACCTCCGCGTCCAGACCAAAAAAGAAGCGCGGGAGAGTCGGCCAGAAAGGCCCTTGTGCCAGGGGCATCTCCAGTAACCCATCACCATCTTCCGTACACCCCTCCTCCATAAACAGAAGCGAACGTGGTGAAGTCGGATGGTAACGGTCGGGGAATATCATCTCATGGGTTGGTTGCAATGTGATTGCCTCCTTGCAGATGCAGGACGGAAGCGCTCAGGAAAATGAAAACAGACAAAAAGGAAAGAAAACAACGTACCTTTCCAAGGACCTTGTCCCGCTCAACACTGAGGAAGTTGCCCATGTCGTCCCAGTGCATGCCCCATAAATCACCACGGCGGTATAACTTGGCGTTCAGTTTGCCGCGGATCTCCATAATGGTCTTCAACATCTGGTTGTTGCTGTCGCCCGTAAATAGAATCTTGCCCGTGTAGAGCTCATATAAGGTGCAGCCAATGGACCACATGTCTACAGAGTAGTCATATGGTATGCCTAGGATAACCTCTGGCGCGCGGTAGAATCGGCTGACGAGATACGGTGTCACCTCCGTCGAGGCCGTGGCCGCGTCAGACCGGTCGATCGCCGTACCCAAGTCACAAATCTTCAAGAGATTGCGTGCCTCATTCACCTACACCAGAAATTAGCATCGTGTCTCTTTATCGTAGTGTGTTGGAGAGGACCTACCAGGATATTGTCAGGCTTCAAATCAGCATGGATAATGCTGCACTTGCGCATATGGGCAAGGGCAAGGAAGATCTGGTAAGCGTAAACGCGTGTGGCACGCAAGTTGATGCCAACGTTATTTCCGAACTTCTTCAGCACCTCGCGGAGGTTCATGCTTAGATTCTCAAATACCATGCACAGATGGCCCTTGTACTCGAAGGATCGCTCAAACTTGACGATATGCTTCTTGTCCTCAGGGTCAGCTTCATTCAGCTTCTGTAGGATGGCAATCTCTGTAAAACCACCCTTCCGCAAAGCGTCGTTGTTACGCATGATCTTGATAGCAACTGTCTGCTGCGTCGTGAGGTCCAAAGCGCGGGCGACTCCCGAGAACATACCACGACCGAGAGCCGTCGACAGCTGGTATCGTCCGTCCAACAGCTCGCCGGGCCTGATCTTGTAGTAACCGTCTTTGTCGTCACCTTCAAGCTTACCGCCGCCGCCATTAGCCTGGCCATCCTTTCCAGCTTTCTTCGAAACTGCAGGAGCCACAAGCTTCTCCTCGTCGAAATCGTCTGCGAACATGTCAAACTCATCGTCGTCGTCTCCGCCCTGTCCAGGCTGCTTCTCCTCCTCATCATTTTGCTCTTCTTTGGCAGCATCTGCCAGAGCAGGATGTTTAGCTTCTCCATGCAGACCAACATGTCCGTGGCGGAGTTCGTCACGACGCTCGTCTTCCTTCATATCAGCGGTAGGATCATAATCAGCGGCAGAGGGGCCATCAACTTCCACTTTATCGTTTCCATTGGCTCTCGCAAGATCTTGCTCAGCCAGGAAGAAGTTGAATGCAGAAGGAGACATGGCGTCTGGCACCTGGGCGGGTGACTGGGTAGGCGACGTGGTAACATTTGCTAAAGATGGTTAGCGGCTGGAGTAGACAGGTAAAAGAAGGACTTAGAGAGACTTACTCGACTTGGGACTGCTGGGCTCTGTCTTCTGGGGAGCTGGAGTATTGAAGCGGCTCGACGAGGGGGTGGGTGATGGCTTATCACCTTGTAATGACTGGACACTGGGGCTTGCCGCACCTAGACCACGCTGAAGAGCAGCCTGTCTAGCGCGTCTTCGTCGCTCGATTTCGGCTTGGACACGGGCTTCCTCGTCCATTGCCTCAGACGGGTCCCAGTCCATGTCGGGTTCGGGCTCTTTGGATGCCTCCTGTTGAGGTCGACTGTAAGTAATATTAGCAAGATATTCAACTAGTAAGGCAAATAACAACCGAATAACCTACCCGTCCTGTGAAATAGCAAGTTCCTTGACGCCTCGTTCAACCGGAACACCCTGACCAGATTTAGCATTTTCCTTGGAAGAATAAGAAGCCGCCATGTGAGCATTTCCTTTAGACATTTCTTGCCCACGCCTGTCATCCTTGCCATCTTGGTAGGTTCCTTCTGGCTGAAACGCAACGACACGACCCCTGTTGTCACGCCGTCCTCTGTTATTGTTATCGCGGCGACCGCCCCTAGGAGATCTGCTTCTGTTATTGCGAGGCCTCTTGGCGGAATATGAGTCGTAGTCGCGCTCGCGGTCGTAATCTAGTGGCTCGCGGTCACGGCCACGGTCATCCACACGGTCGGCGGCCGGACGAGTGGGAGGAGGGGCGTCCCTGGCTGAGCCGTACCGGTTACGGGCTGAAGATGACCATTCATCATTGTAGTTTGTCGAGCCGCGCGAGGGCGGACGGTCTAGGTCGCGGTACCGGCTACTACCCCTATCATCGTCGTAGTGAACGCGGAAGTGTCGGGGATCGCGGCGGTCCCGGTCTCGGTCTCGGTCATGGCGATCATCATCGCGCGGACGCTTGAAGCCCCTGGGCGAACGGGGAGGAGGAGGAGAGCGTGGCGACCTGCTGTGACGACTGAAGGAGCCTTGGCGGGCGTGTCCGACTCTTGGTGACTGACGATGGTCAGGGAGCTTGGAGGGTTCGGGAGTGCGCTCGAGTCTGGCTCTTGGTCTGCCGGTCCGGTCAATATCACCGTTCAACTTAGAGTGAGGCCGGGGAGTTGCCTCTGCGATTTCCCCTTCATCCGAGCTAACATCGGGAAATGCCATTGTGTGCAAACCGACCGCTTGAATGTGGACGTCCGACGTAGAGAACTAACGCAAAAATAGCCCGTCTGGTTGTGCCAGCTTTTTCCAAGGTTGAAGAACCGAGAGAACTGAACAAGAAGCGATTTCGCTGCTTTGGCTGTTTTGGGGGAATGGGCAGATGTGAGAGAGTGTCAGCTTCTTGATCGATAAGCAGTGATTTCGTGAGACGGAGAGCAGAGCCCGACCAGTTTTGCTTTTCAACTTCGTCAGTTCTACCGCCGAAAGTGGTAGCGTTGAAGATGGAGTTGTGAAAGTGTTGTAGGAGAGTTGGTTGGAGTGGCCACTGAAGGCCGAAGACGGTGCTGGATGGAGACTTTAGGTTTGGATCGCAGTGTCAGGGCTGCAGTCTGGCAAGACGATAATGGAATGACGGAACGAGTTACATCCAATGCACTGAAGTCAGTCGCGCTTCAGGGGTTACGCAAAGCCTTACAGCATGCTGCACTAACAGCGGACCCTATTCACTGCAGTGCTTAACTGTTAGCGCCCGAGCGCGGCCGAAGTTCAGCCGCGCCACCGCCCAGTCGCAAGGGTGCCTTTGCCGTTCTAGCCTTCTTATCGGCGGCCGCTTTCACCTGTTGATCGGTGGGGCACTTTGTCTTTCTCGCCTGAAGCCATTTCCCCAAATCGTCAATTCTTCTCTCTTTCTGTTGTCGCAGACTTCAACATTCCACCAACAACACCTTCTTCCTCTTTTTTTACTCTCTATACCAACCGTAAACCGACAAAATGGGTGGCGCTGACAGAGCTGGTATGTTTTCTCCCTCGTTGCTTCTTGGTCATCGCTCGCTGTGCTGTGCGACGGCGCTTACTCTGGTGATCAACGAAAATCTGGTGACAGCCTCATGCTGACATTATTTCCTCTCTAGGTGGCAAGGCCAAGCCCCTCAAGGTGCGTTCTTTTGTGTAACGATTCAAGATGACGAACTACGGACGAAAGCGACGATGACAATCGATATCACTGAGCTGTGACTACTGGAGGGATTAAACACTTGCGGGCGGCTCTTGCGGACAATCACCACCATAGCAGATCGCGGGAAGCCTTTACACAAGTGTCCAAACCCTCCATAGTCGCCGCCCAGTTTGGCGGAAACACCACAGATCTTCGGCGACGTAGAACGAAGGACTGACTCTGTTTCACGAACAGGCTCCCAAGAAGGACAAGAAGGAGCTCGACGAGGATGACAAGGCTTTCCTCGAGAGAAAGAAGGCTGGTACGTTACCATTTTTTAGCACTACACCACCCATCATACGTCCCAAACCCAGTTCCACCACATCCAGTCCACACCCGCCATTCCCACCACCTACACAACCATCAAAACCCCAAACACCCGAGCAAACAAAACATGAGGCTAACATATCCCAACCACAACAGAGGAGAAGGCCCGCAAGGATCTCGCCGCCAAGGCCGGCGGCAAGGGTCCCCTCAACACCGGTGCCCAGGGCATCAAGAAGTCCGGAAAGAAGTAAAGAATAAAACTCTATCTATCTTCATTACCACGAACCGAACCGGACCGGACCGAACCGCACAGACAATAGGAACGGACGGGCGGATAAGTTGGACGGATGGACGACATGGAGAAGAAGCAGAAAGTGCAGCAGTGTTGTTGTACAACGGCGTTTTTACAGAGAAAAAGGGTTTAACGGGATGTTTTGGCGTGTCTTCCAGAACGCAGTCTTCCCTTGATTCATGAGTTGGAGCATGCAGCGAGGAGCGTCAAAAGATGGGATACCAAATGGGAATATATATGAATGGCACGTACAGTTTTGGACATGTTCGCAGTGATGAATATGTTGTTGGTGGTGTTGAGCGTTTCTACTGTAGAGAAACGACGTGGTGTTTCGCTCGATCCGGCCTTGATCCGGCCTCTTTTCTGTTACAACTTCGATTTAGAGGAACACTCAATGCCCATCCATGAATTACTATACAATTGGTATGTTCTGAGTAACGTAGCTCGTTTCGCTAAGGTATGATGTAAAGCGTCTAATTAAAACATAATATGTATATAGCACGTTCTTTTGACGCCTTCCTGGGCCTGCTGCTGGTCTCTCTATGTCAAACTGAGAGTTCATATAATACAGGCACCAGCCCATCGTTTCTTTTGCCATCCAAAATCCAACAACCCTTCCAGGGCCTTTCCAAGTTCGGATTCTCATAATCTATCATTTCACACACACCCATATAAAAACGCCGAAACAATGCTTGGTAAGGGACTTAAGAGTGCCCATAAATGCAAACTGCCCGTCCTAAGTCTCTTTCAATGATCCCCGTTTCCGGAAGATGGGGAAGCCAGCCGTTCATGCTCCGACTCGGCAGTCCTCCTCCGCATCCAAAACTTGAAAATGTCCCTCTTCCTCCCCTTATTCAACGAAGACGACTCAACGCCTTCGTCGACCGTCCTTCTCGGTTTTCCTCTTCCAGGAACACGGATCTTCTAGTTCCCGCCCCAGAAGCTATTCCCACTCACGTTCCCATTCGCACCCCTACCTGGCGCGCCAGGCGCAGGTCCCTGCCTCCTGTTCCCCCTGAAATAGTCATACTGCATGGGGTCGTTCTGGCCCTGATTGGGCTGGAAATGCGGGCTCTGCATCGCGCTCGATGACGTCTGCATCATGTCGTCGTCCGTTTGCGGCACGTTGCCGTAACCATATCGAGAAGCACCCAGCACGCCTGGCGCGCGTGGGTTGGGGATACTAAACCCGCCCAGTGCATCGCGAGACCTGGAGCTATCGAAACTGCGTCCACGGTGGAGGCCAGCGTCCGAGACATCGAGACCTGCTGGTGTTGAAGTCGGCATGCCCGCCGCGTTATAGACGAGGTTGCTCGAGCTATCGTTGCCGTTGTCACCCATGTGATACAGGGGGCTTCGGCCTCGACCGGGCGCCTCGCCGGGACCTAGCGTGGGTGGTGAATAGGGCGCCTGGTTGTTGTACGAGTATTGTTGCGATGGAGACATGTATCCGCCACCATAAGCAGTGTTGTCCATATCGGACTGGTTCGAAAAGAGCCTGTGGTTTTTGCCGAAGCCCATTCCTCCTACTGGTGTACCTGGTCGAGAGTTGTTGTCGGATCCCGTAGCTACGGTTCCTGGTGTGTCTGGTCGGACGATATCAGATGCATGTCCGAACAACTCGCCGGCACCATGGTCAGCAGCAAATTCGTCGCGATTCTTGTAGAACTCAAAGTCCAGTCGGGACTCGGGGACGACCTCGAATCCGGGCACCGTGGACGACAGTTTCCCGACCTTTCCAGAAGCCATACTGTCCAGGGCGTAAGTGTCGCTGTACCCGCTCACAGACATTGAGTCGCCAGGGCCTGCATCACGGCCATCGGATAGCCGGCCCTGGTAAACGCTTGCCAGTATATTCTGAGCTTTGGCGTGTACCATGGGTGTGATCAGCGGCTTGTATAGGGCAGGGTGGCCGAACCGCGAGGCAAGACGATCGTTTCTGAGGCCTTGTTCTTTTAGACCGAAACCTTCCTCAGCGTTGCCGTTCTTGATGATGCGCGTCGAGTAGAACGTGATCTTATTATCGTACATCGATGAGCAGACAAACTTGAAGATGATCATCAGAAATGGTAGCGGGACGACGGCGTACGCTTGAGTTTTGTACCCAAAGCCTCTAACCCACACTACAAGGAAGACGACCAGGTGAGATAGCATCAATCCAAAGAGGATGCGGTTGAACAAGATGCGCCAGAACATTCCTCCGCTCTCCGTTTTCGTGACAAAGACGTACATCAGCAAATACTTTTTGAGCGCAACGTCAATGGCGAAGTACATCCCTGCCGCCGGGAGAACAAGCGGCATGATGGGAGCGTAACAGAGGGCGGCAGTGGCGTAGAAGAGGAAGTAATTGTAGTAGCTAGCGTAATCGAAAGGCGGCGGTGCCGAGAGCTCGATCAGCTCTCTGGGAGTCGGATTCGTGAACTTTCGCATAATAGAGCCGTAAATCAACTTCCAAAGCTGCGATAGATCGATGGCAGCACCTAGTTGACGCTGAATGAGCCAAACAACCCAGAAGGGCGAAATATTGCAAAGCGAGACGAAGACGGTGGTCCCAAAGTCCGCATCGAGGATGGCTTGCCACGCATCATGGTTCGTGTGAGTGTTGTTAATCACCGTGGCCCCAAAAGACCAAAGAGCGCTGAACAGAGAAAACACAAACAGATTGTTAAAGACGAAGAAGGAGTATAGTTTGGCGACAACGTGGCGTTCTCGACCCGTCTTGGTCATGTCGCCGGCCTTCATAGATAACCGCCGGAAAATGATGGGGAGAACCATATAAACCAAGGAAGTCAAGGCTGGAGAAGCAATACCCTGTACAATAGCCCAAAACTTTGGGTTCGTTTCCAGATTTTTCTGGAAGGCAGGCCAAACACGTCCGAGATTGCTCAGGTTGACCAAAAAGATGGCGATCATGGCGTTGGGAGCAACCCATACCACGGTGAGAACAGTAATCCATAAGTTGTTCCACAGTCTCCTCGTAGCACGAGAGGACGAGCTGAGTGGCATATTTTCCCAGACGATGTCGTTAGGCTTGGGAGCGAGAGTAACCCTTGCGCCTTGTGGTTTTTTGCTTCGGCAGAGATAGGCAATTGCATGCGCTTCGCTTATATCAGAATAAGACGCAAAGCCGTACGGCATGGAACCTCTCTTGTCTATCCGTTGGCGAACCTCCTTGATCTCGAGCTCCAGCAACTTGATCCGTTGTGTGAGATAGTCGATAGCATCCAGTTTCTTGTCCTTCGGATAGGTTGAGAACGAAGGGTCTTTCTTGGAGGGCCGGCAGACTGGCCTAGTAACTGGGAGGTTCTTGGGGTCCTTGAGGTACTTGGATAGCACCTGTTCCAGCTTCCGGACGGTCTTTCCGTGCTCCTCGATCAAAGTGGGCAAAACCTTGACGTCGCGTGCGACAGCAGTCCTCGAGAAGGATGAGCTCGGTGCTACGCTGTCAATGATTCGAGCAATACCTTCATCCGAAGTCAGTTTTTTGGGGATATCGTACAACTGGTAGTCGTTTGGTTAGAACAGAGAAACGATGTGATGGGGGACGGGTGTAACATACCATGAGCGTACGGGCGTGGAGGCTCTGCTGGTACTCCTCGCTTTTGAGATACTGGATCCTTAACTGACAAACCTTCCTGTAGTTCCACCAGAGAAAGAAGCACACAATCAGGGTAGTTACCCAGGACATGACGACTGTGGCCCATTGCCACTGGTTCCACACGTTCATGGGTGTGATCTTGTGCAGCCAAGGCGACTCCGGTGCGGCGTTCCTATACCAATTTATGGGAATTTGAATGCAACAACACAGGACGGCTAGGCACAAGAAGATATTGCGGCACATCCTGGTGAAGCGCATGAAGATGGTGGCGTCCATGCCAACCAGCCTCACCAAATCCTGCTCCGTGGTCGTCCACAGAGGCTTCACCCAGGAGAAGAAGCCCTTTCCGAGCTGGGGCGGGGCGTGCTTTTCGTCGGCATGTTTGAGTTTGGGTGCGTATACGACAGTGTTGAGTGGCCTAACCAGGGAGAAACCCAAGGCGACGGCGGCGGTGATGCTCACAGAAGAACCAAGGGCAGCGTAGATGGAATTGGAAGAGAGCTGGGAGAGCAGTAATATCAGCAATCTGTAGGTACGAGCATGACATAACGACATATTTTCCTGGATAGAGGCATGACACGTACCTGCGAGGAAAAGGGATCCTGTAAGAGTTGGAGGAATTCGCTAATAGGGTCACGGCTTTGGAGCACGTTGGCTATTATTCCCAGCATTTCCACCATCTTGTTTGCCAGTAACGAGCCCAACCAGGGCGGTCGAAGCAGAAGTTGTGATCAGAGCGACAGCGATCGAGGGGGGTGGGTTGTGGTTCGTCGAGATAGCCGTGTTAGCGCAGGCCCGTGAGTCGTCTCGTCGGCAAAGCGCGAGTTGGGATGAACTGGTCTCGTTCCACCACTTTCCGTTGGTTCAGCGGATTCGAAAGACACCGACAGATTCAAAATCCCTTCCCCGTCTGCAGTTATCGGCAAAGATCGAAATATGTTGGATGTAGGTGTTGGTCGTGTCGAGAAGGCGTCGAATGCCGGTTAACGGCGTGCTATTGATGGCGAACGTGACCGGCCCTGTTTCAAAGGCGTGTCGCGCAACCACAAAGAAAGAGATCAGGACTCTCTTTGGCGCCGGCGATCAAAGAGAACAGTTTCGTCGTATGCTGTGCGCATAACAATTGGAACCGAACGATTGTCGTCGTGTGTAACCCGTGCTAGGGCACTCGGACAGAATAGGGTCAATAGGAAAAAGACCACACGATCTGGAACGAATGTGACGTATGGTGGATGCCAAGTCCCGGGGCTAACAAATTGATTCTGGAAAATCCGTGGCCGATCGGGACTCTGCCGCCAGTGCTGAATAGGAGGAGAGAGAGCCTAGTCAGTAAGCGAGAGGGGCGACAAGAGTCGGTGTTAGTGAGGGTATTCTAGTAGGGTGCGCAGAGAGGGAAGCGAAGTCCTGAGGGTTGTTGCTTTGATCGAAGGTCGGGTACAGTGGGAAAAACGAAGGTGGTGGTGGTGGTGGTGGTGGATGATGGGATGGAGGAGTTGGTTAAACGAGCGTCCAAGTTCAGATCGGGCCCATGTCGATTGATTGATGGGGATGGATGATGATATCAATTCGGCCACTTGTGCATGCGTGTCGGAAGATCGTCAAAAAGGATGATGGACAGCGACAGACACTGGACTCGACAAGCACAGGCAAGCAATAGGCAAGTGATAGCCAAACGATTGGGGATGGACGGGTTCTGGAAGGAGGGATGAACGGGCCAATGACTGCTTTTGCCCATCTTTGTGCATCAATCATGGGGACGCCGGGGAGGCTTCGGGGCCGCTAAGAGGCTCGTGTGGTGGTTCCTTCCCCTGCTCACATCCACATGCCGTTGGATCTGTGACCGCCCGTGGGGCCGGATTGTCAGATTGGCAGTGGTGTGCGCGTTGCAGCGACTGCAGTGTGCTAAGAATGGAACTTGGAACTCTGTTTTTGCTTCCCGTATGGAGTTCAGGGTCTCGACGCCGTCCCAGGGGCAAGCAAGTGTGAGGATTGGCTCAGCCCGTCCAGTGTTCATCTTGTCTTTTTCACTCTCTTCAGTCACCTTTTCAATTACCCCCCACATCTTCACCCCATATTCAATGCTTTCTTTTTGCAGAGACTCCCAGGTTTAACTTCTCCGTCGTCCACCTTCCAAAGGGTTCCTCTCTTGATCAAGGGATCCCGTCACGCTCCTATAGTTATTGGCTGCCCCTGACATAACATGATCCACCAAACGGCAGCAAAGCGGCTCAAGAATGGACCTGGAATGGACACTCCATGACTCCAAGACCTCATCCAAGACTGGCCGCGCCGCAAGATTGCCGTCCTGCAGTCGTCAGGCATGGAAGTGGAAGCCGGGTAGGGTTTTGGCATCAGCCTGTAACAAGCAGACGACCCAGTTAAGATCCAAGCAGGCCAATCACCGGTCAGATAAAGGCTGTCATGTTCAGTGTGTGTCCACTGGCGGCCACTTGAGCATGTCAGCATGTCCCACCACATTCCATTCGATGCTTCAAAAAGTGCCATTTGGCTTGCATCTTGAGAGAAATACGAGGATTTGGATCCCTTTGACGATTTCGTACATAAAGATCTGACTGAGAACGCAATGCAACAAGCCTCTTCACTAGTCCAGGTACCAATGCAAGGTTACATTTCCGTACGAGACCGAACCTTTACAAGACCGTTCATCGGCTGCCTCCCTTTTTAGTCTATGCTTCTTTCCATTTTTCACGACTCGAACGATACCTCTACGCAGTGTCCATCCGGCATGGTTTTCGCATGGGACTCTATCCCCTACTAGATTGTCGCCTCCACAAACAACTCCTCAGGACATCAACAAAGACCCATCCCATCCTATCGAAGAGATCGGCGCAAAATTAAGCAGGGTCGTTGACTCGTTTCGTCCTTCAGCTCACGACCTGCCACCCCAGCACCTGGAGTTTGTTTGAGCTTTCTGGGTCTCAACAATGGCATCTATGAAGCTTCGGCACTTGTTCCTCGGCCTATCTGATATCGCTGCCGTTTCATCAAACAATCTAATCAGAGCCAGGGATCGCTTCAGCAATGGCGAAATACCGTCATTTTCAGTTGTATAAACGTGGACGGAATGGAAAGAAAAAGCATCGTCTTTGAGGTACCTCCATCATCCCAAAGGTCGAGAACCGACCACCGTCAGATCCGGCTTAATGTCCGGATTTCCATGTCCATCACGATGAACTTGAACACAGCGTAGCGAACTGGGGGCGCCAGGGGCGGGCAGAAGACATACACTTACATCAGCCCCTCAGAGACAACCCTCGAGCGACTTCGACACGAATTTGTTGAGTCGAAATACAGTTTCGTAAAGATTTACCGACACAGTGTCATTGTTTATCGAAGTGGTATTTCAGCTAGCCGCTGGTTAATACTCATCCCCTCTTTTGTCATAGAGACTCATAGAGATACCACTACCTCGACTTGGAATGTTGTGCATTGAGAAAAGGAGACAACTATCGTCACCGACTCACCCGGGTTTGTCCGCAGAGAGTATCTGGCCTATTAGTCGAAACAAGGTAATTGGTAGTGTACCACAGCACTTGGAGAAATCTGCCTTCGAGTTATGGACAGACAGACCCCCATAATGTCGCGTGGTAACTTAGCTCCAGCAAGATGGTGTTTATTTCATCAGTTCAGTTCAGTTGGAACTATGGACACAGCACATCGCTCCTTCCAATCGGAGACAGGAAAAGGAAGGCACATCTATCCGCCTGTCCGTTCTTTCCATCGTAAGTGGTGGTTGGTGATCAAGCCTGCCTTACCTGCCTCTCGTTGGTCGGTCCTGCCGTCGAAGGACGGAGACCTCTTCTCCCCCTCATGATCTTAGGTGCGGATCCCGGAAAGCCCAGACGGCCCTCCCACGGTCGGGTGACGGTCGCACTGTTTTAGACGTTTTACTTCTCAGTCTAAAGACTTCCCGTTTACTTTCTACTAACGGTTTAAGTGCATAAACGGTCGATTTAGGGATAGACCGTCGGCTAGACGTCTGCTAGAGGTAAGCAGTCGTTAAGCGGTCGGAAAAGTCAGACGTCTGAGAATCCCCGGGTCTTATATATATGCTAGGACATTTCTTTTCGCGGTCATGGTTATAGTCACAGTCACGGTCACAACCACGGTCGCATTGATGCATTTGGTTTTCAGTGAAAGACACCTCCAATTAACTATCTAATTCCAAGCCTAGCCGAGAAGGGGAGAGAAAGAAAAGAGAGAGGGAGAGAGAGAGAAAGAGCCGGGCAACCAATTACCAAAGCATTGAGTTTGCAACGCCACTTGGCTGCATTTTTCCACTTGGAAGACTCAATGCTTTGGTAGTTAATTGCCCGGCTCTCTCGCTCCCTGGTTGAATGACTTGGTGGTTTTTGGTTGCAAAGAGGAAAAGGAAGAAGTGCAAAGTTTTCGCTTCGAGGTTGGCCTTATAATGGTGGAAGGTGGTCATCGTCGTTCTTGCCTTTTGAAACATTCGGGCTCTTGCCCAGGCTTCTTGGGAAATGCTCAAGTTTTCACCCCACTCTCGGCCTCTGAAAGGTCTTCCGACCCTTTACTTTTTCTAGACCGTGGGATTACCATTTGGAATCTTCTAAGCCGTGAGATTGCCGTCGAATTACTTAAGCCGTCGGGAAAAAACTAGGCCGTTGATTTCTTAGATGGTTGAAAGTTTCAACGGTTTGCAGGCCTGACCGTTCAGCCTTTGCAACGGTTTAATTGAAATAAACCGACCTTCAACCATCTAATGCATCAAACGGTAATAAGACCATCGAGCAAAAACCGGATCTGCAGCTAAGATATCTCGACCGATGTAACCTAGAGCTAGAGGTAGAGAGAGCTCTGCCCAACGTCCTCTGCCCAGTACATCTCAAGCCTCTTTTACACCTAAGCATCATTTTTCCTTTGCGGGAGTCCCTTCTTTTTCGAATTTCGATAACGTCCTGAAGACTTTCCCTTGACAGACGTGGTTCACCTTTCCTTTACCACGTTTGTCTTCTGACTGATGGATACCGTTCGAAGCTTAATCTTCTTCGGATAATCCCGCTGGCAGCGAGTATCTCAGACATCAGTAGCTCCTTCTCAACATCCTCCGACGTCGGGGCCAGATATAGCATATCCAATCATGGACAATGAACCCGCCAGTCTGATGAAGAGAGATGGCCCGCCGACACAGTCTTCAGGAACCCATCGTCTTGGGTCGAGGAGCAGTGGTGCGGTACTCAACCGCCTGTGCGACCGTTGCTCCTGGGCTCTCAGAAAATCTGAGGCTCTCTGGCAACGAAGATCCCCAAGTAACTTCGAAAGCTACTTTCATAGTACGACTAAACAAATGTTGGAATCGATTGCTACCGGTTGTCATCTGTGCACACAAGTCGGTAAAGCGACCAATCTGAACAATGTCAATAACAGTGAGAGAATCATGTTTCAATGTTGCTGGAAAGACCTATCCGGGCTCGTCCCAGTTGTTCAATTCGCAACCTGGAATCTTGAATTCGTAACTTGGGAGCTTCTCTCCCATTCTATCACCCATTCTACGATGACAACAATATTGGCCTCATTCGATATTGAAGAGATCGACGGTATGTTCTTTCTTGTTGTAACTCACTGTGTGATCAATCACTGAAGCCATGGTAGACAGTAAACATCTTTTACCCGAACGCCTACCAAATGGTTCGGAATTCGTTGCTCCGTCCTCGACTGGTTCGCCCGAGGCCTTTGCTCTCATCCGACATTGGCTGAATGATTGTCTCGAGAACCATCCGGGATGCAGGAGAGGTAACTTCGACAGTCTCCCAACACGGCTCATCGATATAGGACAATCCGAACAGCTCACACCGCGGATATGTGCCCCCGCGAACTCCCCAGCAATGTTCAAGACACCATATCTCACCCTCAGCCACTCTTAGGCGTTGACTGGAGAATCCCTGAGACTAACAACGGAAAATATTGACGAGTGGCAAGCTGGTGGAATACCACTTGGTGGCCTAGCGCAGACATTTCGTGATGCTATGCGTATCACGCAACAATTAGGTTATCGATATATTTGGATCGACTCCCTTTGCATCATGCAGGACTCCCAAGACGATTGGGAGAGGGAGGCTCATACTATGACCGCGGTCTACGGGAACTCCTTACTGACCATCTTTGCTTCGGGAATGGATAATGCCGACACTTGTTTTTCCACAAGAAACCCTTTGGAAGTATACCCCTGCACCATCAGTCCATCACCTGACGCACTATTGGGGAAAAGTGGTGATAGTGCTAGCATATTGCCCTCATTTTACGCTATATCTCGGGATCAGAAGGACAAGATCAAAATGCTATCCAATGATTGGGCACAAAACCCACTCTTATGCAGAGGTTGGGTTCTTCAAGAGCGCCTCCTATCTTGCCGCATCATCCACTATGGAGCCGAGGAGCTTTATTGGGAGTGTCTTCACCACATGGTCTCCGAAAGTTATCCGTTTGGGAGGGCCTTGAGGTGTACTAGTGTCCTAGATTTTCATGGCCACTACACCGTCAAGTCAGCCTACCAGGGGTTACAGAATGAGAGCTTGGTGATGGACGAGACCCGTATACCTCGAGTTGTTGGGCGTTGGGCCACGCTGGTCCAATATTACACTGCAACGAATCTCACTTATGCATCGGATAGACTTGTTGCGCTCGCCGGCGTTATTAGGGCAATCGAGGAAAGCACAGGCTTCACTTACATTCATGGGAGCTGGAAGGAGTTCTTGCCCTTCGATTTGCTCTGGCACACGAAGTGGGGTGAACGTGTACAACGTTTTGAAGCTACAATGCAAAGGGCATCTCAAGAGGCGCTCCAAAAATCATCAGGTGGGAATAAGGCAAACAAGGGGACCATCGCACAAAAGAAAATACCCTCGTGGTCTTGGGCAACTACAGAGATGCCCAAATGGTACTGCTTCTGGGGAGAAAACGATATTGAAAAGGCTTATCTGAACAGCGATCTCGGTTATAATCGCTATATTTGGAAGTGCTCGGTCGAAGTCTTTGGCTGCAGGCAGACTGGATTCGCTCCCAGCATGCACGATGGGGCCAAACA
This sequence comes from Neurospora sp. CHS-2018a, assembly GCA_009802275.1. Classification (NCBI taxonomy): domain Eukaryota; kingdom Fungi; phylum Ascomycota; class Sordariomycetes; order Sordariales; family Sordariaceae; genus Neurospora; species Neurospora sp. CHS-2018a. The sequence goes on from RAKG01000056.1 coordinate 246,458, forward strand.
CCATGGAGACGAAGAAAGAAGCAGACACATGGCAACCCTGATGTTGAAAACATATTTGAAACCATTATATGGAGAAGCTGTACTTTGGCCTACCCCAAAGCCGGGCATGAAAAAATACTTTTCAATCGGAGAGCGTGGCTTCTGGGTTAGTTATGACAAATTTGATTATGGGGAACTAGAGTCAGAGCAATATCTCTTGCCGTTGGTAGAGTACATGGGAAAGGAGGGGACAGTTTGGCAACAGGGCTTGATAGTGATGCAAACCGAGTCCGACGATCCGAATGATGCTGGTGAGGTGAGGGAACGCTTGTACTCCAGAGTGGGCTTGTGGATTGAGGAGGCTTCTGGGGACCCGGCTTTGTTTGAGAAACAAAGGTTAGCAAGGCTCCAACCTCTCATCTTCGAGAGGAGCAAGGAAAAAGAGACGACAATATATCTACGTTAGTTCTTGGCCGTCAAATTTATTTCTTGGGATCGTAAATCTTCCATATTCTCTGTCATATCAGTAATCTCCTATGCCAATTTCGACCCTCAGTTAAGAAGAGTACAAGTGACACTATGATCATATTGATCGTTTGTGATATCTAGAGCCAAGATTACGTGGGGACCATATCAAGCAAACCAATCTCTTCGTAGGTCGATAAAGTAGAGCGTGAAATATCAAAGGACTCCACAAGTTGTCCAAGTATTCGACCCATTCCTTCTCTTCTATCGCTCTCCGACATCTACTCCCACTCCTCCCACAAATAACTCGCCCTTGACCAATCCAGAAAACATTCGGAGTAATTAACATATACAGAGGAACATACATACCTGTATCCATCATGTTCCAGGATCCCAAGGGGGCTATTCACCAGCCTCGGGCTCAGGTGACCTGGCGCGTGAGCTACATCAATTGCCCCTTCCTCGAACCTATAAAAGCCGTACGAGTGCAAAGAGAGGAACCCAAGGAGAAGATCATTTATATCCCATCTTCAATCCGTGAAAACATGTTACGGACACCAAGTTCTCTAACCCTTCAATTCTCCCGATTCTCGAACCCATCTGTTAAAGCAACATCATCTCATGTCCCCCTCATCGACGTTGCAAAGCACAACCCCCCAACCATTCCACAAGTAACTCAGCTATATAAGCGATTGAACTGTAACAAATAAGCACATACGACCATAGATGGTAGAAAACTCGGGATCCCGTCCGCTCTCCCATAGATAAGCTACCAATCGCCTGACTAGTAGTTGGGTCGGTGACGACCAGCGAATCCCAGGTGTTGTATGTTTTTTGCAATTTTTTTCCGACTGACCACCATCGCAACGTCCTGTTGATACTGCGTGATTCGAAATACATATTTTCTTGCTTCAAGTTCCCATTTTTGCCCCTCATTTGGAGTCGTGGTAGTCCCTTTAACCAATACACTTGAACGTTTGCACCTTGGTGTCGTTTGATCCTGCTAAATCACGAGTGCGTCTTTTCAAGTATCCAAACTATCAAGAAAGCGACGAGCACACTTGGAGCACACTCCAGATACGGCATCAGTCATTATACTCATATTCACTAAAAATACTACACCTAGGAATGATAACAATGCCGTCCCAGTCGCGCCGCGCGCCATCTCCTCGCCCATCCTTTTACCGTTGGCCATTCATTCATCATCATGAGAACCTATCTCTCGGAAAGACATCACTCATAAAACATACCTCACCAAGCCTCCTTAGTCATCTCCCCCACAAACAATATTCAAACAAGCATCCTCTCAATCCAGTCAATAACCCTCAGTCGCACCCAGCGTGGTATGCCCACCTAAGTATAAACACTTTCAGTCCACGAGTTCACCTGAAGCCCGCGCTCTGCCATGTCCGCATCCTTGAGGAAGTCAAGCGGCATCCAGACCAGATGCCCCTTTACTTGCTCCAGCTTATGCCGGGCGTCGGTGGATGGCATGAACCGGTCAAAGATGTGACCTGGTTTGACGCCCTTGGCGGGGAGGAAGGCGTTGTAGTCGTCGAAGGTTTTGACTTTTGGAAGTGTTAATGACTGATAGCGAAGAAAGGGGGGAGTAACTGGGGAAAGGCTTACCGTGATCATCAGGATCAGCATGAAACAAATGCCTAAACACCTCCGTGTTCTTCGTCGCCCTACTCGTCCACATCTCCCACAGCTCATCGCTCAGGGGATCCTCCACCTGCTTCCAGCTCTCATCCCCCTCCCACGCCGCATTGGGCGAGTCATCGCCCGGCGGCTGCGCGTTGGGGTCGTCACTAGCGTCGAGATCCTGCGGCGGCAGGAGACCCAGGTGCTCCCGCCACAAGTACCGACGCAGCGAGGTAGCGTGCCACCCGGCCTCGAACGGCTGGCCGTCCATGGTGGTCTGGACCGTCTTCTTGTCCTCCATGACGATGCTCAGCTCGCTGTCGTGATAGCCCAGCTGGCTGCGATCGTTGAGGTTGCTGGAGCCGCAGACGACGATGCGGTCGTCCGCGATGAGCACCTTGGCGTGCACGTAGAGCTCCTCCTGGATCCAGTTGTTGATTTCGTCTTCCGGGTCGCCGTTCCATGTGACTTCGGCCACGGATCCTGTGCGGGCCATGGCGTGGTGGGCAACTGTGAAACTGGATTGGGCGCGGGTGTTATCTTTACCCCTTGGAGGGCTGTTGGTTTCTGATGCGTTCGGGTTGCTGCCGTTGAAGTGGCCTCCGTTGATGTTGCCGTCCAGCTCGCCGTCGGCGTTGGCGTATGCGCTCATGTTTTCATCACCGCCGGTCCCTTCCGTGTCTACCTTGTTCCTAGCTTCCTCGAACCGCTTCGTAGTATCACGGCTGTGCTTCTGGTCTTCGGATTCCTGCGGGGTGCCGTTCTGGTCTCTTCGGCTACCCATGTGGGAATCACGGCCACCTTGGGGGTCATTAGTTCCATGGATTCCCTCTCTCATGACTTCTTCGGCCTGGGCTCGCTGGAGCTCCTGGTATGATAGTCCGGCTTCCTTCTCCATCTTTTTCTCGGCAGCAGTCCTGTTTAGTCGATCGTAACTTCGCAAGTTGAAAAAGAAGATGTGTTGGTTGGGATCAACTCCTTCCTTGCGGATCTGCTCAAAGATGCTGTGCTCTCCACGGCAGATGGACTTGTACTGGTAGTCCATGATGGCACGGGTACCCAAAGCGGCATTATCGCGAAGGTCACCAGCAAATCCAGGAATAGCAGGGATGATAATAATAACGCGGAACTTTCTGCCTTCCTTGGCAGCACGGACTACGGCGTCTACGATGGCGCGGCCTATAGTGTTGTGGATGGGTGACTGTTGGTCTCCGGTGGCCGTGATGAAGAACTGGTTCTCGATGTAAACGTAATGCTGTGCGTTGCGAATGATCTCGCTGTAAGCATTCTGGATCGAGTGTTCGGTAAGGATTCCGCTCGACCAGTCAGCACTGGAGCGGACGATTTGGGCGTGTATGGTGCCTCGGTCTACGATAGGTTTGCTGGTGAGGGGAGTGAGTGGATGAACGACGTACTCGCCCACGGGGAATTTGGGCCTCTGAACTCCGACTAGATCTTCATCCTGCCCTTGCCGGCCTTGTAGCTCAATCCAGTCATAGCGCTTGTCGCGCTTGTACTTGTCTCTCTTGATGAAGTTCCAGCGAAGGACGAAGTGTTCAGCAATGTCGTAGACACAGGGACCCACCACTCCCATGGCGACATCATGCCATGGCATACGACCATGCTCTGCCTTGGTCAGCTCGTTCTGCTTCCAATCCTGGACGTTTTTGAAGTCCATGAGGCGGTTGTTGTTGAAGTCTTGGCCGGGCCAAATCTCGTTGGCGACATCTTCAGGGTGCATATCTGCCAAGCTGTGCTGATGGTAGTCCCAACGGCCGAAGCATAGATCGAGGCCGCCGATGAAGGCCATCTCGTAGTCAATGACAATGAACTTTTCGTGATGGGCCCAGTAAAAGGTCATGTCGGCAACGTTCTCGAGGACATTGTGGTCGGGATGGCGCATGATCTTGATATTTCCGTGTCCTGGTGAACCTTCCGGACAGAGGGCCTGTAGGGCATGCTTGGTATGAGCAGAATTGCAAGTAAGTGCGGCTTCGACTTCGCGGTATACGATGACATAGATCTTGACGCCGGCTTCAGCACGACGTTTGAGGATTTGGTCGAGTCTCGATTCTTGGTTATAGGCGGGAGGACGACGCAGGAAGAGTTCGGGAGAAAGCCACCAATCGGCAATGTAGATGGTCTCTTTTGCCTTTTCGAGAGCCACAGAGACAGCCTAGAATGGTTGTAAGCTGGAGTTATTTGAATGATCAGGGGAAGTCAACTTACCCAAAAGTAGTCTCTGCCGTCGACATACCACTTGATATTGTTGCCATCGCGTTCGGGGAAGAAGGACTCGAAACGATGGGAGAGGCAGATGTTTGTTCGCTTGTCGTCACAGGCCTTTTCGTGGGCCTCGTCATGGCGATGCTGGGGATTGATCAAGTTCTTGAACTTTCCGATTTTGTTCTTCTCGTGGACCAGATGTTCGTGCAAACTGCTGTTGGCCAGCTTTTCGCGGATCTCGCGAATGGGATGTTTGAGCTTTTCGCTGGTGCTCTTTTTGTGCTCGTGTTTACGGTTCTGAGCAGGACCACCTGCAGCCAGCTCGGTAGCCATTGTTGTGGTAGTGCTTGATCCTCAGAAGTACACTCTGGAGAGACAATGTTTACTTTGGTAAAGAATCGAAAGGGTATCAAAGGAGTTCTTGGCCAGCAAGACGGGAGCGCTAAAGTACGTATGATAGGTAGGGCCGGCGTTTATAACGACGGAAGCCGTAGCATCACGTTCGTCTTAGGAAGCGGAACGGTAAGCGCAGCAAGGATGCTGAGTGGAAGGGAAGCCCGCTGGACCAGGGTGAGGATGACGAGAGTCGAGAAAGCAAGGTGATTCGGAGAATAAACAGGTTCGAGAATACGGAAAATACGTGTGCCCAGGGTGTGTGTGTGGTGCTCAGAAAGATGGGAGAGGGCGGTTCAGGGCGGAATAACATGCGAGTGATGCGACTTCCCCAACCCTCGGCATCTCTGATCCGACTTGGTCATACCTTCTCGTGTTTGTGGTTGGCCGAGTGAAGAGGTCAATACACAAGAGGCGCAAAGGTCCAGCCGTTAAGTGGAAGACCGGAGACAGACCGGGTTAAAAGAATGGAAAAACAACATCAAAGGAAGAGGCTATAGAGCATGTTGGGAGGCTTCATAACACCGCTTCGGAATGACGTCATGCTAACAATTCTTGTGTTGCTGCAATGCATTGATGCGACCGGGTGGCCTGTGTGCAGCTGAACTGTRAATGCATGTCAAGGCCTGTGTGTTTGCGTGTGTGTGCACCGCATGCTGTTCCGTCAAATTCAAAGGATTGAACGGGTTCAAATTTGAGGATGTCGATCAAAGAAGTTGTCATGTTCTGAAGAGACCTTAAGGGTCCAAGACAAGACAGCTGCGCCTCGATCAAATGGTTCTTCAGTCATGGAAGTCCTCAGAGTCAAAGACAAGTTCGAGACTTTCAGGAACGCGAGTCCACTGGAAAGCTCAAGCGTAAATAGTGGGTCTTGAACACGACTCTGACGAATGGGAAGGCAGACACTGAATAGCTAGAAGTCCGCGGTATCCTCGTCATGTTGAGAAGCATCCCGTTCCTACCGTGGCCTGAACCACAAGGGTCCTCCTCCCTAATCGATAAGGATTACGAGTGCAGCAAAGGGAAGCTTTCATCGTCACAACATCAAGGGTTCACAATGTGCCTGATCTCGTGTTCAAAATATGTCAATCAGAAATATTGAATCTTCCTCTTCCATTCCTGCTTTTGTAACCCCGCATCAACATTCAACACCGTGTCCAATGGAACACCGACCTCAGTAGACGAACTTGGGACACATCAGATTTGCGGGGGAGGGGAACCTTGCCGCGTCTCAGGGCATGTACTCTTTGCCCCAGCGAGCCTAGCACAGCCGCCTTCAGGTACTTGTCCCCTAGCTCTGGGCGGGGCACGGTCGAATGATTGGGGATCGTGACAGTTTCAAGTTCCACTGTTCCACTCGCCAGTGACTGACCCCCTTTCCCATGTCCCGTCGAGTCCGTTGCTGTTTCTAAACATTCGAGTTGTCTTTCTTCTCTTTCTCCAAAACCATCTTCATCGTCATCACCATCCATCACTACCAACCCACACAACAAACCACCACCATGTCTACCGGCCAGATCCCCCCCGGAGGTACCTACCTCGACACCCTCCAGCGCTCCTTCACCGACGTCCCCGTCGAGGCCGACAAGGAGAATGCCATCCCTACCACTGAGTTCCTCGAGGCTGCCGAGTCGCTAGTCTCCATCTTCGATGTCCTCGGCTCTGCTGCCTTCTCCCCCGTTAAGAGCGACATGCTCGGCAATGTCGAGGTGCGTCAACTGTCCAGTCCAGCACTGCTCAAGGTTCCTTACATACGCCGAGTACAGCTAGCTAACAATGTGCTTCCCTCTGTTATAGAAAATCCGCCAGCGTTTTCTTGCTACCCCGACCGAGTCCGAGACTCTCCAGGACCTTGTTAACAACGAGCAAAAGGCCAAGCAGAACAAGGCCGGCCAGGCCCTTCTCTGGCTCGTCAGGTAAGGGAACATTGGGCTGGACGGCTCCAGGAAGAAGGAACGGTATGCTAACAAGCAATCCTCCAGGGGTCTCGAGTTCACATGCAAGGGTCTCGCCAACAACGTCGTCGCCGCTGACCAGGAGCTCTCTACCTCCTTCCGCGCCGCCTACGATGTTACTCTCAAGCCCCACCACAGCTTCCTCATCAAGCCCATCTTCAGCGCCGCCATGAGCGCCTGCCCTTACCGCAAGGACTTTTACAGCAAGCTCGGCGACGACCAGGACAAGGTCAACGCTCAGCTCAAGGAGTACCTTGCCGCTCTCGAGAACTTTGTCGAGATCCTCAAGGCCTTCCTCGACAGCAAGGGCATCAAGAAATAGACGGATCACGCGAAAAGGACACACACACGACGCGACGGCAAGGTGGTGCCAAATATCATTTAATAACGAGCCAGCCAGCATTTATACCTATACCGAGAGGCGGAACCGGTTTCCCGTCCGGCCAGAGACGGGACGATCACGGGCTAGAGGGGGCTGTAGCACCAGCACCATAGCACCGCAAGCCTTTTTGTCTGTCAGTTATCTTTATCATTAGTAGTAGTTAGTCCGCATCGCGTTGCGTGGTGTCTGGTATTGTTAATGCCTATTCTTGAATATCCATTTCCCGGTTCTCTTCTGCCGTCATGACTGTTTTTTCCCCTTTTTTATCGAGACTGAACTGGAGCTGACCAGGACAGTGTCTCCATGCTTGACATGAGCAGTGTAAGTGTTGGGAGTCATGTGCCCGTCAAGTTCTCCTTCACATTTTGCTGGTTGGTCATGGTCACGGTGACGACCATGACCGACCTGCTGTTTATTCGTGGCTGTACTCGTCTGGAGCAGAAGCGCCTTTTAGACCTCTGTTCTTGGGTTTGGACCATTTCATGCTTGTTTTTGACAAGGCCACCGAGTGGTAGTCCAGACAATGACAATTTTATATGAGCCCACCCTACTACCATCATGTTCTTCCTCTTTCTTCCGTCCAAAGACACCATTAAACCCGTTATCAGCACACATCTCTATGCAGACACATCTATAAGTCATTCATTCCCTTCTTGGGCTCTTCAGTTCCAGACATGGCTACTTCCGCCATGGCCAATGAAGCCACGGTCCCGGCTAAGAATCAAAGCCAGCTATTTACGTCGAGAGCAGGGCAGTAAGCAGACGGGAAGCAAAAGGCGATGTCATTTTCCCGGAAACCAGAAAAGAAAAAAAAACCACAAAAAAAACCTTGATGAAAATGATACCACCCTGGTTCGAACGCCTTAGCGAGGGCTCAAGGAAGGGAAGGGAGGACGGGGTGAAGGCAATACCACTATCACTGCACCGTTCATCCCCAGGGGGCGTTGAGATGTGGTGCGGTCGAAGTAATACATATACTTGTTCTCAGTACTACCCGTAGGGGGCTTTGGTTGGTCATCGGCGGGTTTGGGAGGCTGCACGGGACCGAGGGGGGAGCGAGGTGGAAGTTGGGATGAGAGGTTGAGGAAGGGAGATAAAGATATGATACACAGACTCGAAGGTCACTTTGGAAGCTTTGAGGAAAGACACGGAACACAGAAAAGAAACCATTGCACGATCAAGCATGAAGAGTGGTTGGTGGTTCGACCGCTGGGTCGAGGACGAATGGGACAGACAGTCTCGCGTCAAATCCCACATCGAGCTGCTATCGAAAGAACAACATAACAACGTCACAAAGTTCTTCAGTGGCAAGGACCACAGCTCGCTCAGCTGCACCACCGGGTATCTTCCGCCTTGCAATAGGGAACTTGAGGGCTTGTGCAGAAGAAATAATTGGCAGCAGCAACCCTCGTCTTCGGTATAGACCACTTAGAAGGGTGAACTGAACACTTTCAAGGTTCTCCTTTTCGCTTTGGGCGGATCTCACTGTCTTGCATACGTCGAAAGAAGCCCGACGAATCTTAATGTCTTCACTCACTGATCGCTCTACAGGCTGTCACCATACACTGTGATGAATATTCCAAAACCAGATCATCATTCTCTATGATCCCCCTTTCCGCCTCACCCCTGGGTATATATACAACCAGACATTATCCATTACAAAACCGTTAACCATGTCCAAACAAAGACATTTCAAAGCCCCATCTTGCACGAACCCCCTTTTCACCATCTTCACCATCTTCACCATCTTCATCACCTCACTTAGAAGTGCTTAGGAATCAACTTCTGGGGATCCTCAGCCTTTAGATACCCATCAGCAATAAGCGTCGCGACGTTCACAGAAGTCTGGTACTGCACGCCCTGACCAGGCTGACCGAACCAGGGGGCGATGGGTCCAGCGAGGACCTTGAAGGGTTTGATGACGCTGTAGACGTGGTAGTTGTATGGGAACCTATTTCCGCCACAGTTAGCACTCTATCCTTTCCCTCTTTCCAAAACCCCCAGACAGAAGAGCGAAAAGGAAAGAAAACTTACTTATCATCCCCATTCAAATTACTAGGCGGCAAACTCCTCTGCAAATACGGCGCCGCAGCCGGCGCCAAAAAGGCTCCATATTCACTTCCAAACCTGTCCAAAAACGTTCCGACCTGCAGCGTCAAATTGGCCGCAATGATCTCCCCCTCATCATCCACGCTGAACCCGCTTTGAGGCGGATAATCCCACCACCCGCCTCCAGTCTTGTTGAACCATCTCTCCAGGAAAGCACCAGGACACAAACCGCCGAAGCGGTCGTAGATGTCCAGGATGGGATCGAGCGGCAGAAAGAACTGAGGGAGGACCACGGGTCCCAGGCGAGAGTCGCCGCAGATGTAGGTTGTAGAGAGGGTCCAGTTTTGGCTGGTGCCGGCGCAGTAGGAGGTGGAGAGGGGGTGGTGGGGGCAGGTGGTGGAGGAGGAGGAGGCGTTGACGTAGGAGCGTTCGTCGAGTTTCTCCGAGGAGGAGGAGGGACTGCTCGTGGGCAGGGCGACGGCGGTGCCGGTGAGGAGGGTGAGGGCGGTGGAGAGGAGGGTGAACTTCATCTTGACGGTTTGTCGTTGGAATTGGGTATTAAGTATTAAGGTAGATGGATGTGAAGAAGTTCGTCCTGAATCCTCTCGAGAGGAATGCCGGAGCTGGTTGGACTGGCCTGGGGGGTGAAGATGGTGAGTGGGCTAGAGAGGAAACAAGAAAAGGGAGGGACGAGACGGAGAGGGGGTAGGACGTCGTGAGAATTATATATCCCCGGCCGAGAGTAGGTAGGTAGCGTTACCAGCCATCTGTGATCTGTGTGATCAACAGAAACTCCGTACCTTCTTACTCCGTAGCTGTATCCCCGGTTCAAAGATCCCCGAATCGTGGAGCTGGCTAGTAAGGTATCCAGATCCATAGATCCATGCCGGATCTGATCTGAGATTCTTTCCCCCGTGCCCCCTTCCCCTTCCCGCCCATGTCCTGTCGTGGAATATTGGCGGAGCTATGTATACTACCGCGTCGATAAAATTCCACACCGCGTTCTTTTCTGCGTAAACTGAAAAACAACCCATGTCAAGGAGTCCCCTTAGATCCATTTCCCCGGTCACATCGCACATCACTCACTTGTACCTGGCTAAGAAGAATGGCTGGTGTAAGATCCGAAGCTGTGTGCTGTGGAATTTTTACGGGCTAAAATCCGTGGCTCGGTTCGGTCCCGCGTTGGAAGGAAGAATGACAGACACTCCGTTCACATTGTAGAACTGTAACACAAAGAACGAGAGCCGCCAATGGCTTTGAGACATGCTTACTTACACTGCCGTGCTTCGTGCTTGTGAGACACTTTTGTTGTGCTTGGCCTTCTACTCCTTCGTGTCGTTGATAATACACTCGACATTGCTCAGGTTGAGACAGACACATTGATTCATTCAATCCCAAAAAATTATTGACCACGAGAACGTGAAGATCACGAGAAAAAGAGGAAAACTTCGATTTCTCCCTGCACAAGCTCGGAGCTGAGCTGAACTGAGGGTCCTCTTAGTCCCTGTCGTCCCTGTAGCCTCTTGTAGACTCGGTCTTGGCTTTGTCGATCCGTGGATCTTTATGGGTCTTTAGTGACAGTTCAGGGGAGCTAAGGGTACAGGTGTAAGCCGAGACCCCCTATTGGCTAGTGTTGGCGTGCTGGGGAACACCTGAATGGACTTAATGGAGGCCTATGGAGTTTATGATGGAACTCGCGCCAGTGGTGAGGTGGTAAGCTGAATGGAATGGCTGCATGGTTGAAATCTATGCATCTCATTCTCAGCCCCCCGATGTTTTCTTTCGGAGCGGAGTTTGACTACTTTGGGATTGCTTTGGGATTGCTTTGGGATTTGGGATTTGATGGAAGAGGGGAAGAGATGAATGGGGAAGGAGGCGGCGGGTTTGTTGCTGCGGTGCGGAATGTGGTATGGTAACAGGCTTCGCCGTAGAGTTCCTGTCTCACAAACTCGAGAATGATCAAAGTATTCCAGAGGGGTGGTTTATCACGAAGAGAATTTTAGGACTGTTGTGTCTACTGTCTTCGGGTTTCCTGGACCTGAGACCCTCGAGTTCGATCACGGATTTGAGGAGCTCCACATGGTTCAAAACACCCCTTGCTGTAATGGCGGGCCGTGAATATTTTCCCGAGTTCACCGCTCACTCCGGTCCGAACTCACCAAGTCAGCACACACTAGTTCCCCTCTAGTAGTAAGATCTATTCAGTCACCGATTTTTTTATGTCTCCCATCTCCTGTCTCCCGTAGATTAAAAGCAGACAGTATGCGCGTACTTTTTCTTCCCATTCGGTGAGATAGATCCCCCACACAGGACAGGACGCAGCACAAGCCCTTCGTGACAAGACGAGGCAATATGAGATGAACCATTCAATACCAACCCATCGGCACAGCAACAATCGCACAAGTAAAAGGTAATGGTGATAACACAATGACACAATGACACAATGAGACATATAACTCAAACAGTTGTCTGTAGTAATAGCTCCATACTGTAACGAGAGCAGGTATTGTACTCCAACAGACCAATCAATCCCGAAATTCTCCCAGTTCTTACACCAACTTTGACATCGACCTCCTGTATCCGTAGTAGTACGTTGTTGTTAAACAGCATCATCATTATCTCTTCTTCATCATCCGTATATATCATGACACTCTTGACACTCTTGAAAAAACCTGTAACAAGCGACCGGACGGGGGGCGGACACCAGGCCCTTCCAAACCGACCCAAGAGAGAACCACCATCATGTCCCTTAAACTCCATGTCCCCTAATTCCCACAATCATCCCATCCATATATGGTGGTGGCCCAAGCCATCAAATCAGTCATACAGCAATAACCCCCAAACATAGAACGCCAGCCGAACCAAATTCGTTACAACAAGCAACAAGCAAACGAAAAGGAAAAAACTAAGCGAGATCACTAGCCAAACCTAGCAATCTTCTTCCACCAACTACTCCTCGGCGTGGTACTCTGATCCCCAAACCCACCACCACCACCACCACCACCACCGCCACTCTTCCTGTTCTCCTTCCCATCACTACCGGAGCCGGAACCAGTCCGGTCCCCGCCGCGGTCTCCTCTGTCTCCCCTCTCCGCGCGTGAGTCGCGGTATTCGCGAGGATCACGGGGATCACGGTCGTCGTAATCGGCCGCCCGTTCTCCACGCTTCCGCTCCCGGGGTCGAGGAAGATGTTCCCGGTCGTCGCGAGCGCTGTAGTACTCGCGTTGGTCTCGTTCGCGCTGACTGCGTTCGGGGCGGTCTCGATCTCTGTGTTCTCTGTCGCCGCCGCGATCGCCCCTATCTCGCTCACGGGGGTGGTCACGCTCACGTTCGGCGCGCTCAGGCCGTTCTTCATCACCACGTCTTCTCCTCCTTCGTCTCCTCTCATCATCATGCGCACTAACATATGCCCCCTCCCTTTCCCTCTCGCGCTCTGCTTCCTCAGCGGCCGCTTGAGCAGCGTGGTACTTCTGCTCCCGACGAGCTCTCCTCTCTCTCCTCGCGTGTCTGGCGGCCTCTTCCTCGTCTAGCTCGTGACGCATAACAGGAGGAGGCGGCGGTGGTGCACCACCATTGGCGTGCCCGTTCGCATGGTCGTCGACAAAGGCACCTGGAGGTCCGGGCGGCGATGGAGGAGCAGGAGCGTCAGCATGGTCCTTAACCCACGACGTGGTTCCCGAGTGTGGCCATCCATCATGCTGTCCTTGTCCCTGTTTTCGAGCCCTGGATTGCTGTCTTGAGGTTGGATAGACGTATTCATCTGGCGGCGCATCTCTCGGTTCGGGTCGGGCGGTACTCTTTTCCCTCGGCCTTCGTTCCCTCCTGGCCCTGTCCATCTCATCGGCAGCAGCTTCGGCAGCAAGCTGGGCGGCCTTGGCAGCACGGCGCGCCTCTCTTCTCCTTCGCCGCTCCTCGTCATCTTCGCGGTCGCGGTCGTGTTCACGATCAGACTCAGGAGGCATGCGCCGACTGCTCCGGCGTCGCTCATCTTGTCTACCATCATTGATGTCACGCTGTCCAACCTCGGCCTCGGCAGCAGCTCGTTCTCGTATCCTCCTCCGCTCGGCGCGCTCAGCCTCCCTCTGGTCTTCAGCTCGGCGTTCTTCCTCTTCTCTGGCACGGCGGTCCTCTTCTTCTCTGGCCTTACGGGCTCTTCGTTCGGCACGACGGGCTTCCTTCTCTTCCAGCCTCCGAGCCTCTTCCTCTTCCTCTTGCTTTCTGCGACGTTCGCGACGGGCTTCATCCTTTTGGCGACGAGCCTCTTCAGCGGAATGTACGGCGGCGGCTCTCTCGGCTGCCTCTTTCTCTGCACGGCGTGCGCGACGGGCGGCTCTGCGGGCTTCGCGATCGGCGTCGGTCTCGGGGACGAATGCAGCTGCGGGTTGTCGGCCACCTTCATCATCAGTAGTCTGATATGTAGGAACTGTTCGGCTTCGACGAGGAGGTTCGGGGCGTGGCGGCGGTTCTTGCTGTTGCTTCGAGCCAAAGACGCCGAAGAGGCTAAAGCCCGACTTCTTGTTGGCGTTGCTGGTGCTGACGCGGCGAACCGGGGGACGAGCGGGGGGTGTAGCATCGGGCATCTCGAACATTACGTGGTCGTCTTCGGACATGTATTGCTGTTGCGACTTGTTGTTAGCGACTGACTGATTTGATTGCGACGCGGCGAATGTTGGGCTATCGCATACCTTTGCCCTGCGACGTTCCGACTTGGTCGGGCTGAAATCAGGATCGATAGCACCTGACACAGGCGTGTCATCGTTCAAGTCTGCATTGTCGCACAAACGAGTTAGCGACATCTTTGTCTCACAACAAACGGCAACACAAAAACTTACTCTGCTTGTTGCGCGCAGGCGCAACAGGAGCTCCTCGCCCAAATCCATTAGAAAGAATTCCATTCGCAAGGCCAAGACCGACTCCGAGACCGCGGGCGCCGACTCCTAGGACCTTGGCCGCCTTCGATGATATATCCTCTGGCGGAGGAGGAGGAGGAGGAGCAGGAGGGTTGGCGACGGCATTTGTGCTATCCGAATATCTGCGTGCGATGGGCTTGCCGTTGGGACCGAGACGTTTCTCGCGCTGGGACATTGATCGCGACAATGGAGGGGTACTGGTAAACACGCTAGCGAAGCGCGCTTGCATCGGAGCTGGCGCCGTCGCCGCAGGCGCTTCCTTATCTCTGGACCGTAGCGGCTTCTCGGGCTCCTCGATGTGCGCAGTCTTCTTTTTTGCGCTTGGCTCTCGTTCGACCTTGGGCCTCGATGATGGCTTCTTCCCATCCATACCCCATGCCGTACCCTGGCGATTTATCTTGGGCCTCTCCTTTCGAGGCGACTTTGACTCTGCCATTTCGTCGTCAATTGGCGCATCGGGCGCGACAGGTGGGGGTGAGGGCGGCGCAGGCGGCAAGTCGAACTCGACACCTCCGGCTTCAGGTGAGATCCTTTTGGATCGTCTTTTGGCTCTTCGTTCGGCTGCTCGTTCGGCTGCAGAATCGATAAGGTCACGTTCTCGGTGGTTTTCGTCGTCGTTATCATGGTGATCACCATGCATGTCGCGACTGGGTCGGTAATCGTCGTCGATCGGAAATCCGCCCGGGAAAGGGAAACCCCCAGGTGGTGCGCCCGACGGCGCAACAGGCGGCGGCGCAGGTGGAGGGACCGATAAGTAATAGTCGTTATCGTCGTCGCGTGAATACCCTCTGTCCTTGTCTCTGCTCTTTCTTGATGACTTGCGTCGTTCCTCCCTCTGCGCTGGCGGAGATACGGCAACTGCGACGACGGGTGAGATGGCAGGTGATGGTGGCGAGCGCACCATATATGGCGCGGGTGGGGGAGGGGGATAGCCAGAGTGTGGTGGTGGTGTCGACGGTGCGGCTGGTGGACCACCATCAGCATCAGCAGGTGTGTCGGCTCCGGCGTCAAGTGACTCGAAGACGCGCAGGCGGTCGGCAATCTTGCTCTTGCTCTTGCTCCCCGCAGCCTTCTTGGACTTGGTGGGCTTGGCGGGGTAGGCCACTGGCTCAGCAGTCGGTTCAGGCGACAGTGAGACGGCCTTGGGGGTTGCATCCCATAGCCCAGGAGGAACGCCTCCAATCACACCACCAGCAGCCATGGCTGCCTCTACCACTCTGGATGACTCAGCTGCCTTATCATCTTCGGCTGACGGCTCAGGTTCCGGAGCAGGCTGTTCATTGTGGTCTTCCCATCCACTGCCTCCTCCAAAGCCAAAGATGCCTCTTTTGGCAGCTCCCCAGAGGCTGAACCCGCCAGGCGCGGCATTGTTGTGGTTGTTGTTATCGGGCTTATCCTCCTTAGGTTGGCTGTCAACACTCTTGTCCCGTTTCGAAGAGTCTCCGAGCAACTCGTCCACCTGCTCGGGAGTGAGCTGGATGTCGTCGAGTGGATCAGCCTTGGATTTGCCCTTGGTTCTGCTCGCTTTCCTTGCCTGTTTGGCTTCGGCCTCCTCCTCGGCTTGGCGGATTGCCCTCTCTGTTGCTTCCCTGAGAGCAGCTGCCTCGGGGTCTTCGTCGTTGTTTGCACCTTGACCTTCATCCGCGTCTTGCCATTCGTCTCCGGGCTGGTCTGCAGCCTCCGGCGGAGCCTCTTCCGCAGCCTTCTTCGCAGCCTCTCGAGCAGCCTTCTCCTCCCGTCGCCGGTTGACATCCTTAGTAAGGACATCGAGCCTCCGTCCGTCCATAAGTGTAAACCGGCGAGGCGTTTTTGCTTTCTTGTTTGTGAGGGTTTCAAGTTCGGCCTCATCCTTCGCAAGTTGTGCTTCTTCCTCCGCAATCCTCGCTTCCTCCTCTGCGATCCTCGCTTCTTCAGCAAGCCTGGCCTCCTCATCCTTGCGCGCCTGTTCTTCGGCAGCGAGACGGGCTTCTTCTTCAGCCTGCCGTTGCCTTTCCTCTTCCTCCTCTCTTTGCTTGCGTTCCTCTTCCTCTTGCTTAAGGCGTTTCCTCTCTCTGCGTTGCTTGATGATCTGCTGAAGCCTCTGTTGGTCCTTTGTTGTGAACCTTCTCGGCGAGTTTGCCTTCTTGAACCGGAGTGCCTGAAACTCAGCCTCCTCCTCTTCAAGTTCCGCTATTTCTCTGGCAATCCTCTCTTCCTCCTCCTTCCGAGCCTGTTCTTCAGCAGCAATGCGAGCCTCTTCTTCGGCGATACGGGCTGCTTCTTCTTCTGCTCGCTGTCGCTCCTCTTCCTCTTCTTGTCGCTTGCGCGCTATCTCCTCGAATTTGCTAGCGAGGATGTCGAGCCGGCGCTGCTCTCTCATCGTGAATCTCCGAGGCGTTTTCTCCTTCTTGAGCCTAAGTGTTTCAAGCTCCGCTGCTTCTTCATCGAGCTTTGCCTTCTCTTTTGCAAGTTTCTTTTCCTCCTCCCTGCGGGCTTGCTCCTCGGCAGCAATGCGAGCCTCTTCTTCAGCGATTCGAGCTTGCTCTTCGGCCTCCCGTTGTCGACACTCCTCCTCCTCTTGAAGTCGACGCTCTTCTTCTTCCCGTTGTCTCTGCTCTTCTTCTTCCTGCAGTCTTCGCTCCTCTTCCTCACGGGCTGCTTGCTCTTCAGCCTCACGCTGAGCTTGCTCCTCCAACTCCCTCTCCCTCTCAGCCTTCCGCCTCAAGGCCTCATCCAACTCCTTTGCTTCTCGAGCATTGCGTTTCAGTTCTTCCTCCAACTCCTTGGCTTCCTTGAGTCTGCGCCTCGCTTCCTCTTTCTCGGCCTTCTTCTTTTCCTTCTCTAGCTTCTTCAGCTCCTTCTCGCTAAGTTTGGGCTCCTTCTCCTTAGACTTCTTGTCCCTGGACTTTTTCTTGTCCTCTTTCTCAGCCTTGACAACCGGCTGAGGTTCGTCGTCGTCATCGGCCCAAATGTCGAGCTCCGGTTCGTCTAATGGAGGTGTTGGCGCTGGTGGTGGTGGCGGGGGTGGTGCTGGCTCATCATGAAGCGACGACTCCTTGTTGGAAGATTTGCTGCTGCTCTTAGCGAAGCCGCCCCATCCCCAAAAACTGCTCCCATAGCTGTTGCTTTCCGGTTTGCTGTCTTCTTGGTTGTATTTGTCGTCCCTGGTCTCCTCCACAGAGTCAGGCTGGACGGGGTCCGGGGTAAGGTCCTCCACAATCTCCACTGGTGCGTTGTTGGTGCCGGCATTAGCCTTGTTCTTGCGCTTGCCGGGCATGGTAGCGCCCCAAACGTCGTCTAAAGTAGGCTCCTCGATGCTGTATGGCTTTTGTGAACTGTCCTTGGATCGCTTTCTGTGTCTATGGTTGTCGTCACGGTCACTGTCGGTTTCCCAGGATCCGAAGAAGCCACCGGTACGGTGAGGAGGGCTTGGCGGTGATTGCCGAGCTGAGTCAGCTAGTGGATCGCCCGATTTGTTTAGCCCCATGAGGACATCCATGGCGTTTTTGCCCTTCTTCTTATCCTTGTTCGAGTAATTTGCCCATTCGTCCGAGATGGCGCTTTTCTTCTTCTTGTCCTGATAGTCGTCATCCCAAACATCAGGCGGGTCTGGCGCAGGTGAAGCCAGCGGCTTGCTGTCCTCATCCAAATCGCCTCTCCTCTTCTTTTTGTCCTTCTTTGGGTCACTAGGCAAGCTCCAAATGCTGTCTTTCGCTTTCTTCCGTTTCGAGTCGGGCTCTGGTTCTGGCTCGGATTTCCGACTTAACCTGGACTCCTTTTTTGACTTGACTTCTGGTTCAATGCCCTTCTTCTTCTTCCTGTCCTTGTCTCTCTTGGAGTAGCCCCGCCCGTCGTCTGATATTCTGTCTTCGTGATCCGACACAGCAGCGGGTTCAGGTTGTGCTTCCGGCTCGGGTTCCGCATCAAACTCGGGCTCTGGGTCCTCCAGCTCAGAGATGACCTCCTCCACTGGCTCAGGGACATTTGGCTCAGGAGACGGCACACGTTCGGCATACCCCTTCTTGTCTCTCTTGCTCTTCTTCGATGTTGAAGCACTCCAGAAGTCGTATTCATCCTCCTTGTCGTACTTTGACGATGATTTGGATCTCTTTGGAGGTTCAGGAGGCGGTGGCGGCGGTGGTGGTTCGGGCTCGCTGGTCTTTCCCTTCTTCTTTCTCTTGTCCTTTTTTGAGATGGGATAATCCCAAGGGTCGTCTTCTTCTTCTTCCTTCTTCTCCGGTTCCGGCTCTGGTTCTGGTTGGACCGGCTCAGGCTCCGGTTCTGGCTCTTCAAGAGGTGGAGGCATGGGAGATGTTTGCCTACTCTTCTTATCCGTCTTGTGAAGAAAAGAGGAAAACCAGCTGCCGGGGTGCTCATCCTCCTCATCTGATTCAGGGAATTGGGGCGGACCAGAAACTGGCTCGGGCTCCGGGTCCGGTTCAGCTACCGGTTCAAGTTCGACTGCCGGTGGCGGTGGTGGTTCAGGCTCCGTCTGTCCCCTTCTCCCCTTCTTGGTCTTCTTGATCGGGACATCATCCCACGGAAAAATCTCAGCTGGTTCTACCGGAGGAGGCGGCGGCGGTGGTGGTGGCGGTGGTACCGGTTCTTCTGAAAATCCAGCTCTCTTGCTCTTCCTCTTGTCCTTCTTGGTCGTGGTTTGGTAGTTGTCCCAGAAATTGTCCTCCTCCACCGGCTTATCGGTCTCAAATTTGGACTCTTCTATGGGCTCCGGTTCCGGATCTGGCTCCCTGGGAGGTTCGTCAGCAACATCGTACTTGCCTTTTTTCTTTTTGTTCTTCACGGGGCTCGGTGGAGCTGGGGGCTCGTCCCACCAAGCCTTTTTCGTTGGCGGTTTGTAGGGCAAGATTGGCTCCAGCTTTTCGTCGTCTTCTGGCTCAATCTCAGGTTCGGGTTCGGGGATAGGAGATGATCGCTTTGCCGGCAATAGTTCCGGATCGGCCTTCCGTGTCCTAACCATAGGCTCTTCGGCGGCGCCGACCCTCGCCTTGTTCTTCTTGGCGCCGAAGACTTCCCAGGGATCTGGATTCGCTTTCTTGAGCGTGGGTGCGAATGATCCGAGCCTTGAGGATTGTCCCAACCGGGTCGAGGTTTTCTCATTATTCTTCTTCACAGCAGGAAAGCTTTCAAAGAAGTCATCCTCGGGCTCGAGCTCAGTGGTTTTTGTTAGCTCCGGCTTTGGCTCTGTTTTCGGTTCCACTACTGGCTCTTGCCATGCATCCGGTTCCACATCCCATGCGCTAGTGTTGTTCTTTGACTTTTTGCTCTTCTTCGTGGAAACCACGAAGCCGTCATCGTGATCATCTTTGCGCTCATCCTTCTTTACCCCCTTGGCATACATGTTGTCGATCCGGTACTTCTCATCGTCGTTGTCTTTTTTCTTCTCGTTTGCCGAGTACTTCCCATTCATGCCGTTTTGCTTGTCGTCCTTGTCGTCCTTGTCGTCTTTGGAGTCCCTTTGACGGCGCGCTTTCTCATCACGATCTTGTCCCTTTTCGTCCAGGTCGCGTTTTTTCTCCGACTTTGGCTCAGTCACAGCAGGTCCCTCCTTTGTCTCTTCAGCGTCATCAAAAGAGCCTGGGAAGGTTTTGGTGTTCTTGGACTTTGCCCACGCGTTGCTTTCGAGCTCGTCTTCATGCTTCACCTGCGTCTTTGGTTGTTCCTTGTGGCTGCTTGCTCCCCATTTGAGACCGCCGCCCCAAAGAGCGCTCCAGGGAAATCCGGTAGGCTTGCTATCTGAAGATGTTCGCTCCCCGGAAGATTTGTTCTCCTCAATCCTGCTGTTACCTGAAGACCGGTTGTCGATGGACGCGTTGTCTGTAGAGACGCGATTGGCGTTTATTGAGGTTGCAGTGTCGAGTTTGACCTCATCAAGGCCATTGGATTTGTCCGAGTTGCCATGACTCTTCGCCTTGTCATCCAATGACCGCGGGGTAGGCTTATCTTCGGTGACAGAACCAATAACATCGCCTCGCTTTGCTTTTTGCCTTATCTTGCTGGTTGCTTGATTCCAGTCATCGTCGAGCGGCGATTTATTTGCATTTTCTGCCTTCTTCTCTTCGTCATCATTCTTTTTATGCTCATCGTCGACGGCTTCTTTCTTGAGCTTGTCGTCCTTTTTATCACCGTCGCCTTTGTCTCCATCGTTGCCGGACTTGCCTGGACCTCCTCCAGCACCGTTGCTGGCATCGCCGCCGTTGGATTTGCCGTCGTCACCACCATCGGCGCCTTCCTTTTGCGAACCTTCACCACCATCATTATTTGTCTCCTTAGGCTGCTGTGCACCGCCACCGCCACCTCCTCCGGCCTTCTTTTTCTGTTTACTCTTCTTTCCAACTTGTCGAAAATTGTCATCCTGGTCGGGGTCAAGCCAAGGCCATGGACTCGAGTCGGGATATGAACCATCGTCTTTATCACGCCGCTTCGGATCGGGTCGAGATATTGTCGCAGCCGGTCGGGGAATACTGCTGGAGACAGGTCTAGGGAGGCTGCTCCGGGAGGGCTGTGACTTTTGCGCCCGCTGAGCGGCTGCAGTCGGGTCGCGGGGAGTATAAGAAGACCATTCCAAGTCCTCTTCCTGTGGGGCATACAATGCTGATGGGAGGCGGGATCGTCTTGACATTCCGTCGAGCGTGGTGACTGGATAGGAACGTGAGGGAGACGTTACAGCTCGCTGTGACGCGCCCGGTTAGCATATATAAACTAGAGTTCGGACGAGCTAATGACCAGACGATCTGGTGACTATCCAGATCGAGCGGGCCGACATGGGTCAAGCATCCCCACAAGGTGCGGACGGCGCAGCACCACGCAACGTGCGGGCGGAGGTGCCAGTGGAGTTTTGGAGCACCCCAGGCCCCCATTTTCCGCTTGCCACCATGGAAGCACGCCAGTGTTTTAGAGGCGATCCCCTGAGGCAGTTCCACAAAGGTAAAGACGAGAACAGCCAAGGTTGGGACGAAAATTGAAGGTATATAAAACTCACTGTTCTTGGACCACGCAACTCTACCCAGCGTTGCGCAACTATGTTCAACCTCGACTCTATCACATCACTCCTCACAGTCTCTTCCAATTCTTTATTCCACCCATACCGCCATGTTGGCCATGCCGGACAAGGGCCCGTACCCGACTCATATGTGTTGCATACTGCCCAGCTCTCGCGGAATGTCGAAACTTGAGCGGCGGCCATATCGGTAGTTGAGCCTACTGGTCTGTATCGTCGAGAAAACTACCAATTCATGAGGCGTTTTGGTGGATGCGCGGAGGCCAATGTCGAGTAAAAAAGGTGGATAGTGACGGCGAGAGTCGTTAGGTAAGGTTCGAAGAAGGCGCGTAAAGAGGCTACTCTCCGGAGAGAAATCACCATCGGCTCGTTTTCCAAGTAGCTCGAAGAAACAAACAACCAGTCAAACAGAATCTGGTATAGTATTCTGATGGACGGACATCTGTTTCTTGGGATTCCGGTTCTCTCGTTCAGTCTCTCTACCCAGAACTTCCCCTTTGACTTGCACAAACTTTTTTTTCCCTTACTGGAATGAGATTCGTCGCCTGGCTGTAATTGGCGTTGCAAGATGAGCCAATGGTCCGCTCGGATCGTGAAGAGAAGACGGGTTGGACGAGGAAAGATGCGTCTTTCAGGTTGTGCTGTGCGACCACACCGCAGTTAATCTTATTCTCGGATTGTCTCCTACGCTGGCGCAGCTGGGAGTCAAGGGAGGCAAAGAAGCCGTGCTGAACAGCTTGATGGTTGAGGGGCGATCGCCAAACAGAGGCCGACAGTCGGCAAGACAAGACCGTCAAGTAGTCATGCAGGACAACAAGTACACTGAGGTACCATTTGCTCCTGTAAGGCGCAGAGGTAACACAGTCGCGGTGAGGGACGCGACGATATACGAATGCAGTGGTGTTGATGATACCGTGGGCATCAGCCTTTGTTATCTTCTGTGTCGCTCTCCAGCTTCTGGGCACACCGTTGAAGTGGCAAGAGAAGACGACTCTTTTCGGCTTCGAAGCTATAATCCTGCGGGGATACTCAAACGAATCCAAACCAGCTCCAATTGACTCCCCCCAATTGACCCCTTCCCCCGGCTCAGCTATGATGAGGAGAAGGCAGGTCGACAAGCGCGGCCGAGTCACCGAAGTTGGCAGCAAGGTGGGCCAGCAGAGGCTCTGTCTGGCACTGTCAGTCTGGAGGTGCGGTTTACCCCTGTTGACACCATCATGGCACCAATGCTTTCCTGTTTCACCAGGTGAAAATGGTGTATCCGGCTGTTTGTTGGATGGCTGGGGAGAAGCATTATTGGCTGTTGTATCTGGAGGGGTGCTTTTGGTTCCAGTCAAGTTGAAGGGCGGGATGCTCCAGTTGATCCAGGCTGATGGCAGCCCACCGTTTCAACTTGTCCATTTTCTCATTTTCTTGCCGAGCTTTCCCCTCAAGATTTTGATGTGTATTTTACTCAGATACCACTAGGCTTGTGGTTTCCCCGCCCACGCCGCCAAAATGTTCCGCATCGACAAGCTGCCAGGCAGACCAGTCGCCCACTGAATCGGACCCTACCTGCATCTGAGTTCCTAGCTCACCTCACACATGGGTCTGACCTCGGATCACATACGGAGCGCCAAGACAGCGCCAAGAGGTTTGCCCCACACCGTGAATAAAATTTAGCCGATATCGGAGTCCTTAACAATTAAATTTTGACTTTTTTTCAATTGTCTTATATAATAATAATTAATAGAACTAGTCCAAAACCAATCCTATACCGGTTCTGAATCAATCTCGAACTAGTCCTTCTATAATAAAATAATAAATTTTTTTTTTAATTTTTTTTTTATATATTTATTTAATAGTAGATAAACATTTAATAGCTTTATTAATAATATAATTTCCATTAAATATTATTCAATACATTTTAGAGCCGTTTTTGAAATATTAAAGTTTATAGAGTACGTATTAATAAGTAAATTAATTCTATACGAGTCCTGGATCGATCCTTAATAGGTTCTGGACCGGTCTTCCTAATTAAGTATTATTACTTTTGAATGAGTTTTAATAAAATATTTATTATAAAAAGTAAACTAATTCTATACTAGTCCTGGATCGATCCTTAATAGGTTCTGGACCGGTCTTCCTAATTAAGTATTATTACTTTTGAATGAATTTTAATACTATTAAGAAAGCACAGTGTGAATATAAATTTCTATGTACGGTATAGTGCTCCGAATGTGATCCGAGGTCTGTCTTGGCGCTGTCTTGGCGCTCCGTATGTGATCCGAGGTCAGATCCATGTGTGAGGTGAGCTGGGTGCTCCCTGCATCTCGCCCGATTGTTGGACGCTACTTGACGCAGCCCGAGGCCGGTCGCGGCAGCCTCTTGCTACCTGCTGACCTGCTGATGCACACCATTGCTATGGTGAGCGTTGACGAGTCAAGTCGGATAGCCAATGGGCTTCGGTCTAGGTGAGAAACTCCAGTTGGCTTTGGGGAGGTGGAAAAAAAGGCATTGACTCAACGACCCCTCCCTCGTCCTCCCTCTATCGCTGTGCGCCTATCGCGCCGTGGGCGGCTCCCCGACTTCTTCCACCTGTTGGGTGTTGGCTGGAGCCGCTAACTTTTAGGGCCAGTGTTAGTGCTGGTGGGTCTATCATGCCAGAACTGCCGGTCATTTCGAGACAAGCCATGTGTGCTAGGGATGGCGTCATGATCCCAGAACAGACGATATAAAGAGCTTTGCTCTTCGCTGTGGAATGAGAGTTTGAAATGACGGTCCCTGGGCCTTCCTCTACGGCAAAGGTGCAATTGGAGTTATGTCGAAATTGGCCTTTGCAGTTTGCAGTTTGCAGCACGCATCATGCGAGCCATGCGGCAGTGACAGCGCCTACCCGTACCCAACTACTGCACATGGCCGAGCAGCGACAGCGAGTGGTGTTTGCGAGGGACAAGAAAGGGCCTGTTGAACCAGTCACGCCAGTCTTGATGGCTAGTGAGTGGCTGCTTTGACGGGTAGCGCAGGAAGCTATTCCGGACCTGGTAGCCACTGGGCCCGTGAGAGAGTTGGGCTGCATCAGGACGCTGCGCGACATCTTGCGGCGGGCTCCATCTTGATAACGGCCCTGTGGCCGTGGAGCGGAGGAACGATGATGGAGGAGTCGAATGCGAATATTCTCTGTTCTCGGGTAACTCAGGAGTCGTTCGTCCTGTTAGTTTGCTCGGATGAACTGGGATGTTTCCGACAAACCCTCTTCGGCGCAATTCGACGGCATGTTTCAGCGGGAACCTGAAGCCGTCAACAAGTCTGCGTCATGAGTGGTGGACAGCGAGAGGGATCGAGGGACTTTTGGGTTCATGAGATGCGGGGAAGATACTTCCATGTCCCTTGCTGCTGTCTCCGCCTTGTCGACAGCGGGTCACTGCATACAGAAGGCCTGGAGCTTCACTGGGTTCAGCGGGATTGGATCATGGGGCTCACCGCCAACACTTTCCTGTTCTTGTTCTGAAATCGAGCATCAGATGAACGCTTCTTTGGCCTGCAGTTGGTCGACCAACCTGAGGAGGCGAAGAGTTGTGTCTGGGACATTGCAAAGTTGCAATTTCTGGATCAAAGTCATAGAACTTGGGTTCCGGAAGGGTGGTGGTGTTGCTTGTGCTCAGCATAAAGGACTGGACATGTCTGAGAAGAAGGTTGTCAGAGAGGTGAAGAGACAAAGAATTTCAGAAACGGCGAAGAACGACGGGAAGCGCACTCCAGGTCAGTCACCACAAGAAGTGGAACTTTGAATTAGGGCTTCATGGTGAAGCTCCTTCCTTGCGAGCAGCATGACAACCTCTTGCCGTTTCGCAAACAGATTTGATGTAGCGGTCCGACCTCGCTCTTCACTCTTCTTAGATGACAGGACGGTCAACCACCAAACATCTTTCTCGTCGTTCTCAGCAAATGGACACCATAAAGTACCTATAGATGCCGTCATGAACAATCAGGAACCTCGGCACGGCCCGTAAGCTACCCGGAGCTTGGACCCCGAACTATTTCATCTTCTTCCGGGTCCGACAGACCAAGACACCGGACGACTTTCCGGCCGACTCCGGGCCCTGATTGGAGCTATGGACACCCCCAAGATAAGATAGTGCGCTAACGCATCAACTAGCCTTTAACCATGTCAAAGTGTTAGTTTCTTCACAGCCTAACCTAACAACCATGCCTCAGCCTGAACCACACAGCATGAATCGCCGATGATGCGATGATGGCGCAGCAACAGCAGCTGACCGAGCTCCGTACCGAAATAGCAAATCAAGACGCGATTTGAGGCTATCCAGCTACCGGTTGGGCAATATAGGCGCTGTATACTACATCTCAAACGATCGTACATCAAGGTAAAACGTCCACTTCAGCCGCTAAAATTGGGTCGCGATGGCTGAGGTGCCTACCTGTGAGCTGTGCTTATGCTTCGGAGTTCGGACTGGTTGCCAAGATTAAAACAGAGCACATCGGCCTTTCTCTACTTTGATTTGGGTTTCCTATCTTTTGCTTACATATACAAAGCATCTCAACTCTCAGTCATAGATTTGCGGTCATCAGTTCGTGATACACGCTTTGTCGGCATCGCTGATCAGGCATCACTCACACTCCTACCTGTTTACAACCCAAAAGCACCCTCCGGTTGTCCAGTCGACCCAGCCAGCCCAGCTCAACAGCCTGATATCAACCTCTTGTCCTTGAGCCATCCTTCATTGAAATTGACATAAAGCGGAAGCTTCATCAGCCTATCGGCAGTCACTCCGGCATCGACGTCCGGCCCCGTTCACCTCCTCCGGTCGGGTCTCCGCATCGGCCTCCGTGTCCCGTACGGACTTGGCACCTCTTATCACCACAACAACCTACCACCGCGCCCTCAACCACAACACCAACCACCGAAACAAACCTCAACACCAGCCAACCAACACCAACTCAAACATGTCCCACCCCCTCGAAATAATAACCCGCATCCCCCTCCCCCCACCCACTCCCCCCTCCGCTCTTCTCTCCGCCCTCCACGCTTACACCCCCCTCATAACCGCCAACCCCTACCTAAAATCCTACATATCCCTTTCTTCATCTCCCCCCGCGGACCCCTCCCTCCCCACCCCCCCTTCCCTCACCGACGACCCCCAATTCTTCCTCCCCCCAGGACCCGACGGTTACAACCCCGCCTCCTACCTCATCACCGACTCCGTCCCCCTTTTACCCCTTCCCGACTGGCTAGGCGGTGGATCTCTCTTGGGGAGTAAGGAGGTCTCGGTACCTTGTACCTTCCAGAGTTTTGGGTACGGAGTTCGGTGTAAGGCGGTTGCGGCTGCGGGGGTGGTGGTGAGGAGTAGTTATGAGGTTCGGCATCGGTATCGGGGTAAGCGGCCTCGACCTGATCAGACTGATGGCCAAGGGCAAGGACAGCGGGAAGCGGAACAAGGACTGGGACTAGGCCAAGGTCTAAGAGCTGGACTTAGGAAGGGGGGTAGTGATGACCTTGCGAACAACAACAACAACAACACCAAATCCAAACCAACAGACAAAAAACTAATCAACAAAGTAACCGGCACCTCCATCGAAAACTACGAGTACGAGCTAGTCGAGATCGCCACAGTCGAGTGTCCGGCCATCGTGCGCCCTTTCGTCAAGGCCAAGTTCGAAAAGGGCCATCAGGAGGTTTTGCAGCGGGTGGTGGATCAGGTGGTGGCGGATTGGATGGAGGAGTTGAGGTCGTCCAAGGGGTCTGGGGCGGCGTCGGGAGCGGGGAGGGGGAGGACTTTGTTGCAGGAGATACAGCAGAGTTAAGATATGTGGATGGATGGATGGATGGATGGATGGGTGAAAGGGATGGTAATGGTAATGTGCAGTTGCCTGGAGCGGGTTTATGATCGGTGATGACATCTGAGGCGGTGGCTATTGGTATAGGGCGAGATCTCAGATCAAGACTACTTTTAGGGAACAAGGGAGTTGGGACGGGTAGTATGGGCTTGCCAGCTGTGTTGTCTATTAAATTCGTCAATCTGCGCGAGGGTGAATCCAATTCGTGTAGTACACATATAAATAAAGCTCTTTTCATATTAACGTCTGCAAAGGTGTGGGTATTGTAGTTGGTTTATTCGACAACTCTATATGAACACCAAGGAGTATGCCTTCATAGATGTAGCATTGGTTTGGCCGCATCAAACAATCTCTCCTATGTTCGCTCAACATTCGCCCATGCAACCGCTACCACCTAGTCTAGGTCTCGTAGCCAAAAAAATAAACCCAGTAAAATAAAGGAGGAATTGCAACAACGCTGAGGGATAAAAGTATCCAAACAGAAAAGTATATGTATAAGACAACGATAACCAAAACCGCGCAGCACCGTATAAGCTCATCTGATCCTAACAGTGTCTGAATTTCATCTGTAAAAAAGAATATACCACCCAACGCCCTCTCAGTCCTGAAGGGTTATTCACACCTATAACTTGCGTCGCTTCCCTAACGGCCGCCGTAGTCACTCGCATAACCCAACTCCCCATACCCTTCTTGCATGCTTCCGGGCCCGAACCCTGTCCCAGGACCACTAACATAGCCTCCCTCCTCGACATCATCGTAGTCGCTAGCTTCATAATTACTTGCCAAATCCTCTTCTAAGCCGGCTCCATCACCCATGGCAGCAGGCCCAGCGGGCAGGAGGGCCAGGGCAGGATACTGTGCCAACAGCGCCTGTGGGAGCACAAAGGGGTCCATCTGGAACTCGCCATTGAGGTCCATACCGGGCGACATCATCATACCGCCCTGGTGTTGCATCATGCCTTGGGCTGCATTCTGCATTGCCTCAGCATACTGACGTTGCCGTTCGCGGTTCTCGGCTTCCAGAAGAGGTCTGATACATATTCTTCCGGCTTCCGACCGGAAATGGCGACCCAGAGCATCCGCCCGCGCAAATCTTCGGCCGCAGCCCCACTGTTGACCAACAACAGGAAGTTCACCCTTACATATGAACTTCTTCTCGCCCGAGTGCAAACCTTCGTGACGCTTGCGATCGTGCTGGCGCGCGAAAGCCTTATCGCAGACCGTACATTTGAAGGGCCTCTCATCGGTGTGTGTACGCAAGTGGGAGCGCAGATTGTACGCCCTGGTAAAGCGCTTGGGGCATACTTTACATTGGAAAGTAGCGGGGTGCTTCTGAGCCCTTCTCGGGCCACCCCCATTCTCCCCAGAGCCGTTGTAGTTGGGGTCGGCAAGACGAAGTGCTATCACGTTATTGGGTACTGACGACGTAGACTGGCGCCTCCTGCTATTAATAGAGCCGGCTCCGGAACGGTCCATGGGCGAAAGTGAACGCGCGCTTGACGGTCTGAGGTCCGCAGCCGAGCTCGGTGAAAGGCCTCCCGAAGGAGATGGAGACCGGTAACCGCCATTGTTGAAAGGGTCCGTAACCGCTCGTGGTCGCATCCGCCCTCGAGCTAGCACCAAATCGTTAGCTAATGTCCAATGTTCCATCGCATTATCTCTAGGCTACATACCTCTTGGTAGGCCTAGTGAGTTATTGTCGAGGTTGCTGGGCTGATCAAGCCCGTTCTTAGCAGGCGCTGGAGCGAAATCGATGTTGATCGCCGGAGGAGCTGGCATGTGCTGCTGGGCCTGCATACCAGATGGGTCGTCCAGTGACAGTTGCGGGAAAGCCTCCTGTTGCGGCTGCATGTATGTCGCTGGCGGACCAAAACTGTTTGCTGGTGTGTGTAGCATAAAATGGTTGGGTTGGTTCGGATCGTTCTCGTCCGGTGATTGCTGGGGATGGATACGAGGGGAGACCGCCGGACTATGTGACGGACTCCTGCCGATGTGGTCGTCCGATAGACTGAAGTTGCTGATCCCGTTCAACTGATTGTACAGGGCATCGGCCTGCGGCCCTTGAAGAGGCGAGTGGTTATTCTCGATCGGGTCGAAGCTATCCAATCCGCCAAGGTTGGGCGAATGGGCTACCGAGGAGACATCACTAAGCTCCGAGGCTGAGCGTCGGTGGCCCTGAAACTGAGGCATATGGCTCCAGTCCTGCCCTGGAAGAAGAGCAGCCTCTGGACCCAGAGACGCATTGCGCGAATGTCTTCCTGCTGTCATGGGGAAACGGCCCTGGGCAAAGGCCGGAGAGTTCATCTCGGGGCTGAGTAGATGAGGCGGCTCCGGGCTGTGAGAGCCTTGGGCCATCATGTTTGGATCCGAATTGTTGATGGACTGGTTGTCGGTTATGAAGAGCGATCCGTTGAACTGGCCGGCGGTGGTGGTCGCGGGGAAAAGGCTGTAGTCGGCGTCGCCAAAGTTTGACGCCATGAGATTCGGAGAATAGGCGGGTTGCGACAGACCACCGAACGAGTTGTCCTGACTTTCTAATTGGTTTGTATAACCTTGGTTGAAGTCCAAACCAGGCTGAGAGAAGGGCGAATGTTGCTGGAACGGATTCGGGCCGCCGTAGGAGAATTCAGGCTGGAAAGGCTGTGAGGCAGAGGGATCGATAAGGCCGAGTCCCAAACCGGTGTTGACGCCATCGTTCGAATTGGGAAAGGGAGCCGGAGACGGCGAATGGTTCCTTATATGAGACTGTTGCTGTTGATCGTGGACCTGTCCTGCGCCGGTGGACGCGGCCGAAGGCGATCGCCCACGGGCGTCGGTATACTGTTGGTCCATGGGGATCGCGTGGTAGCCGGCAAGCGGACGGGATTGAGAGTGTGTGGTGTTTCTGTCTTTAGAAGCGCTGCAAGTTGCGAGGCAGTTTCCCTCGAGTCAGCCTTCCGGGACAGTGGCAGTGCGCTAGGTGCGTGGGTGCGTTGGGGCTGTGCTTACAAGCTTGCGACACCAGAATACCAGGTCAACCAGTCAGTGATGGGACTGACACCGGCAAACCGAACCGACTAATAGCTTCGTGAGCAGTGCGGGATCGGACGATCAGGACCAAATGATGGAACCTGGGGACTATTCCTGGGCTCAAGTGCTGGGCTGTGGAAGGTTCAAAGTGAAAGCTACACTGGATGTGCAGTGTTGGGAGAGACAGGGCACGTCTCTATGATATGACGAAAGAGTAGGTACAGTTGCCGTGTTAAGCGCCTGTGTGCCTGGTGGACCCTGTCAAGGACTGTGATTGCGAGGAAGTTTGAGTGGTTGCCCGCGTGGAGGACTGGACTGGAGTGGACTGGACCCTGACCCGACGAGGAAAGGGGATCACAAGTTTGTTGCGTTTGGAGGACGAATGGTGTATGATCCCAGTTAGCCGAATGATGAGTGAATGCTCGGGGACCCGAATGGATGTTATGTTTGTAAGAATGTCGTTGTTGGTCCGTCCTCTGCTTCGCTTGCCCCGACGACAGGGCACCT
This sequence comes from Neurospora sp. CHS-2018a, assembly GCA_009802275.1. NCBI lineage: Eukaryota > Fungi > Ascomycota > Sordariomycetes > Sordariales > Sordariaceae > Neurospora > Neurospora sp. CHS-2018a. The sequence continues at coordinate 276,809 of RAKG01000056.1, forward strand.
TGACAACTTTGACTTGGACTCGGGAAGAGTCGAGATTGAAGGGGACGGCCGGGGAGATCGGGAATGGAAGGTTGTAAGCTTGCTGCTTCCTTCTCGGCTTCCACTTCAGGCACGAAACCACAATCGCGGGGTCGTACGGTCAGGGCAGGGCAGGGGCAGTTGGGGTGATTGGGGTTCAAGACGCTGTGTTCTCTGAGTGGTCGGGTTCGCTCGTAAGGCTGCTGTTGAGTAGGCCCACTCTGATTTCGGTGTGGGGCTGCCGCTCGGGTTGGCGACTTGGCGTTGAAGCGTTACAGAGCTTAAAAGTCAAGTGGAATTCATTGATGCCCAAAATTGTGTTCTTCACTCTAACTCTTTTCAACATTGACTCTGGGCATGAACTCCCAAACGACGGGAACAATGTCAACTTGGTCTTTCTGGGCATGGATGACCTGTCCTGTCTTTCTGGACTCCTTCTGCCGGCTCGCATTCCGTCCACTCACAGGCACAGAGCCTGGAAGGTGTCACAGCACTGTGGAGGGGCCTGTCCTGGCATGCCTGGATCTCGGTGTCATCGTCAAGTGCCTGTGAAGGGTGAACCTTAGCGTCATGAGTGAAATTGCAACACAACCCTTCCAGATCCAGATTCTTACCTAGTGAAGAGATATCTTCTCGTCAGCGGACCACTCACATGTCGAGATTGGGGCCGTCCATCTCAAAGACAGGTTTGCCACTGCACTGTGAGAACCAGATATCCTGGGCAAAAGAGAGTGCCGTGGTATTCGTTCGGGCCGGTACCACGGACAGGTACCATGGACAAGCAAGCAACAGACCGGCACCGTGAACTTGACATGCCGTTGCCAGGGCACTTGACTCAACGGCTCTCCTGAAAGTCTGAAACACGCCGTCAAGACGTGCTGCGGGTCAAAATACAGTATCCATCTGGGCATATCCCGTCCATCGCGGTGCTCAGCCTCAGCCTCCGGTTCCTGGAAATGTTCCTATTCTGGTTCATCTGTTCTTGCTGGTACGTATCCATCCCGTCGGTTATATCCCCTGGTGGGGCCAGTCCTCGGCGCTATCAGCCTACGGTGAGATCTCCGGCAAGATCTGTTACCAGAAGTTCACAACGCTAACAAGCTGCACACTAGTCGCTTGTACACAGCCACAGCCCTGCAATTTTATTCAACAACTATTGTTTTCTCTGGCCATTTGGCACCGATAAAACGCGCTCGACCGAAATACCCTCTCGAGATATCATTGTTTCATCATTATCCCCTGCTTTTGAGGATGCCTAGACATGCCGAGATGCGGGTACCATAGCTTGAGCTGACGTCCAAAATAGACACCTTCACATCCGTCAACAAACCACATGAATGTCCGTATATCGTCTTGACAATAATTTCAATCGATCGTGGCTGAGCGTATTATCCTTGACCGAATTCAAGCGAACACCGTCAACAAACTTGCCATCTAAGTGGAAAATCAACGACGTAGACTCACGCCATATAGTTCTACAAGCGGGCGAGAGGACAACCCCCAAGATATCAGACATGTTGCTGCCAATATGCCTCATAAGAGACCAAAGAACCTCGGGTTGAAGATTCGAAGTACATACACACTTGGAACAGTAACAACCGCTTAACGCTCAAGGCAGGCATGTCTAGTCATCAACATCCACTGGGACGTGTAGGTCAAGTAAAGCTTTCACAAAGACATGGACATTCCTTACTCTTAACATTACCAAGCAACCAATGTATGATGAACTGAACTATACAAATAGAACCCAGTATCTTCTACCAAAACGCCAAAAACAGCAAAGAGAGTGGGATATCTAACGCGCCAAATACCGGTAGCCAAAAAACGCCTGGCTTCATGAACCCAAACCATAACCACATATCAAGATCAACCGATGACCTCCGCCCTTTCAAACCCCGTCGGCTTCAACGCCGGATTAACCGGTCTCCTCCCGCCTTCGCCCTCCTTATACTCGCTCACAAACGGATTCGGATCCTCCTTCTGATCCAAATTACTCAGCGTATGATTAACGCCCCTATGAACCGCCTCGTCCGCCCGGACATAATAAATCAGATCCTTCATCGTCCTCTTCCCCTCCGGCATGCGCCAATACCTCACCGCCATCTCCGGGATCTCAAACCGCTCGTCGGTCCACTTTGGCAAGTGCCCCTCTTCGATCTCCCTGATGCACCTCGTGTAGGTATGCACGGCTTCCTCCTCGAGGTAGCCGACGAAGCGGTGGGTGATTTTGGGGGAGATCAGGTAGCTGAGGAACATGGCGTTGAAGAAGACGCCTTGTGCGCCGAGGATGAGTGTTTTCATGAGAAGACCGGGTTCGCACATCTTCATGAAGGTGAGCAGGTGCATTCGTTCGTTGTAGGACTCTTCGAGTAGGGTCTCGATCCAGCCGTTGTCCCGCTTGAGTCGCCGGAGAGAGTGCAGGTGGCGGATCATGCCGGCTACCATGCCGGGAACGCCGGCGATGGATTCGAGGAAGATGAAGCGGACTAGCTGTATGGATGGTGATATTTTGTTAGCAATGTGGTGTGCTATTCAGTAGCGACTTTCATCCCGGACGTACCCATTGGGCTTCTGTCAGAGGTTTATCTGCGCTGGTGGCGGTCGTCGGGTGGTTTTTGTCAACTTGCTGTTCCGCACGTATGCCCGTCGCTATATCGGTGCCCCATCTGCTTGATGTTAGAACTATCTGCTTCTGCTGTCTGCTTCGACGTCTGCAAGACACTTGAGAGGAAATACGGCAAAAGCCCTCGAGGAATTACCTACCGACAGATCCGAACGAGTTTCCATGCGAGCCAGTCGCCCACAGTCTCGGGTTTCCGGTGCTCGGGAACAACCGAGGTCATCTCTTCCTCAGTCCATCCATGATGAGGCCAAGCAGGTGGTGTCTGTCGGATGTATGCCGTCTCTTTGGATGGGAAGAAGTCCTTCAGTCGAGCAACGCTTGTTGTCGTGAAGTTTCGAGGTCGTGGTGAGGAGAGGTTTGTCTGTGTTGGATGCAAAGAAGTGGTCACTCGAAGACCACCGAGTAGGAGAGGCCGGGTGTGGCAGGTCGATATCAGGGCACGGCTTAGGTGCGCCGCTTGTCCTGGAGCGTAGAGTATGTTTACTTTGGGGGTGTTCATCGAGAGTAGGTATGAAGAATATTGTTAAGATGTAAACTCGCTTGAGGTTTGTGTTGGATGGTCCATGTTTGAGACAGCACAAGAGACACAGGACTTTTATATCGTCCTTTCTTACCGCCAGTTGCAACTCATTCTGAGTAGAACTGGGAATACGAGAGCTGACTGAAATCACCGAGTTCGTCCGTCCCTTGTCTCAAAGGAGCAATAGGGATTCCGGCACTGCCCAAGCGATCCTTCTCTTACGGCATCGAGACAATTGGAAATACCGCCTCGTGCCCAGTAAGGTAACCAGCAAATAGGGGCCGCTCGCGAAGGGAACTCGGAAAGGTCCAGATCATCAACCAGGATAGGGATCTCAGTCTTGGTTCTCAAAATGGCAACCGGACATCTATTGTGATGGTCAGCTGGATGTCGTTGTTTTGTGGTGTCGGGACCTCCCGGGTGACTAGCCATAGGGCGCAGTTCCGCAACATTTTCGGGACCAGCCTTGTAGGTTCCGCAGAAACTCGGGCCGTTCGTCTTCGACTAGTCGCATCCTAGCATTGCAGACTGCTCGAATCTCTTCCAAAACCCAAACCTTAAGGCACCCAAGTAGCGTCTATGTAGTCGCCATTGGTGAAGCCCCCAACTTGCACATAGATTCTGTGAGTTAGGCCCCGCTAGCTGAAGACGAACGGCCCGAGTTTCTGCGGTAGACTTGGAGCATAGCGAGCCCCTGGGCAGTGAGACTGGGCGATCGTGACTCAGAACAAAGACAACCACACAAGACTTCGGGAACAGTGATAGTTGGTTGGCTGGTCGAAATGACACTTTCTTGAATTGCGTACTGGAGACTCTGCTGACAGCAATAGCGCACGGAGGGAAACGGAACACCAGTCGAACTTGTGTCATAGGACACTCGGCAAGATTGAGCATTGGCTTGAAAGATTCCGAACCTTCAAATGATTCAAAGATTTCTTCCACCATCAGTTGCGAATGCCTTCATGTTTCCAACTTTGTTGTGACGTCAGTGACAGTTGTCGGTAGAGTTTGAGATTGAGGAGCGGCAGGAACAATTGCAAGCTTGCAGACATTATCCCGCGTCGGAAGCGGGACGCAAGTGCTGTACGGAATATTGACGGCGCAGAGCCTTTTTGGGTGGCCCATGGGTTGGCTATTTTGTTGCATGAAAAGAACTTTAGTGTCCCTCTAGTTGTTTATGAATCGCTCTCTTCACATGTGTTAACAAACGTCTACAAAGCGCCGTCCTTCGAGGCTGCACCTGGTACATGACAGAGGACTCCAACGAGTATTTGCTTCACCGGAATTTCACATATCTCGTGCATATCCAGGAAGTCCGAAAAACGAAACAAAATGCTGTAAAAGCATCGGACACATGCGAGTCAAGGCGCAACCGGAGTTGAAACTGAAGGTCTTGGCAAAAAATATTAAAATTCTAGACCTCGAAGAACCTTGAAGAACCTGTGAAGCGCTGTTTCTGTTTCACTGCTGGTCTTCTAAACCCCGCTAACAATTATTTTGGCCACTGCCTGAACCACAAGGTGCCTGACCCCTGCTCGCTTTTTCGACTTCTCAGACAGCGATCGGCTTCTCTTTTGCAGTTGGACACAACCACCACGCAAACTTTTCCTCGTCTCGCCAGACATCGTTGTCGCAAAGACCCGTTCGGTTTTCTAGATTATCACTACCAGATCGCAAACATGCCTGGAAAGAAGTGGGGTAAGTCTTCCTCGCTCTCCTTGCCTTTTCCCTCTTTGCGCCAGACGAACCCCGCGAACAAGTAGCCGGCGAGAGTGGGCGGCCACGATCGCCGTGACAAGGCTGCCTGATGCCTGCTCCTGCTTGCGATAGTCGCTGTCAACATCGCCATATACCTCCAGGCTTCTATACTTGAGGCAATTTGGACTCCAGCGCCGGCAGCCTATATACAAATCAACCAAATAAAACCACTTGCCTCGACTTTCCTGTTGCGCCACCACCTTGTTCGAAACCCAGACTAACTAACCCCTCATCACCACAGACGAGGAAGAGGAGGAGTCTTCCGCCCCCAACTCGCCCGTCCTTGCCCCCGGCCGCCGCCGTTTCGACGATGAGGAGGGTAACGAGAGCGACGTTCTCGACTCGTGGGACGCCGCCGAGGACTCCGAGGTAGAGCGCGAGAAGGCGAAGAAGGCTGAGGAGGCCAAGGCCAAGGCCGAGGCCGAAGCGGCCGCCAACAAGAAGTCCAAGGCGCAGCGCATCGCCGAGCGCCAGGCCGAGCGCGCCCGCCAGCTGGCCGAGGATTCGGACGCGGAGGAGGAGACCGAGGCCGAGCGCCGCGAGCGCCTCCGCCGCGAGCAGAAGGAGTCCGATCTCAAGCACGCCGAGGACCTGTTTGCCGGCATCGGCATCAGCAACGACCGCAAGGTCGTCAGCAAGGGCACCATTGTCCAGATCGACCCCAAGGACCCCAACAACACCATCGACATCTCGACCTTGGCCCTGTTCAACCCCACCACCAAGACCCAGTTCGAGACCCTCCGCACCACCCTCGGCCCCATGGTCGGCAAGCTCTCGCCCAAGCCGCACTACACCCTCTTCCTCCAGGAGTTTGTCAAGGAGCTCGCCAAGGACCTCAAGAGCGACGAGATCAAGAAGATTGCTAGCACCTTGACTGCTCTCAGCAACGAGAAGCTCAAGGAGGAGAAGGCTGCCGAGAAGGGTGGCAAGAAGAGCAAGGCTGCCAAGACCAAGACCTCGCTCGCTGGTGTTGGCCGCGGTGGTGCCATTGCTGAGGCTCACGATACCTATGAGGAGGAGACTTTCGGAGAGTGAGTTTCCTTGAGGCGGAGAAAGATACCTTTCTGGACTAAATCGCTAACCCCTTTTCTAGTGATGACTTCATGTGAAAGGTTTCTACCGAAAAATCACGATCGTCCGCTTCGTGCGGAAGAAAGGCCTCCGAGTCCCCTCTTTCCTCACAGGGATGTAGAACCATCCTTTTACCGGGTACAACAACTCATCCCTATCTGGGAGTCGGGAATTCAGCGAAGCAAGAAGTAGCGGTTGCGTGTGTTTGATGGCGTAAAGAAAAAAGCGTAGACTACCACGACACCCGCAACGGTCACGGCGCGTCCGGCGTCCGGACGCATGGTTTAGTGGCATGATGTCTTGGATGAATGGATTAGAGACAGCGGTCATCATTAGTTAGGCCGGGCAAAAGGTGGACGCTCTCAGGGAAAGGGAAGAAGTGATCGAGTCGCGAATGGAGTGTGAAGGGAAAAGGCGACAGATACCACATAGCATGAGGAAGATATAGAGAGCACTCGATAGTGAACGCGAAGCATTGCGTTAAGAAAGCTTAGATTGCGTATTATATGGCTCTGATATTTTCTTGTCTATGTCATGGTTGAAGTATGACCCACACCATATTGAAAATACGATCTTCAACACTTTTTGAGTCATCGCCATCTCAAAAACCATAAGAGTACCCTGACCATGGAAACCCATGTAATGATAACTTTTCAAACAATATTTGTTATACCCTAACCAGAAACACTAAACTCCGATGGTGATGATCTGCCCTGAGCAACCATCATCACTAATAATAAAAAACCCCGCCTCCCGCCTTTACATGAATCCAGCCAGTAATCTTTCCGTCCGGGTCATTAAGAGCGTAAACAGTTCTCCTCTCCCCTCCTATCCATATCCATAACCATAACCTGCTTGCCTGCCTGCCTGCCTGCCTGCCTGTTTCTTCGTGCGCCTGTTTTTTTCAGAGCCATATATGTGTATGTATGTATAGTACAGTAACGTACCGCTTGGAAAGGTTTGATAACCCCCAACAGTAAAGTAGAGAAGAGAGAGAGAAAGGATAGTACAACTCCGTATCGTCACAAACAGGACTTCTCCTCTATCCGCCTGATAAACACAGGCAAAAGGTCTATATCGTGAGTGTCATATTTAATGATCGCTCACATCACTTCTCCCGCCACACCTGCTAGCAACGCATGTACCACGAGACTAACTGTCCAGAGTCCCACGCGCTTGAATCGCCTCACGCGACTCTGCTGATCCTCTACGTTCCTGGCAAAAGCCCTGTACACCTCGGCAGCCATATCGTCCATCAAGCCACAGTCCCAAACGGTCCACGACCCATCAAAGTCCGTCAGCCGCTTCACGATCCGGCAGCTGATGGGAATGTAAGTCCGCTTGGCGTTGATGTAGGCGACGATGGGCCGTACTAGGGCTTGGTTGACGTAGCTCATATGTGGGTTGTTAAACAGAGGAACGGCGGCGCGGACGTCGTTGAGGTGGATGCGAAGGTCCATGACTAGGTAGGAGGGGGTTTCCTCGATGGGGGCCGGCTCCTTGGGGGTCGCGGGCGGGATCAATGGGGGGAAGTGCATTTCGGAGGTGGGGAGCTCATCGTGGTGGCCGGTGAGGTCGATGACGGAGGCAGAGTCGGGGATTGGCCCGCTTTCGAGGGTAGGGCTGTTGGTGTTGGTGTTTTCGGTGTTGATACGGCTGTTGGAGGAGATGTTGCCGTCTAGGATCTTGAGGTAGCGGTTGCTGGTTACGGCTTCTTCCATCTTGTCGTAGAAATCGGCGACGACCTTGCCTAGACCCTCGTTGGGGTCGGAGGGGAACATGACGTCGGCGATAATGTCCACGTTGCCTTCGTAAATCCAACCAAACGGTCCTTCGACACCGCGGTTCAGGTGGTCAATCTTGAGCCCATCAATCCGTAGTCTGGAGAACTTCTTCCAGGCCGAGGGAGAACCGAACTCTTCTTGGTGGTGACGGCCGTTATCTGCTGAGGACACACCGTGGATCTGTCTGGGATGAATGGTGAAAAGTGATCCATCGAAGGAGCCCGACATATGGGATGCTGAGAGGAAGTCGTAGAATAGCCACTGTTTTCGTAGCTGAGGAAGCTCGCAGGAGAAGATGGAAACAGAGAAGGGGCGGAAACCGCCCGGTTGGTGGACGGTGACCAGCAAGTCTTCCATCTTGAAGTGATCAAGTTCAAAGTCGCCCGGGTTATGCTCTTGTCTGAAGTCTAGTGGGTTGAGGTCCTCATTGCCCCAGACAACCGAAGTCCTGTCAACAACGCCTCGGACACCTTTTATTTCGACATCCTTGAGGAGGCCCTTTCCGTTCCACCACTTAAGGAATGATAGTGCCACGTTCACTGTGTCAATGGTGACGTCGAACTGGGTATAATTGCCATCGTCCTCTTCCACAGCAGTGCCTTCTTGCTCGGCGGCTAGTTTAGCTGCGGCTGCCTCGGCTGCAGCACCGGAAGAACCCTTCTTGACGGAAGACTTGAGCTGACCAGGTCTCCGAGAAACGAAGACGTTGCGGAGGGTAATAACACCATCCCCCCACTTGGGCACAATAGCCGACTCGAAGACAACAGTAAGACCGGCCGATTGGGTCAGGTAGTCTCCGATCCACTTGGCCAGCGTTTCCTGGGCAAACACCGTGTTGATAAAGAGGATGATGAGGGAGAAGAAGGTAGTCGTTCCCACAAGAATCCAGACCAGGTGACCGAACAAGAAGAAAGACACAAACGCTCCCCATTCGTCGGCGTTCCAGGGGCGCATACTCCTGATGGAGAACCACTTGAATCGGACCTTGAGGCGTGACCAGAACCCACTTGCTGCCGCCAGAAGCTCCTCCTTTGTTGGCCGATGAGGCAGATGGGGGAGGTGAGGAAGGTGGAGGTATTTGGACATGGAATCTGCTAGAGATTCGTGCTCAGGAGCTGGTTGGGGACCAGGACCGGAAGTCGTCTCAGTATGCGGAGGTTGCTGTGGTTGCTCGGACTTTTGCTGAGAGGTTGTAGAAGTCTTGGTTTCGGCCTTGGTCTCGTCATGATCGCCCTTGGTTTCTTTGCCAGAACTTTGATATCGCTTTCCTGCTATACAAATCGTTGTGGCTGTGGTGTTTCGTATCCTTCCCAAGAGCAGAGCCTGGCGAGCCAGGTGGCTCATTTTTGCCTTTTGCGCGGCATTGCCGGATAGTGCGGATGCCTCTACCGCACTCGTTGAAGAGGGGCTGGTGGTGAGCCCAAGGAGGAGTAGGCCTCCGGATGTACAGCTTCGTAGGACATTATGGGACGGTTGTGACTGTTGATTATGTAGTCTTTGCGACTTTGTTGCTGGAGGGAAAAAGCGACTTGCGGAAGAGGTAAATAGTCGCGTGCTCTGCTGTTGTCCGTATGGCTGATGTGTCCCAAGCAAAGTCGAGTGGCCGAGGCCAAGACGGTGACGGCTAAGTAATGGCTGACATGTTGGAAGCAGTATCGCTGCTGTGGAGAGAGTCGAGGTGGCGTGAGGATCTCGTATGGAAGACCATAACTGGCGGCCCAGCTGGGTCGTCGTAGCGCTAGTAGACATTGTTGAAATTCATACTGTCGACGGAGAAAGGGACCTGGTTCTTTTTGTTTTCAGCGACGATGGTGGTGACGACAGCTAGGTGTCGTATCCATGGTCGGTTCTCGCGGGTGAAGATGTTGTTGCTTGGTGGTGGCCGAGTCTAGAATGACATGGTGCTGCTCTGACCAAGCACCTGGAGTTGAAAAAGCTGCCGGTTCGAAGCCTGTCCAGGTTCAAAAGTGCGTCAATGACGCTAACCTTGTGATTACAGGGATTCCTCAGTGAATGTTAGTGCATGGGCGTTGCGATTGGCAAGGATCCTAGCGGCCTCGACCACATCCAGCCAATCGATAAGCTTCGCTCTGGTGCTTTTTTGTGGGTCCACTGCTTTTTGTCAAGAATTTCCCCTCCGCGCTATCAAAACCGATAAACACTATCAAAATTCTAGAGACCGACGGCGCAAAAGGCAGACCTCGACTCCCAGATCTCCGTAATTCACGACGGCAGCCCAGCATCCCGACACCACATCCCGTCGCCCTTCGCCAATCTCTCCTTCGCCCATTCTTCGATAGATCTGTCATCACTCTTGGCCCGCCGATTTCCGACAATTCTACCGCCGACTTCTACCAACAAACAACTCGACACCTTGACGATCACCGTCCGATAAACACATCTTGTTGCCCAATATGCCTGCGCCAACAGCACTTCGTCAGCCCGTCGAGGCTCCCACCGCCCAGATCCCCATCCAGATCGAGCAAGAGGACGAGCTCATTCTCGACGTCAACGAGGCCGCCAACCTCACCGATCCCAGCGCCGCCGCTCCCCCTTCCAACGACCAAGATGTGCAGATGGCTGTCGACGAGGAGGGTCGCCCCCGTTTCGCCCCCGGCCAGGACGTCCAGATCATTCGCCGCGCAGAGACCAGAAAGATCGGCATCCCGCCAAACCGCATGTCGGCTCTCAAGGCCAACTGGACCAAGATGTGAGGGAAACTACTACGGGAACATGTGAATGTTTGGTTGGGCAAGGAGACTGACTGTTTTCGATCAATCAGCTACCCCCCACTCGTAGAGCACTGCAAGCTCCAGGTCCGCATGAACATCAAGGAGAAGCGCGTCGAGCTCCGCTCCAGCAGACACACCACCACCCCCGAGTCCCTGCAGATGGGCGCCGATTTCGTCTCCGCCTTCGCCATGGGCTTCGACATTGACGACGCCATTGCCCTGCTCCGTCTCGATTCGCTCTATATCCAATCTTTCGATGTCAAGGATGTCCGTCAGACCCTCGGCCCCGACGCTTTGGGACGTGCGATTGGTCGTATTGCGGGCAAGGACGGAAAGACCAAGTTTGCGATTGAGAACGGTATGTTTAATGCGGGAGGAGGAGAAATGGTGAACGAGAACAGAAATGCTGACAAAGATGAAAACAGCCACAAAAACCAGAATCGTCCTCGCCGGCTCCCGCGTCCACATCCTCGGTGCCTTCGAGAACATCGGCATGGCCCGCGAGTCCGTCGTCTCCCTCATTCTCGGACACCAGCCCGGCAAGGTGTACAACAACCTCAGGATCATTGCCTCGAGGCAAAAGGAGAGATTCTAAGCTCAAGCTCTTCTTTCATGATGAAAGGACGATGTCATGTCATGTGGTGTCGCTATACATAACATAATGAATGGTTCACGCGCGGAGGGGTGCACGGTTCACGCAACAAAATCGACGGCTTCATCAAAAGGAAGGGGATGGCATTTTAGGGAACTATAACTGGCGTTTAGGAGTCATGTTTGTTTGGCTTTGAATCCTGGATCGGGATCGGTATGGAACGATTCGGTCGGTCAGTCGTGCTAGGTGATATGGAGATGGAGATGGTGCGAAAATGGAGGAGAAATGACGGGATATTGGGGAGCTACCGCTTTGCGAATCTTCAATGTGTGGTTATGATCTATACCCGGAGGGTGAGAAGAGAAGACAATCAAGAGAGATATCCACCAAAAGGCGGTTCAGTGCATATTGGCTGGCAAGGTCCATACAAAGATCACGCACGGTATTTGTTCATCAAAATGTGAGAAGTGATGTGAGAAACGGTTTTATGCGCTCAGTCTGTTGAAGTTACATCCATGGTCATGACAATTCGAGCAAAATGTGAGGAGCTAATATGATGGCCACCAATGTATGTAGCCAGGGTATCACTCCTGAAGAACGGCTTGGTCTTCTCAGGTCTTACAGGCAGCACACACAACAGTCAAACCCCTCGATATCCGCCTCTGATAAGATGGGATGGGACATGTTAAACCGAAAAGGCTGTTTTCCGTGCTCTGACCGGCCAAATTCCATATAACGGTCTCGAAACTTGTTCAAGAGAATATGAAGGCAAGATATAGCAAAAAGTGAAATACGTATATGGGTATTTGCTGAAGAGCTAGAGTAGCGCCTCCGCACCAGAACCGTTTCCTGGGAGGACTCAAAACACCCCAAACCCTGTAGTGATCTCTGCTGTGATGTGTCACAACACTAAGCAATAAGCCCTGTAAACCCCTTACACCCAACCCCAAGATAGCAAAAATGTGCGAATAGCGCCTCCCAAAACCCAGTGTCCGAGTTTACCTCCAGGTGTCACACTACTTTATGTAGACCTCGAACTGGTTGGTCTCATCCCTCTCGATGTCCATCGCTCCGACCAGCATATTCTCCCTCAGTTCCTCTCCATCGAACTGAACCACCACGGCTTTCTCAGGCTCAATGTCTCTCTGCTTCCGGAAAACTTGAACCATGGTACCGACCGGCGTGTCCTCATAGACCGCAATCTTCAGCGGCTGCAAGTCCTTCGCCTTGAGCACCACCCTGATCTTCGTCTTCTTCGTCTCAGCAGCCTCGCTACCACCTCTAGACTGCCCATTGACCCCCGGCTGCTGATCCTCATCCTCCTCATCAATCAGCCCCAACTCCCTCTCCCTCCGCCTCTTCTCCTTCGCAAGCTCATCCTCGTAAAACTCCTCGTGCCAAACCTCCAGCACCAGCCCAGGATTCCTCCCCTGGATGACGTACCCCTCCATAGCCTCTCTGCTAGTCATGGCACCAGGAGGCAGTTGCAGCACGCCATTGGCGTCCACCTTAACACCCAGAGATGCAATGGTGCTATTGCTGTAAATTCGGTTCCCTTTAAACGTCAGGAACAGCTTGCCCAATATCTCTTCTGGGATTTCGCAGCCGTTGATCACCTGCTGGCGGATCCACGTGTCCAGGATCAGTTTCAAGCCTTGCTTCATCCGTCGCCGGGCGGTGAGCGGCTTGGTGTGCGGCATGCGAGAGGTGACTACAACGTCGATTGTCCAGTTTTCCTGGTTGGCTTCGAGTTGGGCGGCTTTGGTGACCCATTTTGCGAAGTCATCGTCGTCGTCGGCCTTATCGGCGACAGTGGTGGCTTCGTCTGCTGGGTCGCCAGCGACCGGTGGAATTGGAGATGAAGAGAGAACGGAAGAGGAGCGCTTCTTGGGGCGGACTTCGGATACTTCGAGGTCCGAGTCATTGTCGGAGTCGAGAGCGGCGGAGTGGAAAGGTTTCCTCTTGGAGGTGGAGGAGGCGCCGGGGAGGTTGAAGGATGTTTCGAAGCCTTCCAACGGCGAGCTGCCGCGCTGAGTGGCCCGGGTGCTGCGGCCGAGCGCGGTGGGTTTTGGAGAGAAGCGGTCGGGGTTGCGACGCTTCGAGTGCGGGGAGTAGAGGTCATCCTTCCCGTGGTCGTCTTCGTCGTCGCTAAAGGCGAAGCGTTTTTTGGATGGTGTCCCTAACTTTCGTGGTGTGGTTGAAAGCGGCTTTCGAGGAGTCGGTACCCGGGCTTTGTCGGGTCGTACGATCTCTTTCCCTTTGCCTTTGACGTCCATGATCAGGTCATCATCGTCCGAGTCAATGCGCGATGCAGATGTCCTGCTCGGTGCCGATACGCTGGAAGAACTGGCGCCGATAGGTGCTTCATTGTCACCTTCGGCATTGGACGACACCCTCCTTTTCTTGTTGACATGCCCTTCCTTTGGTGATTCGGATGGCTTCACCTTGTCCTCTGATGATGCTCGCTCCAGGTCCTCCAAGACCATTGGAAAGACGTCCTTTGATCGCCGAAAGAAGGCGAGAGGGTCATCTTCGTCAGAATTGTTCTCTGGCGCATGGCTTGGGGGTGGCTCGTTGACTGGTGTGCGTGCAACGGTGCGCTTGAAGGGCAGCGCTCTCCTTTTCTTTGGTACGTCAGTTGCCGTGTCCATGGTGGGCAAATGGTGATGTGGTATGTGAGAGATTGGTGTGTGCAAAGAAATGAGAGAGTGAGGTGCGCAGTGATAAATCGCAAACCTATGTAGAATGCGGTTCGGATGCGCAGAGAAAACGAGAAAGTGGGATGACCAACAGGGTGGTGATGGATTGTTGTCGAGGGAGAAGTGAAGGATCGATCGTTGATTGTTTTCAAGGTTTGTTTATAGTCGCGTCGAAAATTCGGACGTGCAGGTTCCTACAATTGTTCATGTAGAGACGAAAGGGCGGCTGTTAGGTTGAAGATATCGTGAATCAAAGAAGACGAGGCTGGACAAAAAAAGAAGGCGTTGATGCAGACGGCAGGTTTATAGTGGGGCAAGATGCGAGCCGCTAACCTCAACGGCAGACCATCCGAACTTTGCTGGGCGGCGCACAGTGTGGTTGCTAAACAGACAGTGCTGCGGGGTGTGGGGGACCGCAAGGCTGGGCCAGTCTGGAGAAGGTGGGTCTTAGCCGAGGTAAACCGTACTGCGAAGGCAGGTACCAGCAACTGAAGCTGCCCTGAGCGAGCGCTGAACAAGTGCTGAAGCTTCACTTGACAAATGACAGCGCCGGTGACACTGCCGAGTGACCACCATCGAGTCCACCACCACGGACGGGGCGAAGATGGACGGGAGACGGGATCCCTTCTCTAACACCCGCCCCAACCCCATGCACTAGTTCGCACTCGCCAAAAGAACGAATGAAACGGTTTACGTGGTGTTGAAGGTTCTCTTGGCATCTGGTCTCGATATTTTGGTTCTCTTATATACCCCATCTGTTTCTGTTTCCTATCCGTCTCGGTTGCTTGCCTGTTTCCATCAACAACAACAACAATTATTTGTTAGTGATTGCGTCTTCCATCCATCGATATCAGCCAATATGAGTGTCCCCAAATCGGAATATCTCAGCTCCGTATGGGCTCCCGGCATCTTTGGTAAGTCCCGGATGAACTTGTGCAGAGGAAATAGTGTAGCTGACAATCATCGTCACAGCCAACCGGGTGCTCTTCATCACCGGTGGTGCCGGCACCATCTGCAGTGCGCAAACTCGCGCTATGGTCCATCTGGGAGCCGATGCATGCATCATTGGTCGCAACCCGGAGAAGACTGAGCAGGCTGCCAAAGACATCGCCAAGGTCCGCTCTGGAGCTCGTGTCATTGGTATTGGCAATGTCGATGTCAGGAACGTGAGTCTTGTTGCTTGGATGGATCATGATTAAGGAGTCTCGCTGACCAAATTCACAGTTTGACAACCTCAAGGCGGCCGCTGAGCGTTGCGTCAAGGAGCTGGGAGCCATCGACTTTGTCATCGCTGGTGCTGCTGGAAACTTCATTGCTCCTATTGCTGGTTTGAGCCCCAATGCCTTCAAGACTGTCATCGACATCGACACCATTGGTACTTTCAACACCGTCAAGGCCACCATCCCTTACCTCATCGAGTCCGCTGCCAGGAACCCGAACCCAAACCCCAATGGTCTCACTGGTGGTCGTATCATCTCGATTTCCGCTACCTTCCACTACACAGGCATGCCCCTGCAGGCCCATGTGGCCGCTGCCAAGGCCGCCGTGGATTCCCTCATGGCCAGCGTCTCTCTCGAATACGGCCCTTACGGTATTACTGCCAACGTGATTGCTCCCGGTGCTATCGAGGGTACCGAGGGTATGGACCGTCTCGCCAGCAGCGCTGTCGACAAGCAGAAGATGACCAAGGCCGTTCCCAGCGGCAGATGGGGAAGCCGCCGTGACATTGCCGACGCTACCGTTTACCTATTCAGTGATGCTGGCAACTACGTCAATGGTACCACTCTCGTCGTTGATGGCGCTGGCTGGAGGCGACAGGGAGGAAACAACATTGGCATTGACGAAGGCATGGAGTATCCCGACTTCCTGCTTGCTGGCCAGATCAGCAAGAACCTGAAGGACGGAAGAAAGCCAAAGTCTAAGCTCTAAAACAATGTTATCAGTTTGTCACACCGGAGCGTTTGTGATACCATCGGGCCATGCCACGGCGGCATGATTGCAAGGCGTTTGGGTCGGAGCAGGCGTGCTAAATGATTGCATATTTCTCAGCTACTGTTCACGAATTCGGTGCTTTATTAGGCAAATCAAACAAAGATTCTTGAAGAGGGTTTCCAGACAAACCATGAGCAGCTACAGAGACGGATATCGGTCGAGACTGTGAGGTGCGAGTTCCGTGTGTCCCCGGGCCGAGCCAGGTTCGTGATCCACACCGGGACCTGATAGTCTTATCTCCGCTGCCGGGCAGCCCGGGGGCGGCGATTCCCTGGTCACTAAAAATCTCAAGAGGGCGAGCCCGATCACATACCCCACCACTGAAGAATACCTGTTAGTCAGGGCCCTTGACAAATTTATAGGGCTTATCTGATGGGATTTCACATTTGCGGTTCGGATATGATGTGGATGTTGTCGAGTGTCTTTTGTTTACTTCCATGGAAGATCCGCCTATGTCTATAATACAGAAGAATCATTTCTCCGTGGTAATCTGGTGTTTTATACCTGTTCTTTGCTAATTCCCTCAAAGTGATGATTCATCACTCTCTACACCACCACAAATATCCCGAGCTAGCCAGCTTCCAAGGTCGTATCAACACACGATAACTCCAACGGAGGCACACAGAATGCCCCGAGGAAGTGCTCTTTCCTTGGCCACCCCCTGCCAACACCTGCATCTCCAGACTCCTCAGTGGCACCTGCTGTCCACTCTCTCTGGTCCAGTCCACTGGCACTTTACAAAGAAAGAAGCCAAATCCGTGTTCGATGCCCAAAAACAAGCTTTCCAAGTGGGGTTGGCCATGCTTGCCATGCTGTGTTTCCTTCCCAACATGTCGATCATTGGTTGAACATGAGGGGCAACAGCGTGATAGTTTCTCTTTCTTATCATGGGTTGAGGTCTCTAGGTCAGCTTAAATAAAACTCTTCTGCCCTTGGCTTTAAGCTAGAAACTGTTTCTCCCTTCTTCTTGCTCAAGCTTCTTTCACAAAAGAAGCYTGTCACTGGAGGTCTTTGTCCATCGCATCGGTCATCATATCTCGGGAATTCGGTATAATACCACCCGTCAGTCACCATGCACACCAAAGCTCTTCTCCTCGCCTCCATCCCCGCGGCCACGGCTGCCGAGACTATCCTCGGTGCCTACATCTTCAGCCGTCACGGTGACCGCACCACCAAGGCTTACTCCCCAACGAAGCTCACTGCTCTCGGTGCTGAGCAAGTCTACCTCTCCGGCTCTTGGTACCGCTCCCGCTACATCGACGAGAAGTCCTCCACTCGCATCAACGGCATCTCCTCCGACCTCGCCGATCTCACTGAGCTCTCCGTCACTGCCCCCGTCGACAATGTTCTCCAGGGTAGCGCCGGCAACTTCCTCCAGGGCTTGTACCCTCCCGCTGGCTCGGTCAACTCTCAGAAGCTCGCCAATGGCACCACCATCGAGGCTCCTCTGAGCGGATACCAGTACATTCCTGTCAACACCGCGGCGGCGGCGAGCAGCACCCAGGCTGAGTCCAGTGCCTGGTTGCAGGGAAACAGCGGGTGCCCTGCTGCCGTGAACAGCAGTCAGGCGTACTTCCAGAGCAAGGAGTACCTTCAGCTTCTGGGGAGCACCAAGGAGTTCTACCAGAACCTGCTGCCCGTTTATGAGTCGACCTTCCCCAGCGAGAATGCCACCTTCAAGAACGCTTACAGCAGTACGTATCCCTTATACTCCTCCCCTCAGCCCATTCGTGTCTTTAGCTAACCGTCAAAACAGTCTTCGACTACATCCACGTCTCCACCATCCACAACACCTCCATCCCCTCCTCCAACCTCCTCACCCCCTCCACCCTCCAAACCCTCTCCGACCTCGCCAACATCCACGAGTTCGGCCTCGCCTACAACGCCTCCTCCCCCATCCGCGCCGTCGCCGGCTCCGTCTTGGCCTCGCACATCGTCTCCACCCTCAATTCCTCCATCTCTTCTTCTTCGCAAAAGCTCAACATCCAATTCGGCCCCTACGGCACCTTCGCCTCCTTCTTCGGCCTCTCCCAGCTCCCTGCCGTGTCGCAGGACTTCACCGCCATTGTCGACTACGCCAGCTCCATGACTTTTGAGCTGTTCACCACCTCTTCTTCCTCTTCCCCTGCTCAGGATGAGGTCTTTGTCCGCTTCCTTTTCGCCAACGGCACTGCCGCCGATAGCAACCCCGCTAAGGCCTACCCCTTGTTCGGCCAGGACAAGACGGAGTTGCCGTGGACGACCTTTGTGAGCGAGATGAACAAGATTGCGCTCGAGGGTGGAAGTAAGGAGTGGTGCGATGCTTGTGGGGACAAGACGGGGCAGTGCGCTGCTTACTTCCCTGAGGAGACTGCTGGTGCTGCTGCTGCTGCTAAGAGTGGCAGTGGAATGAGCAATGCTGTTGCTGGTGTCATTGGCGCTATGGTTACCCTGGGTGTTGTGCTTGGTCTGCAGGCTCTGATTTTGGGCATTGGTGGTTTGAGGTTGACTAAGAGGAGAAAGCAGGGTACTGGTGTGGTTATGGAGGTGCCGGCTGGCAAGGGGACTAGCGTTTCGGATACTTCTTCTGTTCAGAAGGCTTAGGTCGAAGGGGATGAGGGAATAGTTGTTGATGTTGATGTTGGTATGATGACATGATGTGTTGTTATGTATATGGTAGCGAGTAAGGGGGGGTTCAGCGAGTGAAAGCAGATACCCGCTTGGTACAAAATGATATTGAGGTTTTCACATCATGGCGATAACGTACGAAAGAAGGTGATGGTGTACTTGATTCATACCAGCGTTTCATATCCAAAACATCCATCATGAACAACCTCTTCACATCTTCTCTCCCATAACTTCCTACAACACAAAAACGAGGGTATCATATTAGAGATTAAATCGTGTACTATAATGGTGCCACCGTGCGGCTATCGCAAATGGAAAAGCTCCAGAATGTCGTGGCGATAGGAGAAGCTGCGCAAGCGCTTCCCGTAGATATCTAGACATGAAGATGTTAGTAAGTAGTTCATCCATGTCCCCAACTCGGTCAATCAACTTACACAACGGAATAGTAAGCAAGCAAACAACCAGTTGCACACTTCCCAAAGCATTAAAGATCTTCTCAGCCTTAACACTGCTCTGGATAAGCCAAGGCCAGGCCTTGAACGTCAACGCAAAGCTGAAGAAGTTCTTGAAGATGATCATGGCCGTAAACCCTTCGATCACCACATCACCTGTTTCACAAACTCAAGTCAGCAATCAGTCGGTAACACCCACCAACTTCTTTCCAAGAACATGAAAAACTCACGATAAGCATCAACAATATAAAGACTCCCCGCCACCGCACCAATCACCATCCCGGCGACCTCCAGCCCAAAGAAAGTCAACGGCACCGCATAATGATACTTCCCAAACAACATCCCATCCAACGTAATCCCAAACCCATACAGTCCCGCGCATCCCAGGACCATCTGCGGTATAACCAACACCAACCTAAACTCCGGCTCATAAACGCCCCCATTCCACTTCGTCATCAACCGCGCCGTCCAATCCGACAGTCCACCAGCGATAGCGAACCCGATCAAAGCACCAACAAAGGCACCGGTGTAGGCGTACCCCGTCTGTACTTCGTCCCACCAAAGCGGGACGGCGATGAAGAAGAAGGCCATGAGCACGCCGATGAAGACGGTCCAGCCGATTAGAAGACCTTGGATGAGGCAGGCCCAGAGGAAGGCGGGGTGTAGCAGGAGGGGGAGAGGGCGGAGGGTGAGTTTCCAGAAGGAGTCGGAGGATTTGCGGCCGTTGAAGAGGGCGAGGGATTGGAGGAATGTGGCTTTTGGTGGGATGGGGGTGTGAGCGCCGGTGGTGTCGATGGGGGCTTCGGTTGAGGTGTTGTGGATTTGTTCGTCCTTGGTGCCGGTGGGTTCGTCGGTGCTTGTGCTGGTTGTTTGGTGGGAGGGAGCTGAGGGTTCTTTGGGTTCTTGGTCGGGAGCGTTGTCGTTCTTCATTGCCGAGAAGCGTGGTGTCGGCTCACGACGGTAGGCTGTTTCGGGACAGAACAAGTAGACAGCCGGGAGGCACACGCCAGAGAAGATGGCGACGAAGTAAAAGGTCCATTCCCATCCCATGTCATTGCTGATCTTCCCAACAAGAATAGGAGTGAAGAAGGCACCGCCAAAAACAGCCAGGTTGGTGAAGGCCATGCGCTTGCCACGCTCATGGACAAAGTACAAGTCGCCAACGGCCGCGTTGACGAGGGACTCGAAGGGGGCGGCCGCAACGCCCTGGAAGATTCTCGACCATAGGAAGTTCGTATAGCTTTTACTGCCCGAAGCAGCCGTCCACACGCTGGTGACAATCAAGAGGATAGTGCCCAGGATAAACAGATGTCTTTTGCCCCATATGCGACTGGACGGGACAAACAGGAAGGCACTCGCGCCGGATCCGAGGAGGAAGTAACCAGTCAGGAGGGAAGCCTTGACGAATGTGACGTCTTTGAGGGTGCTAACAAGCAGAACGGTGTCGGCAGCGAGGATGGGACCCAAAGCGGTGGCGAAGACTGAAGTGATGGAGAGGACGAGGGTGATGAGGTCGCGACGCCAGAGCGGCCAGTTCAAAGGATCATTTGGGTCATCTGTTGGTTGAGGGACGAGGACGATGGGCACCGGGCCGCTTCGATCGCACTTGAGGTGTTCATGTGTGCCGTCGGTAGCATATTGTGGTCTTTCTGGATCATCGAAGTATTGTGTTGTGCCTGGTGGATAGGTGGGTTAGTAAACAGTTTGTTTGAGTTGTTGAATGAATGCTTGGGAACTATGAACATCTTCACACACCAGGGACATGTTCAAGGACTCGGTCCTCGAGAATTCCCAAACCCATCTTGCGCCTCGGTATCTGACACGCCTGGGTATGATTCCGGGTGTGGATTAAGTGGGATAAAGAGCTCGAGAAGCTTTCAAAGCGTGAGTGGCATCACGACCAAGACAAACTCTCTGCTGGGTGCGCGGCTCGTGCCGTCAAGGTCGTCAAACTGGAGCTATGATGACGGCAAGAAAACACAAACAGATGGACAAATGCGACAATGATGTCGACAGGGCCTTGTCTACTTGCATGTAAGCAAGTGTAGATTCGGTGATAACAACTGGTTGATAACCAACGAGTTGGGCGTAGAGGCAGTGGAAATTCCGAGGAGACGGGAACTGTTCTCTGACTGGTCTTCCAGCTAGCTGCTGAAACCCAAGGTTCCCTTTTCCAGGGCTATTTCACACGCCTGCTCGGAGCTTACCGGCCAATATCACCGAGTGTCTTTGTGTCTTGGCGGGAAAAGTGCCGCCGATGTCAGCCACCAAAATCTCACGAGAGAGTGCCGGATCTGATGATAGTCTCCAACGCCATGGCTTCGGTCTTACTTGTTGAGATACCGCTCTTCTCCAATTTAGGCAGTTATGTTCGCTTTGTAAATATCCATGGCCTTTCCTCTTGCTTGACATTCAAGTGAAACCACCGCCATCTTGACCGACTTGCGGTTTCTCAACATGTCGATTCAGCCCTGGATGATCAGCAACCCCCGAAAAAGAATCTGGGGACTGCATTGAACCCCGGAACCAGCCCCTGAAAGCTGGACTCAGTTGGGATAGTGGACTCTCTCCACCGTTCTATTGGCGCTGTAGCGGAGTCGGTGTCCATCATTTTCTCGATTGTGAACAGGGTATAACCCGACACGGTGGAAGCCCCGGCAGTGGTGTTGTTGATGTTTGCTTATAAGCTTTTCCACAGATAGTTCAAATAGTGAATGCGCTGTGGCTGAACAATAGTTGCGGATAGTTGCGATTCTTGCGGTTTGAAAAGAAACGGGAACAAACCGTCCCGAGTTTTATGCGCAAGAACATTTCTTTTGGCTTCAAGAAGACTGCAGCTAGGTAGACACAGCCAAGCTCAGGCACCGAAGATCGGATTCCAGGTGGTCTCCTGTCAAAGATCTCTACATGCCCCTGGTGAGACGTTCGAGAGAGTAACTCCGGGCCCGATCAGCAGTTCCATTGGTCATTGTTATTCCATGGTTCGTTTTCCTTTGCTTTCTGTTTTCCATCAACACCATCGGATATACGCAGTTATGGTTTCCAGATAACACGGTTCACGTTCTTCGTTCTACAAAGTTGAAGGGGCGGGTAAATACACAAAACACATTTCCTATTCACTACTGCCAGAGCCACAGAGCCAGATCACCTGATCAAAGAGAGAGAAAAAAGGGCGAGTTTCAACACAACGGCTTAGCGTCAGTCTGGTTTCTCACCACATTGCCTAGCTCAACCTCAGCTTCCCATTGGTTTCCACTAGTCTACCACTACGGTCAGGTACCTCAACCTGGAATCTTGGCTTGAATCGAGTGGCCAGGCGAGCTGCCAGGGGTCCGCGGCCGCCGCTATCACTATGTCACTCTAGGAGCGTTGATTGGTGTCCCTTCAATGGGCATCGCCAATTGGAGGAGAATGACACCGGATCTTTATATGACTTGAATCCCCATTCCCGTCCTGAGTTGTACCACCCGGTTGTTCTTTCTTGTCTCTCTTGTGTTTTATCCTGCTCCGTCTCCTCCGTTCATAACGTCCAATCCAACCACAAAACCCATCATCATCACAAACACCGCAAACATGAAGGTCACCGCTGCCCTCTTCTCCCTCGCTTTCGCCAGCTTCGCTGCTGCCCAAGACCTTGGTAACCTCCCACCTTGCGCTGTAAGTTTCCATTCACCTTCGTCGCCTTCCATACTCTCTAATCGTACCCCGTTGAAGTGAAGAGCGGAATTAACAATATTAACAACCCATAAACAGACCGAATGTGCCACACCCTACCTCACCAACGGCATCGGTAACTGCGGTCGCGACCCCAAGTGCATCTGCACGGACGAGACGTTCATCAAGGACATCCAATGCTGCCTCCTGGAGAAGTGCTCGGCCAGCGATATTGATGCTGCCGCCAATTTCGCTGCCACTGTAAGTTTACGCCGTTCATGTATTTCTCGTCGCGAAGCAGATCAGATCAGGCTTCTAACACCACCTTCAAACAGTTCTGCAAGAACAACGGTGCCACGAACTTCCCTACCAAGGCCACCTGCGCGACCGCCGCTGCCACCACCTCTACCGGCAGCGCTTCCGGTACCGCCGTCGTCACCACCGGTACCGGTACCGCTGCTGCCACTACTGTCACTGGTTCCAACAGCGCTGCCGTGTCCTCGGCCGCGAGCAGCATTAAGAGCGCTGCCAGCAGCGCGGCTAGCAGTGCTCAGAGCAGCAACCCCGGTCCCAGGCAGACTGCCGCTGCCGGTCTTGGTGCCATTGGTGGCCTCATGGCTGCCGTTGCCCTTCTTTAAGGGACAAACGATAAACGTTGGATACCCAGTAATATGTAATGGCCATGATGGGGTGACGGACCTTGGATAATGTATGAGAAAAGGACACGATATAATGAAATAATAATATCACAGCAACTTGGATTACGTACCGTTATACGATGTTTGTTACCCCTCACTCACCGAGCGGGCAAACTTGAAGTCGACCCCCTCCCACATGTGCTGTCGGTTAAGTAAGCTAGCTGCTTGTCCTCGTGGGATCGAAGACAGCAACTCATATGAAGAAAGTAGTGATAACTGGCAACAAAGGAGCTCAGCGCAGTCGCAACAAATTGGATAGTTTGGGTAACCCAACCACAAAGCCTCTCCAGTCGCACAAGCCAACGACAACAACCAAGTGACTTTAGAGAACCTCAAGCCAAATAACAAAGTGCAAAAGGGGGTATCAAATGTAGGTATCGCACGATAAGCAAAGCACGCTCTCCAACTCACAACCTCCCCCAAGCCGTCCGTCTACTTCTCATCCATCCTCCGACCTCGCCACCCACCCCCTCCCCCTTCCCCTTACTGCGTCCTCCCCCCAATCTTCCTAATCACCACCCTTCCATTGTTCAACTCCCAACCCACCCCAAATCTCTCCACCATCTCCTCCCACTTCATCCCCATCACCTCCTCCAAATACTCCACCCCCACACTCAAATACGCCCTCCCAAACGCCTTCAACACATGTCCCCTGATCCCCGGCTCCGCAAACTCCATCAGCCTAACTCTATACCCATCCACAGCTCTCTTCGTCCGTCTCCAGCTTACCCAATCATCCATCACCAACGCTTTCAGCGTAGCATCCACGTTTGGGTCCTTCAGTTTATACCGATTCCGGAGCGTATAAGCCTCGGCTAGGTCGCCGCGGCGACAGGCTGTGTCTAACACAAGATAGGAGACGACCTCGTGGTATTCAACGGACGTTAAGGGGTGTGTTGGGGAGCGGTGGATGACGCGGAGGAGGTAGAGGAGAGAGGGGAGGTAGGTCTCGAAGGAGGAGGAGAGGATGCCTAGGCGCACGGCGAAGAGGTAGACTTGTGTGGTGAAGTCGTCGAGGCGCGAGGAGGCGACGAGGGCTTCGCGGAGCTTGCGGAGGGCGGAGAGGATTTGGGAGAGGTCGGAGGGTGGGGGGAGTTGTGGTGTTGAAGATTCGTGGGAATGTGAGGAGGATGGCGGTGTTGCTGATGTTGAGCCGGCTGGGAGGAGTGGTGTTGAGGTGTTGGTGCTGTCGCCGAGGGCTAGACGGGAGAATTGCTTTTGGAGAGAGTCGCGGTCGCCGGCGTCGGTGCAGAAGGCAAGGTAGCGCTCAGCGATCTTGGAGTAGTAGGCTTCTTGGGTTTTGTGGTTTAGGAGTCTGTTTGGTTTGGTGTTGATGATGTCAGCGGGAGTGCTTTTGTGAGAGCTAAGGTGAGCTAGAGCTGGGGTAGGATATCACCTCTTCTCTCCCTTGGAGGGGAGGCCATATTCGGCCAGAGGATCGATCTCGGCAGGCTTCAGTCGTGAGAACTGGTGCCCTGAGGGCGTTCTGCCGGTCTTGTTTCTTTGCATCTTTGCTGGGCGCGTTGTGGTGTTTTTGTTGACTTTGGATGTCGAGAGCTAAATCCAGTCACGCTGTTGCCCACCCCCCAGGATCGCGGATTGTGTCACTGTCAATCGGATGGAGTCGCTGGAAGGCAGGTTGTCTCCACTCTGATTTGTCCCCCACCAAAGTCTTCGTTTCTGGGGTATTTAGCTTCAGGATCTGGCAGTCCTTGGGATTTTCCCTTTCTTCCTCAGGCCAACCAATACTATCAATTCCCCCAATTGGAGCTCCCACTTGTTACATGGTGGACAATACCGGATTGTTTCGAGTTCCATCCTCAAAACGACCGAACCTTCACAGCAAGCATCCCTCTATCGAAGTCACAAAGCATTCATCGTCGAGACCTTCAAATCGCCACTTTGTCGAGAGCTCTGAGACTGCTCCTCCACCGTTACCTCAGCGTCGAGATGTCCCTTTTTCCTCCGCTTTGAGAAGAACAAGACTACCCGTTCCCCGATGGGTTTTCTCCCCGGCTGATACCCGGGCAAGAGTTTCGCCATTTTTTCCTCCCTGCCCCCCTGCAGGTCGAGAAGTTCGAGGAGATATTGATGGATTTGGACGAGTTGGAGGACTAAGAAGCTATACTACACTTTGAAGGAGGATGATGGAAAAGGATAGATTTCGAATGGGACTACACTTCAACGAAGGGATTTGGGTTTTTGCCAGACTGTTGAGTTTCTGGTTGTTGTTGATTTGATGGTAGCCGACGGGGTCGTCGGATTTTCGTTTGGGGTGTTGTTGTCTCCACTCTGATTTGTCCCCCACCAAAGTCTTCGTTTCTGGGGTATTTAGCTTCAGGATCTGGCAGTCCTTGGGATTTTCCCTTTCTTCCTCAGGCCAACCAATACTATCAATTCCCCCAATTGGAGCTCCCACTTGTTACAAGGTCCCGCAGTGGGTTGCGGGGCAGCACGGCGGCTTCTCCACGCTGTGGCAGGGGTGCTGTTGCGTGCCGGGTCGTGCCTTGACACCCTGATGGCCTGGAGAAACATTTCCACGGCAACAACTGCCGTGATCCGGTCGTGTTTTTTTTATTCATTGTTGTATTTTTAGACAACAGAAGTTCCTGACAGATGTCAGCCGTTTCTTTGTGAATTCAGAATGGCCTTGTGCTTAAGACCTCAAGCATTTCAGAAGAAAAAGGAGAAGGTCAATGTCCAATATTTTTTTATCTGATGAAGAGAACCACAAGACGGGAAGGGTTAAGCGTCGATGGGATGACATCTGCAACCTTCAGATCAAATATGCGGGGTATGGGGTAACAAGGAGCCGAATGGGATGATCGACTGGAAATGTACCTCGGCTGGGTTCAATCCCTTGTTGTAGCTGTTCGAGTACATATCAATGGTGATCCTGTAGTCCTCTCACCAGAGCTTCAAAGAGCTTCAACGGTTTCTTTCACTAGCATAAGTCCACCGAGCAAGCATACCCAACAAACATCATGGCCGACAGGATAAAGCAAATCGCCAGCCACCTCAATTACCCCAAAGGCCTCCTCGCCGGCCAGGTAGCCATCATCACCGGTGCCGCCCAGGGCATCGGAGCCGAGTGCGCCAGACTATTCGCCAACGAAGGAGCCAAGGTGGTTGTCTCTGACATTGACGCCGCCAAAGCCCAAGCTACTGTGGACAAGATCAACGCCAACGGAGGCAAGGCCATCTCTGTTCCCGGTGACCTTCTCAAGGACGACTACATCAAGGAGCTGGTAAAGAAGGCTGCGGAGTTTGGCAATGGCAAGATTCACATTATCGTGAACAATGCTGGTTTCACATGGGATGCCGTAATTCATAAGGTAAGACTAGAATTTACTATGGAAGACAAGGAACTGTTGATGCTAACGCAGACAAAAAGATGACCGACAAGCAATGGGAGACCATCATCGCCCTCCACGGCACCGCCCCCTTCAAGCTCATCCGCGAAGCAGCTCCCTTCTTCCGCGTCAAGGACGGCGAGCCACGCAACATCATCAACATCTCTTCCACATCCGGTCTGCACGGTAATGCCGGCCAGCTCAACTACGCCATGGCCAAGGCCGGTGTTGTTGGCCTCAGCAAGACGATAGCCAAGGAATGGGGTCCGGCCTTCGGTGTCAGGGCGAACACCATTGCTTTCGGACACATCGAGACCCGGTTGACTGCCAACAAGGAGGCCGGTGCGTTTGTCGAGGTTGATGGTCAAAAGGTTGCCTTGGGTATTCCTCAGAAGCAGAATGCCCAGAAGACTGGCGGACCGGTTCCCTTTGCGGATATCCCCTTGAGGAGGCCCGGTTCAGCAACTGAGGCTGCCAGTGCTGTGTTGGCCATTGCCTCACCCCTGAGCTCATACATCTCTGGACAGACTATCAGCGTGACGGGCGGCAGGAATTGCTAAGCGGTTTGAGGCTGTTGTTGTGTTGTAGCGTAGAGCGAGATATCCAAATAATTCATGACCAAAAACTCAACATTATCATCAGTCAATTAGTGAACCCCCAGAAAGATATGTAACGCGAAACGAGAACGAAAACGCCATGCAACCCAGATCCCAACCTTAACTTGTACATCGGCCCAGCCCAGCCATTAGCTTTTATATATTTTGGAATTTCCTTCCTTGTGAAAATCGCTCCCCCTGTTCCTCTTGTCGTATCCCTCCATCTGTTTACGTGGACCACCAAAGCTGCAGAACGCCCTTGGCGTATTCCACAATCTCCTCGCCACCGAGCTTGCTGTCGCCATAAACTCTGTCGACGAAAGAGATGGGCACCTCAGCAATCGAGAAGCCCTGGGACTTGGCCGTGACAGCCAGAGCCATCTGCATGGTGAAACCACGGATATCCGTGCTCTGGAACAGCTTCTCCAGCACATCTCTCTTGTACAACCGGAAGGATCCCGTCAAGTCGCTCACGCCGGGGCGCAGCACGGTATCGGCAAAAATGTTGGCGCCCTTGGAGGTAAGCTTGCGCTTGAGGTCCCAGCCGTAGACGCCGCCGTCGCCGGCGTAGCGGGTACCCGTGACGATGTCGTAGTTGCCGGCCTTCTGCTTGGCAATCATCTGGGGAATGAACTTGGGGTGGTGGCTGAAGTCGGCGTCCATGATGATGATGTAGTTGCCCTTGGCAAACTGGAGGCCGTGAACGTAGGCGGTGCCGAGGCCGAGCTTGCCTGTGCGGGTCTGCAGTTGCACGTGGGGAGCGTAGAGCTTGACGAGCTGGGCGGCGACATCTTGGGTGCCGTCGGGGGAGCCGTCGTCGACGATTACGAGTTCCCAGTCGATGTTTCTGGTTAAGGGCAAGTCAGTAACTGGAAACCAAGGGTATTATCGACTGCTAATTGGGACGACTAAGCAATGGACTAGACTGGTGACATACTGCTCGGTAAAGGTGCGGTTGAGCAGCCAGGTGATGATGGGGAGGTTCTGGCGCTCGTTGAAGGTCGGCAGGATGACCGAGTACACATCCTTGCCGGTGGTCTTGGTGGGAGCCATGATGACTGAATATTACGATATGGTTGAAATTGAGGAAACGAGCGGCTGTCGACGAAGGAATGGATCGAATTGAATTGTCGAGATAAGGAAGGAAGGTGTGTCGATGTCTCGATGATGGATGATGCTCGCGTCAGTGGAGGTTCGAGGTGTCCTTTACGCGGGCTGGCTCAGGGACCCGGTCGCTGTGACGCTGGGGAACCTCGAGCGCTATGTGGTGCCTGCCCTGTAATCAACACCTACTAGGGCCAGGGTTGCACTAAAACCTGCCCCTGAAAATGACATGCTGATTTCCTTATCGATAAGCTCACAACGTCTCGAGGCCCCCCTTTTTTGGCTGGAGGAAAACACCACCAAGGAAGAGACGTGAACTAGTGAATCTGACCAATCTCATGGGGCATCACGCTTTTCTGCCAGGAAAGACACAGAAATCTGCATTAGTACCTCCAGGCAAGCACAAACGCAAGCACAAGATAAAGTACCCATCACACCACTGGACAATATCAAGAACACAACGACGGAGTTACATGTTTTTGACGACTCGTTCATTTTCATCTACGCTACATGAAGTATTCTGACTTCACTACGTCTTCGCTATATACTGGAAAACAACACTCAGAACAACAAGGTCCCGGATGTTGTGGTATCAAAGCCTGAATACATGACAAGGAAAATCATAACACTCGTTTTTATCACTCATTAATCCCCCCCTCATTTTTATCTTCACTCATCTTCATCAAAATCGAACTGTCAAAGTAAATGTCATAACAATATCCAACCACCACGGGCAATATCAGACCCAACATCAGGCATCCACTCGTTAGCCAGGTGCTCGCAAGTCGAGCCGAGGCCGGGTATCTGTCGCAAACATAACGACAATAGCAAAAACAAAACTCAAAATCAAGACAACAACGTCAAAGACATCGTCAACATGCGCCCTTTAGGCCTGTCGATCATCAGCAGCAGGGTTTCCTGCCGTCGAGCTCGTCATGGTCCTAGCCAAGAAGCTCTTGGTCCTCCCGAAGCTCCTAGAAAGTGAGAAGCTCATGGTCCGTTCTCTCTTCCCGCCATCGTCACCCTGGCTCCAGGCGCTCTTGGGCACCTTGTGGTCATCCAGGATACCCGTGTGGCGCTTGACGGCCTTCCAGCACTCGATACCCACAAGATACACGATGGACATGCCGATGATGACGCCCCACTCCCAGCTGATGTTGGTGTGCTTGAACACGTTCCTGTTCAGGCCGGGGATGTAGACGGTGGGGAAGACGCTGACGAGGCCGATGAGGACGGCCCAAAACAAAAACTTGTTGGACCAGAGGTCGTGGAACACGGCAAACTTCTTGTGGTTGTCCGGGTTGAGCCGGAACATGCTCCGGCGGATGCTCTTGAACTCCCAGGCGCTGAGCAGGATCAGCCAGGTCAACAGGGCGAACACGGCGGCTCGGGCCCGGAAGACGGGGATGCACGAGTCGCTATACTTGCGGTTGCAGTCCTTGCCCAGATCACCGCCGTACTTGCCGTAGACGACAATGACGAAGGTCATGAGCGTGCAGGTCCCCATAAGAATGCCGTACACGATCATGTCCCACAGGATCTGGTTCGAGAACACACCCCTCTTGCGGTCGTGCGGGGGCTTCCTCATCACTTCCTGGGACGCGGGCTCCTTGCTCAATCCGAAGGCCGGGAAGGACGAGGTAACCATGTTGATCCACAGGATGGCAAGAGGCGAGATGGGGAAGACGGAGAATCCGTCCTGGTCACGGAAACCCAGACCGGCAATGAGCAAGATAACTTCGCCGACGTTGCTGCTCAGCAAATGGAGGATAAACTTCTGGATGTTCTCAAACATGCGGCGACCCTCCTGGATAGCAGCAACGATACTGTTGAACTTGTCATCAGTCAGCACGATTTTGGCCGCCGACTTGGCGACATCCGAACCAGATCCCATGGCGATACCAACGTCCGCTCTGCTGAGCGATGGCGCATCGTTAACGCCGTCACCAGTCATGGCCATGAAGGCCCCCCTTCGTCTCAGGGCCTCGATCATCTTTGTCTTGGTCTCGGGGGCGCAACGGGCGATAACTAGGGGAAGTTCTTCGAGCTTATCAATCTCCTCATCCGACAGCTTGTCGAAATCAGTGGCTTTCATGACGGCCGTCTCAGCCACGTTCGCCGAGAGTACACCAAGGTTACGAGGAATGATGCCGATTTCCCTGGCAATGGCCTTGGCGGTTTCCGGGTGGTCTCCTGTAAGCATGTGAACCTTGATACCAGCAGTGGCGCAGGTGCTGATGGAACCAGTCGTCTCATGGCGAGGCGGGTCGTAGATGCCAACCAGACCAAGCAGTACCAGGTTTTCCTCGACTTGAGCACGAACGGAATCATCACCTTTCTTGGCTTCCTCGGGGGCAGAGTACAGTCCATCCCACTCCTTGTACGCCACGGCAAGGACACGCTGGCCTTGGGAGGCAAAGTCAGTCATCTGGTCCAGAATGCGATCCCTAACCTCTTCGGACATGGGCTGCTGGGCGTCGCCGGTTCCGATGTGGGAGCACAAATCCAGGACACGCTCAACGGCGCCCTTGGTGAAAACAATGCTGTTCTCGGGAGAATACTCGAGCTCGTTGTCCTTGGGCGCGTTGTAGACGACCGACATGCGCTTGATGCTGCTGTCAAAGGGGAACTCGGCAACCTGCTTCCAGCCCTTACCCTCGAGCGACTTCTTGCCGTGGTCAAACCGGTGGGCGAATACTTGAATGGCGATTTCTGTGGGTTCTCCGGTGGTCTTCCAGCCGTCAGCTTCTTCGTCATACCGGACTGTGGCAAGGTTGCAGAGCGCGGTCGCATGAAGGAATAACCTGAGCTCGGGAGTGACCTCGGCATCGATCTCCGATGTCTTGGGCTGCTTGGGCTTTTCGTTCTCGCCTTCCGGTACATCGAACTTGATAGCCTGGGTGGTTCTCTCCTGGTCGTAATCGCGCTCCTTTTCCTCCTTCTTCGCCTTGGCGTCATCCGGAGAGAAAGTTACCTTGCCCTCAGTTGGGTTGCTGGGGTTGGTGGAGTCGCGGACGGTGTAAACGTTGGACGGGGGAAGCCAGGCCTTCTTGACGATCATGGCACCCTGTGTTAGTGTGCCCGTCTTGTCGGAGCAAATGTTGGTGACGCCTCCTAGGGCCTCAAGAGCAGAGAGATCTCGAACGACCACGTTGGCCTTTCTCATAACAGAAGTAGCCACGACCATGGTCATGGTCAAGACAGCAACCAGAGACTCTGGGATGATGGCAATACCAGTGGAAATGGCATACAGAATGACTTCGGTGGGGATGTTGAACTTGTTGACGGCAAAGACGATGATGGCCAGCAAGATCGCGCAGAAGAACAGGATATACGCAAGCTTGGACAGCTTGATTTGGAGCGGCGTGCCTTCGGTCAAACCGAGGAACTTGCCGATGAAATCCCACGTACGCAAGCCAGCTCCCTTGACCGGCTGGAGGTGACCATGCTTGGTGCTCATCGACCTACCGGCCTTGCGCTGCTTCTTGTTGGTGGAAGCAGCGATCTTACCAACTTCGGTCTTCATGCCAGTTGCAATAACGATGCCGCGGCCGCGGCCCTTGCGAACGATGGTGGTGGCGTACGCAATGTTGATACGATCACCGATGCCAAGGTCGCCCTCGGAGAGTGCTGGCTTCTCGGTGCCCGGAACCACAATATCGTTGGTCGTAATTTTCTCGACAGGTTCGGCCTCGCCCGTCAACGAGGACTCGTCGCAGGTCAGGTTCATGGCCTCGAAAATGCGGAGATCGGCAGGGACGGTGTCGCCCATCTTGAGAAGGACGATATCACCGGGAACTACTTGAGCACTGTGGTACGGTCATGGGTCAGCGAACTATTCAGTTGTTCTTTCGGTGGGTGTCTGGCAACTTACTTTGGAATAACAGAGGTTTTTCCATCACGGAGTACGCTAGCACTGGGGGACGAGAGCGCTCGAAGGGCGTCCATCTTCTTTTCGGCACGGTATTCTTGCCAGAAACCGATTCCGACATTGAGGATGATGACAGCCGCGAGAACGCCAGCCTCGACCCAATCCTTGACACCAAAGCTCAGAGCCATGGCGAAAATCAAGACCTAGCATTTATGTCCAGACGTCAGCATTGAGCTCTCCCGTTATTAGGGCCTTGGGAAATGGGGTACGAACCAAAACCATGGCATTGCATAGCTGTCTGATGAAGATGGTATACCAGGCAATGGTGTTGCCTATGTCCAACTCGTTCTCGCCATACTGCTCCTGCAGCTTCGGTACCTGGTTCGTCGAGAGACCATTGTCGATTCGTGTGTCGAGGGCCTTCTCGACCTCTGGTACAGAGAGAAGGAAGGGATGTTTGGGGTATTGGGGTTCTGCCATTATGGCATGGGGTCGATGGTGTTTGGAACAATACTCTGTGGCGTCGCCAATGTTTGTCGAGATGGTAACGAACGCAACAAATAAGTTTACGGTCTGAGCTGAGACGGCTCACAGATGTGTTGCCTCGTTTGGAGGAGGAGGGGTCTTCGCAGGAACTTGGAAGTCTGAGCACCAGTCTGCTGCCGTGCGGAATTCTAGACTTGGGGTTGTTGTGCTTCCGTTCCTTTTTTCCCAAGCGGCAAGTAGGAATTTGGGGTACATAAACAGGTGTTTTCAGTTAAATTCGGAAGTTGGGCACATGACCTTCTTAAGTACATAACGCGGGCATCGCCGTCATGCCCGCTTCTCCGTCGGTTCTCCCCATTGCCGTCAAGCTGGGTCCAACTTCCAACATCTTCAACCACCCACCGGTCAACCTCGCAGCAACATGTCTGGGCATAACGACAGCCAAGCAAACACCAAGAAGTTTATCCCAGCCGCCCAAGACCTTTGATGCTCCCGGCCAAGAAGGTTTTGGGCGCGGCAGAGCGTTCTTCCAGTGAGCTTCGGGCTGGGCTTGATAAGACCCTGTTGCAGTGGTGGGAAGGGAGTGGCGATCGCGATGAGCTCAACCTCAGACGATGGAGTATCGAAGTTCCCAAGGTGCGGGCATTCGACAAAGGAAGCCTCTCCCGCAACCGGTTCTGATAGGACCATCATATCGCGGCCGAGCATTGGCATAGATGTTCTCAGAAGTTATCGGCCTTGGCACCAAGGCTCGGCGTCGGCTTGGGAGGTGTGACCGACTTGACGTTCTGGAAGGCCGGACGGAGCACAAGGTTTACATGGCACGCAAGAGTGGGGTTTCCGTGGTCGACGTCGCCGTGCATTCGCCGCCGCGCCGCATGATGGAACCGCATTTCGAAGGAATGTGACGGCCGAGAGCGCCCAGCACCGACCAGGTACGTACGCAGCCCCCTTTTGATAGCACTCTTGGCGCTGGCGGGAGGATCTCATCCACGGAATGCTTCACGTGGCGAATAACGTGACGGGAATCTCTCTTGGCATCTATCTTGGCCTCTATCTTGGCCCATCTTGGCCCATCTTGGCCTCGTGCTTGGCTGCCGCAATGGCGGGATGGAAACTATTTACGGACAGAGTGCCGGCAGGTGGAATCGCGGGGTTGGGATGAAGCCATGAAGGTCGCTGGTGGTGGAGAAAATGATGAAATCAGGAAGGTTGAAACTGAGAAGAGGTGGTCGGTGTTAGTGTTGGCGCTTATCGTTATGCCGCTTCAACTAACACCATGAGCGATTCCTATCGACATCCCTGACTGACGCCATTGATGACTCTTTTTTTTTCTTCGAGCACGATATCTTGGGTCTGGATGCGTGCAAAATCCAGCGGACCCTGTGGTATGCACGGGGTCTTGGTGTGCAGTCTTGGAAAGCAGCCAAGGGATCTCGACCACGAGATACGCTTACCTTCAGTTTGGGATACTGACAGCTTTGGGAAGGTCAGTATCTTTGGTGTAATTGCCAGTCTTCTGGAAGGCATTCAGCTCGATCAGCCCAGTTCAGCTCGAGGTGAGGCGGACATAGCTTCAAGAGCGTCAGGCGTTGAGTCAAAGTGTTACGAGAGCTCGGGTGCTGTATCGGCTCGGAGCTCACGTCATGGAGGGCATGCGGGGAAAGCTCCCCACGGTAGGTGGAGGTAAGTTGTATGAGGTCCCTTGATGCACAATCGCACCATGCAGGGAGTAAACACCGAACCGAACACCGAGCAAGACGACCCAATATCACGTCAAACACGATTGTGAGCGATTGTTCTGCGGCGTGTATATCGGTATACAATGGATGGAAGACGAGGATTCAATCTTTGAACTGGTTAAGGTTGTTGGGGAGGCCATGGCCTGGTCATCTTTGAAACGTCAAGGAAAGCTTTGCCGGTAAGTGCTACAACTTTGGTCATGATTGATGAGGCTCGTTTCTTGTACGAGTGCCTGTACTAATGCCTGATCCAAACATCGATTTCATTTTCCTGTATATAGTGGGAAGTGCTAGCAGACTCTGGTCGATTCTCCCGTTCCGCAAACTGGGGGAGGGGTACAGTTCTCCAGTTTGTGGTGGTGATCAATGCTTCCATAACACAGCCAGAATAGGTAGAGGTATGTAACTCGTATAACCAGTTCCCGGCCCTCCTATTGTTCCGACTATTCTCGCCATCTGATTCGTTGAGGAAACAGCAACCCGAAGAGCCCGTACAAGAAGGGGGTGTTTCCAGTCAACTGTTTCTGAACAACCTACTTTTTGCAAATGTTAAAAGCGGCTTCTACAAAAAATGAACTATAAATAGGGGGTTCAAAAATCCAACCGTTTGAAATTCGCAAACGTTTACTTTTTTTAACTGTAAATAAATTGTATAGAATTATTCTTCGTTTCAAAAGATTAAGCATTAAAAAGTACCTGAACTGTCCATATACAGTAAATGAAGTGTAATTCTTCCTTTGGATATTTATTTTTCAAACGTTGGTAAATTGTATATAGTTACCAAAACTCGGTTGGCTAGGAACGAGTAGGAAATTTCTCAAACGTTTGACTACTATAAATTTATTGTCTATGAACATTATTTAAACGTTGGCTAAACCCCCCTCCTTTTAGTACGGGCTCTGCCCTGAATGAACGAATGGGGGATTTCGCAGTTGATCAGTGCACATCACCAGCCATAACGGGAACCCTGGAAGCCACCGCGGTCCTTGTCCATCTTTCTGTTCCTGACCACCACACAGTCTTTACCTTGCTCCTGCAACTGAATTCCATATCCGACTTTCAAGACATCCTTCAACTTTACAACCAACCATCGTTTTTGTGTGCTTTCCATCATCGACACTATCAGCATTAGCTTTCATCGTCAACACCACCGTCCCAACGTCGAACCAACCCCTGCGCATTTCCCCAGATTTTAGACGCGCCGAGCCTTTCCTCTTCCACTCAAATCGCACAGCGCACCCACTCTTCGCGGTATCCTCCCGAACTACGTCATCGCCCTCTTCAACACCATCACAATGTCCGCCCAAGTCAACAAAGGTAAGTCGGAGATGCCCTCGCAACACGAGCACAATATTCTGTATGAGAACAATTGGATCTAGGATTCAGACTGGTGCTTCGAATTCATCATCAAAGAGACGGAACTTCGCGGTTTCGCGCCATCTACCTGTTACACGGAGCGCATTGGCGAATCCTTGTGCGCTCCTCTTCTGATTCGTCCACGCGCCATCACCGCCCTTCAACACCAACATCGCCCTTGACAACATTAACCTATCCAACATCAGCATCAGCACCCGATATACCACTGCCCATTCCAATCCGATTATCGATCAGACTCCCGAGCAACCCCCAAACACAATAGACACAGTCAAACTGACACCTAGCCTCCTTCCTCTTGGCGTTCATCACACAGTTGAGCAGCAACCCACCGTTCCCTCCACCACCACCAAGCCGGACGACACCGGCTCCGCCTCGGCCTCCGCTCCCGTCCAAATGGCAGACGTAGCCGCCACCACCACCGAAAGTAAGCCCTCTGCGGCAACCGACAACCTCAAACCCGCCACCGACGCCCATCCCGACGACAAGAAGGATGCCGCCGAGAAACCTAAAACCTTCCCCACCCTAAACGAGGTCGTCGCCGAAAAGATGGCTTTAGAGCCCACCCACGCCGGCTCCGAGTTCCACGGCTACGAAACCGCCACCCCCTCCGCCCCTCCGCCCATCGCCATCTACGACCCGGCTCCCGAAAAGGTTCACGAGAACCCTCGCATGGATGCCGTGCCTCCCGGTGACGGCTTGTCGGAGTCTTCAGATGACGACCCGGCCGATGACCCGGCCGATGACCCTGCGGGCGCAGGGACGGTCCTGTCCAACGGGGAGGCGGCTCCGGATTTGGAGAAGGCTGCCAAGGAGGAGTCTACCGAAGGCAAGATTAAGAAAGTCAACGAAGCAAAGGAGGCTGCGGCGACCAACCCCGATAAAGCAGTGGCCGCTGCGCCATTGGGAGAGAAAGGCACGAACGGAGTAGCTGGCGCAGGAAAGAAGGATGAGGAGGGCGACACAGAGATGAAGACCATCCCCTCGGAAACCGTCGCCAAAGCCTCGGACCCGACACAAGCCAAGGAAGGGGTCAAGGCTGCTCCTGCTCCTGCTGCTGTTGCTCATAAGAGGAAGGCCGATGAATTCGAGGAGGACGATGATAACGAGGCGGTCAATCGCGAAGCGAAGAAGGCCAAGACCGAACAGACGAACGGTGATGGCGCTGCTGATGGTGCATCATCCCCTGTGAAGAGGGCGCCGGGAAGACCCAAGAAGACGGCGGCGGATAAGGTTAATAAGGCGGCGAGGAAGATTCTGAAGCCTGTGGGTATGACGCAGAGGAAGACGAGGAGTCAGGGACCTCCTTAATTTCTGGTTTTCGCGAAGTTTCTTGATGGGGTGATAGGGGGAAGAAGTGAGATACACAAAATGTAAGGTAAGGGGAAGTGGGTGTCAGGTTGTACGATGAGTGAGGGCAAGTGGGAAACAGTGATGAGGCGTATCTTTTGGCTTAAGGAAGGGTATGTGTTATATCTTAAGGGCCGGAGGTTGGCCAAAAGGGCACTCGGCATTTTGGTAACAGCGATGGAAAGCTTACTTGGATATAAAGCAACCAGTTAGCTAGTTACCGTTTCGTTTTGTGTTTGTCTTGTGTGTTTCTCTCTTCTGTTCCAGGCGTTCGTCTTCCTCGCTTCGACGAGAATGTATGGTTCAGTACTGTTGTTATAACTGGGTGGATGGTGGGTGGACAAACGAAATCCGGATGATGGCTGGAAAAGTCGATTTGTTATACATCCCCAGGTTTTTTCTGATATTCATCTTGGAAGATGGTTTGCAAACATTCAAGTGCCAATGCATGTAACATATCTTCGCTTCCTCAGCCAGCTCGTTCAGCGTCGAAAGAACGAGTCTCGAGATAGTACCAAAGTTGACCCTTTTGAAGACCCATCGCTACAGAACGGCAGATAGCATTTGGAAATCAAGCACACAATGTCAGAAACAATGATTGGAGCAATACGAGGAAAAAGTGAAAAAGGTTGCAAAAAAAACATACAACACCTGGGATTCGCTGGTCGTCACCGACCCAACTACTAGTCAGGCGATTGGTAGCTTATCTATGGGAGAGCGGACGGGATCCCGAGTTTTCTACCATCTATGGTCGTATGTGATAGTTATGACCAGAAGCAGTACCTATGAACTCGGATGGAGCCTACTTGGTGACATTTTAACAAAAAGTGACATCGAGGTTCACGATTCGGCACATCACTAACATCACAACATATCCCAGATCGCCCAACAATGAACAAAATCAAACAAAGCACTCTATTACGCCAGCAGCCATGATATCTCCAACAGAAACCATTTACAGTATCAAACAAACAACAACAATGGAAAATTAGTTATCAAATCCGCCCCATCCCTCATCCTCCTTCTCCTCCGGCTTCTTGTCGGCATTCCCCGGTAGCCTCTCATCCGCCAACGAGTCATTGGACCTCACCCTTATCGCGGGGCTAACCGTGCGCTGCTCCAGCTCCTCGATCTTCTCGATGATCCGCTGCACAATCTTGAGCGCCTCCTCGTCGCCCTCAAAGTCCAGCATGCCGACCTTCTCGGCCTCGTCCACCCAGATGTCCAGCACGTGGATCTTGAGTCCCGTAGGTATCTTCTTGGCTAGCAAGTGAAGGGGATCCTTGTTTTCCTTCTTCTTGGGTTTCTCTTTCCTGAGGGACTCGTGTTGGGGCTTGTCGTCGTCGGCTTCGGATTCGGGTTCTTCTTCGGAATCGCTGTCCTCCTTGACGTCTTCGTCCAGCGCAAACGGCCACTCGGCGAGCATGTCGAGGATCTGATCGACTCTTTTGGCGTCCCACGCGCTCTTCTCTTTTCCACCTTTGGTCGCCTTCTTTCCCTTGGACGTAGTGGTCTTGGTAGCAGCACTAACATCCCCCTTCCCATCCTGCGCGCCCTTCATCCACCTGAAAGAAGCACCCACCACCCGTCTGACCAGCAGCAAGAACTTCTCCATGCGCAGCACGTCGATCGACGTCCACTCGCGCGACATGGTCGCCCAGAAACCCCTGAGCCAGGGGACGACGGATTCGCGGGGAAGGATGTAGATGAGGTCGGCTAGCTCCTGGCATAACGTCTGCTGCGGGATGGCGCGGTCGCACATCCACATGGCGTAGAAGAGACCCTTCCAAAGCTTGAGGATGTCGATGGGCGAGAGCGTGGTGGCGATGTGCTTGGCGGAGAGGAAGGTTTGCAGGGAGGTGAGGGCTGATTTGCGGATTTTGCTGTCTGTCGAGGGGGGGAACTGTCAGTAATGGAAGCTTATCAAGTTGGTAATATGGTGGGCATTGGTATGGAATGTGATGATTCATGGTATAGTCAAGCAACTGTGACGTAGGTGTGCCATTCAATTGTTGTAGAATGTACCCAAGTAACATGGTGTATGTACTGGCAGGTGGGATGTAAACGTACCGCTCGAGGCGAGGTTCTTGATGAACGGCATGTTTTGCGACGCCATCTTGACTGATTTTGTTGTGGTGTTCCCACTCAACTCGATTGTTTCGTTTCTTTTTTTGTGTTGTAGAACTAAACGCAAATTGGGTATACGCTGTGTAAAAAAACGAAGTGCTGGGATCGGTTTCCTAGAGGCGACGAGATGCTG
Source organism: Neurospora sp. CHS-2018a (assembly GCA_009802275.1). NCBI lineage: Eukaryota > Fungi > Ascomycota > Sordariomycetes > Sordariales > Sordariaceae > Neurospora > Neurospora sp. CHS-2018a. Next base: position 316,145 of record RAKG01000056.1, read on the forward strand.
CTGCAGGGCGGGCTGGAGATGATGGTAGATGGAGTTCAAGCCGATTGAAACGAAATCTTGTCCGCCCGGCAGAAAAAACTGGTGGACCTAGCTTCGAGAGTTGACGATTGGTGATAAGCAGCTGATAAGAACCCGCGGCAGGCATTTGGCTTGTCCAGCTGTTGCCAAGATGCGGGAGGAATGCGCTCGCTATGTGATTGGTGCATGGCAGTAAATATGGGGTAAATGTCTTGATGTGTGAATGATCAGCAGGAACAGCTGTCGAAGTCCATCCCAGGCCGCTCCCGTTCCCCAGAAATGCGGTGGTCACAGGTGACAGCCGAGTCGATGGCAGCGTGAAGCATGGCATTCAGTCGCCAGCGGCATCGTCGGCAGGACGGCAGGACGGCAGGACGGCAGGAAGGAAGGTCCATTACGATGATTTCGATGATCCGTCCATGTTGATTCCGGCTCCATCCATTCTCCTCGTCTTCCCCGCCTTGCCCGCCCATCCCGCCGCCTTCCGCTATCCGGATTCGGGATCATCTCCTTCCCGCTTGCCGGTTCCCCTGATCCCCAGACTCTCCCCCGTATCTTGGCATGCTGCTCTGTCCGGACTTCTTCTGGAATCCTGCTCCTTTCGTCCAAGCACCGGGCCTAACGTTGTCCTCACCGCATCAACTGTCATGTGGTTCAGAGACTGTGTTTTCATTGAAGGATTTACTTTTGAAAACTGGCGGTCTTGCTAGTCACTTTGATACTCTCAAACTCTCGGTGTTTCTCAGTCCTGCAAATGGTCATGTGAACTTGGTGCTATCTTTGTCTAGATAACGATTTCCAGCGGGCCGTCAAGCCTATCAAATTCACATAAAGTCCGACAGTTTTCGAGACTTCAAGAGTCAGGAGTGCTCGAGAACTGGGCATCACACACGCACCAACATGTTTTGTGGGGAGGTCAGCACCAAAGGGGAAGCTGGCGCCTGGCCAGAAACTAAGTGCAAATTTTCGGTCTTTCTTTGCTTCTGCTGGGGGAAGCAGGAGGGGAATGAATTATGCCGAGGACCAACCAGTGTCGTATTCCGATTACAGAGGAGAAGCTGGGCGCCTGGGAAAGCTGTCAGGGCTGTGAACCGTTGACCAATGCACAAAAACAAGATCCAGTGACAGTCAGGGGTAGATCTACGCCCTAACCCCGCGGATACCATTGGCAACAAGCGGCGGCGGCGGTCTTTACCCCGGATTGCGGTCTGTCCGGGGCGGGGAGAAAAAACTTGACAAGAGGCTTGTGACAAAAAGGAAAGCGCGGGGACATCGGGTGCAACAGTATCGACTAGGTCCATATCGAACCGTATCTGACTTGTATCGTCTTATTGGAGCGCTTGCGCATGTGGAAATGTGCCATGAACATGCCACCTCATCTGATTCGTTTCAAAAAGATAAAACAAGCTCTCTCAGCCAAGTAATATGTGAGTCTAGATATGTTCAACCTATCTGGCCACTTGGCGTCCCTTTGAGCTGTGATTATCGGGGTTGATTCGGAGACATATCGCATGGTTATCTTGACGGTATGGTACTTTATCTGATACGAGATTGTTGTGTTGTGTCGGAATCGGAGCTTTTAGGGGAGACGTCCAAAACCCGGACTTTGGACGAAAACAGCTTGATTAGTGTAGCGGTTATCACTTCGGATTCTGATACAAAAATCTCCTACAGCTTCCGACAACCCTTGTTCGATTCCAGGATCGAGCTTTTCTCGGGCTTTTTTGACATTTTGACCGTCGTGAATCGCTTCTTTTTTGTTCTCCAGAGTCCAAGATTGTCAAAGATTGTCCTGTCCCAAAATAGTCGATTCGGGAGAAGCCAACTTCGATCCAACTCCAGCAGCAGCTCCACAGGTACCTCGCACGTGCTAAGCACAGCCTGTAAAGTCGCAGGTGGTGGAGGATTCCTGGAGGATTCTGAGGGTCATCCGTCTCCAGGCTCTCCTGTTTGGTGGATGTTTGGTCCCCAGTGGTCCCCACCGTGCTTGTTCCGTTCCCGCTGCTGCAAGTGCTGCAAGCTCTTTTGTGCAGTGGAAGCCCTTCCGCATTCCTCGAGGCTCTGTGTGCGTTGCTTGGCGTCTGGGCAGTCCACAGTTTGAGAGAGAGTTGACGTCTCGAAATATTCAATCATCTGCCCCTGGCATCACGATGCATTTGGAGTCAAGGTTAGTGACAAAGATTTACTCACCGTCTCCCTATTATGGATCTGGGAGACCATGCCCGACAGTTTCTTCAAGTCACAAGAACGGTCGGCAAATCTCACAAGGGCCTCAAGGGGAAGCTCAGCTATCCGAAGTCCGAGCAAAATCCAGTGTCATTGGGCTTCAAGTGGACCGGACGGGGACTCTAGAAGTGGACTACAGTGGGCATCCTCCACATTCAGTCACGCATTGCGGTCCCGTTGAACTGGGGCGCACTTACACGAGCTTCTTCACCATGCTTCCAAGCGTTCCAGGCTCGATGAAAATCCACGTTTATCCATATAATTAGAGGGCCAACAAGGTATCACGCTGGATGGGCAGTCATGGCCGCGTTTCGATGAGTAATTTCCGTCTTGGGAAGCTGTCAAGTGACGGCCCTTGTTGTGCGATTCATCATGCCTCGGTCGCAAATCGGCCGGACCCGGTATGGGACTTCACATGCCGCCCCTGAGTGGCCTCTATCTGTGAATCTGACCTCATAGCAAAACCGGTTCTCCAAGTACATAATGTCATAGTCCTACGGGCTGTTTGCTCGGTCTGTTCTCGTAGATTCCTACTTTTGAAATAAATCGGCCTAATTCTCGTCTGTCTTATCCATCCTACTACTACGGCATCCTACCGCCTAGACACACCATCCGTCCCAACAATTGCGTCTATCCAGTGTTCGCTTATCAGGCCATCCTACACAACAACCTGGAAGACCAATCGCACAGTCCGTGTTAGTCACGACTTGCAAACCTGAACCCAGAGAGTGCTACGATCCCCAGCTTCTAGCCAGAAAGAAACCAGTCATCTTCCCGCCCTTCCGTACAGGCTGAAGAGCTAAAAGGAGAACCGCTTACCGACCGTTGGAACCTCCTTGTTCGACCCGAACTTCTGGCCAGATCCGACTCTGCTGATTGTGACCCCCCGAAACTTTGGCCTGTCCAATCCCCCGTCCGTTGTCGGTGTAGCCAGCAGCTGTTTGCGAAGACTGCATCAAATCAACCGAAGAGAGTCCGTTCCAGGCCTCACTGCAAAGAAAGAGTCGACATACATACAAGTACAGAAACCGTCTCATATACAAACAGACAAGATGGCGCCTGCCTCGAGTTTATTGCGCGCTGCCGCTCCCGCTCCTCACACTCACACTTCCTTCTCCTCCCACCACACACCAACGTCATCGTCAAATCGCACAACCATCACCAACACAAACCCTACCACCACCTCTTCTACTCCCTTCCTCAGACTCCAGACCATCGCCAAACACATGGCGCTGCCACAAACAACAAGTTTCCCCGCCCACGTGGTGCCTCAAGCCCCCGAAGATCCTCTCTTTGGGTTGGCGGCAGCTTTCAAGGCGGACACAAGTCCCCAAAAGGTCGATTTGGTATGTTGCTTCTCACGGCCACCCATATGCGCACAGCGCATGCTAACTTTCTGTTCCAGGGCATTGGCGCGTACAGAGATGAGAATGCGAAGCCGTGGGTATTACCAGTTGTCAAGAAGGTGAGTTTCACTTTATTTCCTTTTCACTTCCATCTGGCCATGGGGCGCAATGGAGTTCCTGTCAGCTCCATCGTGAGGACCTCGGGGGCTTCAAAAGCGTCAATCCGGGGAAGCCTGTAGGCGTTTTGGGCGGGATAGGGTGGCCCCTGAAGCTAGGCGCTTTGTGCGACATACAGGACCCCTCACTTGAACCCCTCCTCCACCTTCCAGGGGCACTTACAGCTCTCCCCGCACTATCGCCATCATCACTGTCGAGAAGCCATCAAGGTGCAGCAAACAGAAAACTAACCAATTGCTTTCATAAATCAGGCGGATGAAGTTATACGAAATGACCCCGAAGCCAACCACGAATACCTCCCCATCGCCGGTCTCGCTTCCCTAACCAGCAAAGCCGCCGAGCTTGTTCTCGGTGCCGGCGCTCCCGCCATCGCCGAGGGGCGCGTCGCCTCGGTCCAGACCATCTCCGGCACCGGCGCCTGCCATCTCGGCGGTCTCTTCCTCTCGCGCTTCTACAACCCGTACGGCGATGCCTCCAAGAAGCCCACGGTCTACCTCAGCAACCCAACATGGGCCAACCACAACCAGATCTTCTCCAACGTCGGCCTGCCCATCGCCCAATACCCTTACTTCGACAAGAAGACCAAGGGCCTCGACATCGTCGGCATGAAGAAGGCCCTCTCTGACGCCCCCGAGCGCTCCATCATCCTCCTCCACGCCTGTGCCCACAACCCCACCGGCGTCGACCCTACGCCCTCCCAATGGCGCGAGATCGCCGAAATCATGGCCGCCAAAGGCCACTTCCCCTTCTTCGACACCGCCTACCAGGGTTTCGCCTCGGGCGACCTCGACCGGGACGCCTCGGCCATCCGGCTCTTCGTCGAGCTCGGCTTCGAGCTCGTAATCGCCCAGTCCTTCGCCAAGAACTTTGGTCTCTACGGCGAACGCGCCGGCTGCTTCCACTACGTCTCGGCCCCTTCGTCGGACGCCGCGGCCGTGACCACCCGCGTGGCCTCCCAACTCGCCATCCTCCAGCGCTCCGAGATCTCCAACCCGCCCATCTACGGCGCCAAGGTCGCCTCGATCGTGCTCAACGACCCCGCCCTCTTCGCCGAGTGGAAGGAGAACCTCCGGACCATGTCGGGCCGCATCATCGACATGAGGAAAGTGCTCCGCGCGAAGCTCGAGGAGCTGGGCACCCCGGGCACGTGGAACCACATTACCGACCAGATCGGCATGTTCTCGTTTACCGGACTGAACGAGAAGCAGGTGGCCCAATTGAGGGAGGAGTTCCACGTCTACATGACCAAGAACGGCCGCATCAGCATGGCCGGTCTAAATACGCGGAACGTGGATTACTTTGCGAGAGCGGTAGATAAGGTTGTTAGGGAGGTGCAGTAGAGGCTGTTTCCCTCTCTACTTTCTTTTCTGCTCCAGGTCTTTATTTTTTTTTTGGTCATTTTTCTTACTCTTTCTTTTTCTCTGCTATTCCCTTTTCGTCGACCAATAAGCGGTTGTCAGGTTGTCATGCTGTCTGTCTGCTTGGGGATAAGCAAGATTACAGCTATTTCTTCTTCATCATTAGTAAGGGTTGTTTGCTGGTTGTTATTGGGTTTTATACTTGGTACGGTAACGAGGTCCAAGATGCCTCATGGGTATTACTTACTGCTGAATGGGAAACAGTAACGGGGGAAGTTGGGAGTTACAGTACCTATCGATCCTTGGGAAGATTGATGGGACAGACGGGATGCACACACTAGATATTTACGTGCCCGAATGGTTAATCAAAAGATTCGTTTTGTTTTTGGTCCTTACGGACTTTCTGATCCGTCAAACTATTGTTCCTTTCTTCGTCCCTTTCATTGTGTGATGTGATGTGATGTGTTTGGTAAGCGTTTGGTTCCACCCAGCCCCTGAGACGAAGTAAACAAACTGCATGAGGATATCCACAATTCAGGACGGGTACGTATGTCATGGTCAGCACTACTCACTATATAGAAGACTGGCTGATCGCTAAACTGACACAGTAATGTTCACCGAACTCGCTTGTGTACCGGCCCCAGAACTGTGTACAATACTGTATGAACTCGTCAAACTCGCCTATCCGTTCTGCCGCGCTGGATGGAACAAGGCAGCTAGGCGCCCCCGGCCAATGAAGCACATTCGCAGATGCTGTAAAATGCTAGGGAACGCAGGGGATCTATCTGGCGGAAGTCTATGTTTCAGTCGACCCTGAACTCTTTGTAACTTTTTTTTGGCGTACTCAAGCCTGTAACTGTCTATATGGGCATCACTAAGCCTTGAAGCACAGAACGGACAGACGAGTTTGACGAGTGTATACGGTATAGACTGTATCTAAAGTGCTACACAAAATCCGCTGTTTTCGCTTGCAACTCATCGCCATAATCCCTCGATAAGTTATCACCAACCTCAAGGCATACATATCCTGCAACGTCTGCCGTCTTTTCCATTACTTTTCCACTTTTCAATCGACCGGTGAGCCTGAGCCCTTCCGCCCAGTGACTTCTCCTCCCCCATAGTGCCGGAACATAACGATCCAAAGTTCCTCACTAACCGATCGTGTTTCCAACGATGATCTAGCCCGTCTCCCCGGATGCCATACCCCCAACACGCTCCATGGTGGTTGAAAGGATCCATATTGGGTACTTCAATGTTCATGCTGCTGTGTTGGTTAGCGATCTTTGGAAGACAACACAAAAGACATTTGTGAGGTTGGAACAGGGGAGGAAGTTCGACGGCCACAACCAATGAAGGATTCACTTGTCAACCGTCCCTGCTAGACACAAGTAGGAAACTCCCATTGCTCTGGAAGGTAGACATCATCGCTTGATCCGGAGTGTACTGTGTATGTGCTTTGATGTTGGGAATCTTTTAATGACAAACTCACCGGTGATCCGTTGTCTTGTTCCGCCATCGGCCGTCCACGAAACATCACGTCAAGACGATTTATAGGAGGCTCAAGGCCTATGAGCCGGATGAACAGCCTCTCGTCGTCAGCGTCCCGACGCCATATCAAGGTTCGTGGCCAGAGCCATTGCATCGTCGCACCATGCCGTGGCCCTTCGGCAAACCCTGCGCCTATAATGTGGGCAAGGTCAAATAATACGGGTTCGTAAAGTCCCGCTATGTGCCTATTTATGTCATGATTATTGAGGAAAATACATTCGATGCATCTGTATAGTCGATAGCCGAGCTGGAGCGTGGGTTTGATCAACCTGATCAGGAGTGGATAGCATGGGAGTATCCCCAGACGGGGGTAGCCGGAGCAGGGGCATGTGACTAGGTCTGCTAGGCCGTGGAATGCAGTATGCCTTCGAGGTCGATCTCGATCTCCTCGAATTCTATCGTCAACTGCCAGCTCCATCCGAAGTACCGCGTTGAAAAGTACTTGCTCAATCATCGTGATGTGCATGTTGCGTTCCATGAAGCTGGACATGAACTGCGGGTTGCGTACGATGAAACGTCCGCGTAGGGAGAGGTAGTGCGTAGTTATCGGAAAACTGAAATTGTCCACTGTTGCAAATAGGTAGAACGCCAGGACCTGGGCGGCAGTGAAGAAGACAGTGCCGGTTACTTTCGACGATGGTGACTTCCACGCAATTGCATTATTCACTGTCGAGCATACATGGTGAAGGATATTCGAGGATAATTGACTAAGCGACATTTTGAACGGGATGTTGACACGACCGTTGTGGGAATTTGAAGAGGAGTTGAAGCTGGCCTTCCTGTAACAGGAATGCGTGCGTGGGCGGTCGGGACCGAGGACTTCGATAATGGCGAGGGTATAACAGTCGTGGTCACCTGCTTGTAATCGGTCAGGTTTTGGTCGGTAGAGATCTTGTTGGAAGACACTTACAGGTACTTTTCAGTTTGGCTCTGCATGCTCCAAATGCTGGGGTCCATGTGAATTCCGAGGAACTCGATCGACGACCGCTGGTTATTTGACGGCGGCGGCAGCGCAGTGCTGAGTGATACCCGAAACGGAAGATATATTGAGAACCGGGCGAGAGGAATCAAATAAGCTCCGAGTTAACAAGCGATGCCGGTGATGAGGATGGGGTCCACGTCGACGAGTAGATGATACTTGGTACATCTGAACAAGTGAAAGTTGGCAAGACTTGGTGAAGGGGAAGAAAACATGATTTATTAGATGAGGAGTATGAGTACTAGTCGGGCAAGCGTCGAGGAAGGATCGAACATGTGGATTTTGGTGATGGCGATACGAGAAGGTCCTGGACTTTGCAGGTTGGGGGTACGACAGACTGGAAACCACAACCGTCAACACGGAGAAGTAGCGATGGAGTAAAATTAGCAAGGGACTATTAACCAGATTTTAGTTCGATCAGCGCTTGCCGCCTATTATCCGAATTGCGCATCGCCGAAACCAACGAATATTAGATGATCAGGTCCCATACAACAAGGAAGGCGCAGAGCCCAGTAGCAGCAAAGAAGGTATACCGAGCTGGACTGGCCCTGTTAGTGCTCTTCTTGAGCTCCTTGTTACCCCTGTCGACGCCCTCGGTGGTTTCGAAGGACTCGGCAACTAGCTGGTCAATATGCGCCGATTGAGTCGTGAGATTGCTGACCAGCATGTTTTGTAGCTCTGAAATCTCGAGGAGTGATTGTTCGGCGGCCCTGTAACGCGATTAGCCCCTGAATGTGAACCTCGATAGTCGTCCCAGACATGTTCCATACCTGACTTTGTCCAGCGTGCTTTCAAAATGCTTCACCATATCCTGATTACCCTTCTCGAACATTTGTATTTGTTCGTCCGTCAGGTCTTGTGTAGGCAACGACGATTTTCTCTCGTACTCATCCACAGGCAGATGAGACGCATTCCCCTGGGCCACGCTTCCGGACCGCCTCCGTGAGCCAAAGTCGTTTCCAGCACCAAATCCAGCACTGCTCCTTGCCTTAGCCAAGACGCTCCTGTTCTTTTCCATCTCCCGTGTTAGCCTGGTCTCCATCATGGCCTGCTGTGTCCTTGCCGTCTCCTGCAGGCGCTGCCTCAGGTACCAGATAACACTCTCGCGATGTGCGCCCAGCTGACGGGCAACGGCCTCGGCAGCAGCATGTTCTTTGCTCTTTGAGCTTCCTAGCGGGCCACCGCCAGCAGCCCAGGACCCCAATGCGCCAAGGCCGCGGGCATATTTCTTCTGGATCAAAGCGGTTTCGGTGCTCTGGCGCAGCTGTTCGGCGTCCTCGAGGGCGCGAATGCGGGCATTGAGGTCGCGCAGTGTCGCTTTAGCATTGGCGTCGATTTCCTCACGGTCGCGATCGGTAAGGTAGACTGGCTGGGAAGAGCCGTTACGAGCGGAGGTGTGAAGGTGTGTCTTGCGCGGAGCAGCAGTCGAGAGGTAGGCTTGGCGGAGATTGCGAAGCTCGGAGTGTAATTGGGCGACAAGAGTGGTCTGAGGATGTACGTTAGGATAGTTCCGTAGAGATGTCAGGAGCAAAGGGAATGGCTCACGATTCTGTAAGCCTCCTTCAGAAACTCGTCGGCGGTATCAGTAGTAAAGGGTTTCGTGGGAGGTGCATCGTGGCCTTTGAGGAGCTCGTTGAAGGTGGAGGTAAGGTCCGCCATGATGTCTTGAAATTGAGAGGTTTGTATTAAGTATTAAGGTTGCTCTAGTGTCTTTAGAGAACACCTGTCATGGAGGTCCGGATATTAGTTCCCGAGGCCATCAAGGTGTCACGATGTCAGAAGAAGGTAAAGTTGAAAGACGGGATGATCCCATGCTGCTGCCGCAATGCTGTAGCTCAACGTGGCTGGAATGATGCCAAGCGATGACGGAAGTGCATCGACAGGTGCAGTGGCTGGTGCTTTGGAAGAGATGTGGCTTTGGCTTTCCGGTCTGAATTCCGTGCCTGCCAAGCACGCCAAGAGGCCAAGAAGCGCGTCTTGCCGTTGTGGGGCATCGTTGGGCCCCGAAAAGCAAAAACGGCACCGATGTCGTCAAACTCGGTGTTATTTCCGCCGTTTCGGCACCTTTCGTACTTACTTTTCCATATCATTTCCACAGGCAAACTCAAATTGTGGAGTCGAGAAATGATAGAATCGACATCGTCTCGAAAGAGCAGTGGCACGAGGGTAGAATATTCACGAGAGTTGTCGTATCGAGGTATTCGCATGTTGTAATGGACAGAGTTGAGTTGATCTGTTGACCACGGGCACAGTGTAAAACATGACATCTCCATTGAATGCATCGTGCTCCTACAAGTCAAACTTACATTGCCCAGATTCATCTCTTCAACCGCTCAACGGGCAATCGATCACACTGGCAATGACACCTGGTCAAAAGGAAAAGACAGGAAGTGATCCATCCGCTCTCTACGTCCTTTCAGTGACCTCGCACAATCGTCATGGCCTCCGGACACTCTGCAGTGACCTTCTGCCCATTGTCCGTACATACGGATCGACGTGATTGGACGGATGCTAACCGAGTTGTTAGTGATAAGCCCAACCACCTTCCTCCTCGGTCAAGCTTAACAATCCTCCATTTTTCTTGTCAAAGAAGAACCAACGGAAGCCGGACCCTGAAGACCACCACCCCTTGCGAATTGGGGATGCAAGTCATGCAATGGGCTCCGGGAATAATACTCCACCGCCCGTCCAAAGTCTTTCACACATCGCCGTCCAACGGCCGTGGGATTCTTTCTCTCGTATATCCATCTATCCATCCCTCACTCCCCTTCCTATTTTTGTCCTTTTCAAATACCAATTGGTGCTCGCCGCCAGATTAAATACAGTGGCGGTGAGTTTAAAAATCCAGCATAAGTATCTGGGTCTTCGTTCCTAATAGTACATAGAAGCATCGTACTTCTTTTTCCAACCTAAAACAAAACCGCTCCTGGATCAAGACCGGAACCACCCAACATGAGTGGTTCCCGTCCTTCATCAGTCTCCTCCAAGGCCTCAGTAGGTCGAGGTATCGATTCCTCGGACTCAACATTGCAAGATCAGCCAACAATAGCAACCGACCGAGCAAAGGACATCCCAACAATATCACCTACCGATGATCCTACTACCTACCGGCCGCCGGACGGCCAAGACCCCCGTCCCGGCCCGGACCCGGACCTAGACTCCTCGGACATCAACCCCGACGACCCCTCCCGGGACCCCGAAGCCAACCTCACCCGCCTCCCCTCCGGGCCCGCCTACACCGTCTTCCCCCCCTCCACCCGCAAATGGATCGTAACCATGATCACCTTCGCCGGCTTCATCAGTCCCATGACCGCCAACATCTACTTTCCCGTTCTCGACGCCGTCGCCAAAGACCTAAACGTCTCCATCAGCAAAGTCAACCTGACGCTGACCACCTACATGATCATGCAAGCCTTTTCGCCCACTTTATACGGCGACTTCGGCGACGCGGCCGGTCGTAGACCGGCTTTTATTATTTCCTTTTTGGTTTACATCTGCGCCAACTTGGGATTGGCGCTCCAAAATAATTACGCGGCGCTGTTGGTGCTGAGGATGTTGCAGAGTTTTGGGAGTAGTGGGAGTCTGGCGCTTTGTTATGCGGTGGTGGCTGATGTCGCTGTGTCAGCGGAGAGGGGGAAGTACATGGGTTTTGTTTCTGCGGGGATTAACGTCGGTCCCTCCCTTTCTCCCGTCATAGGGGGCGTGATAGGGCAGTATCTGGGTTGGCAGGCCATCTTTTGGTTTTGTCTTATTTACACGGGGGTGTGGTTGGTGCCGTATATTTTGTTCGTGCCGGAGACGTGCAGGAATGTGGTGGGCAATGGGTCGACGCCGCCGCAGGCGTGGTGGAATATGACGCTGGTGGATTATGTGAGGGGGAGGAGACATCCTCCCCTTCCCGGCTCCGAAGAGGAGGAGGCGAAACGGCAGGCGAGGAGGACGAGACCGAAACTGAGGTTTCCGAATCCGTTTAATACTTTGAGGGTGGTGTTCAACCCTGATTTGGGCTTGCTTATTTCGTACGGAACGATCGTTTACCTGGTTTTTATCCTCATCTGCGCCACGCTGGGCACCCAGCTCGCTGATAGGTACGGGTATAACCAGCTTGAGACCGGCCTCTGCTATCTCCCCTACGGAATAGGGTGCACGGTGGCCGCTGTCGTGCAAGGAAGGATTCTCGATTGGAACTACCGCCGCTTGGCCAAGAAGATGGGTATGACGATCGATTACAAGCGCGGCGACGACCTGTCCAAGTTTCCCATCGAGAAGGCCAGGCTTCAGCCCGTTATTCCCATCTTGGGCATCGGTGTCATAGCGACGATCGGGTACGCGTGGGCACTCGAGACTACGACGCATGTAGCCTGCCCGTTGGTGCTTTTATTCGTGGTCGGGCTGTGTGTCACGGGCAGTTTCAGTCTGGTGAATACCCTGGTGGTGGACTTGTACCCGGAGGCGCCGGCGACGGCGGTGGCGGCGACGAACTTGGTCAGGTGTTTGTGCGGCGCCGGGGCGACGGCGTTTATCGATGCCATGTTGCAGAGGATGGGGGTGGGCTGGACGTTTACGTTTTGGCCGCTCGTGGTGGTGGTGTTTAGCCCGATTATTTATCTGTTGATGACGAGGGGGCCCGGGTGGAGGGCGAAGAGGAAGGCGAGGTTTCAGAGGGAGAGGGAGAGGGAGAGGAGGGAGGAGAAGGAGAGGTTGGCTAATGAGGAGATTTTGGAGAGTTTGGAAAGTTCGGCGGCGAGTGTTGAGAAGGCGGAGGAGGGTGAGGGGGAGAAGAGGGTGGAGGATGGGATACCCGTGGTTGAGGGGAAGAAAGGGGAATGCTCGAGCAGCTAGGTCCCCTTACAAACAATCACAGGCCCGTCGACCATAGCTTCCACTTCTTCGACTCATGCGCAAAGGTGGGAAAAAAAAAAGGAAAAACAGAAAAAAAAGGAAATGAAGACCAAAAAGTGAAAAAAAAGTCAAAGGAACATACAACACCTGGGATTCGCTGGTCGTCACCGACCCAACTACTAGTCAGGCGATTGGTAGCTTATCTATGGGAGAGCGGACGGGATCCCGAGTTTTCTACCATCTATGGTCGTATGTGCTTGTGTGCCTTGACCGCGGAGCTTATATTACACGAACCATGTACGTTGAGACCCTTCGTCCCTGTACCGTTGCAAGCCAAAAGACCGAAAAGTCAAGTTGCCGACTGCCATTCTGCAAATCTGGACCCTACAACGTATCCCCATGATGAGCAAGACATCCGATGTCGACAAACCCGCCGGGGATCTTTTGTGTCAAGAGTGCAGTCAACTGGACTTTCAGGAAATCTTTAGCGTCAAACCAGAAGTGTCGCCCCCCGGCGGAGCTTTTGGAAGATTACCCTGTAGCACACTGAAACCTGCTCGCTCTGTGCATTTTTCGAGGCCTCCGCTCGGAGCTTGGAAATCTTCTCGCCTGAAGACGTCCTCGGAATAAGAACTTCATTGGTATCGGAGGCTTGCATGCTTGACGATTACCTCATAGCTGAAAGACTTCCCGGAGGGAAACGGAAGAAAAATAGCAGGCGGTATCGGAACAGAGGTATGGGACAGGAAAACGAGGAAGCAAGAAGTATTACGAAAGGTGAAGGTGATGGACAAGTAGCAGCGAAAGCAGTAAAATAATCACACGGGGAGACTCCCTCACACAGACGCGTTGAAGCAACGCCCTTTAAGAGCAAAGGAGTGGTGTTGAACAAGAAGCTTCATATCGTCTACTTGATATGTTTGTTTTACGGCATGATGTGGAATTTTCTTTCCTTCCCAAACACGTTTATTATCATACGGTGGGGGTTGTGTACAAGTAGGAAATTGAGGAAAGGTCCCATCCCCGTATCACAACCCCCGAGTGTACTTCACCTCCAATCCGTGATTGCTCATTACCGTCATCACCATCATCGTCATCATCATTCACTACATGTCCTAACTGAAAATACTGTCTCCTTCCCTAAAACTTGCCAATCGCCCTACTGTACGTATCATTTACACCCATCCGCATTAGAAAATACCGATAACCTTCACCATCTTATCCTCCCTCACCCTCTCCCTGACCCCACCAATAACCTCTGATAACCCACCGACCCAGCCCTCTTCCTCCTCTCCCGTCCATTCTCATCACCTCTGCTGCTGCTGACCACCGCGACTTTCCCACCAGCCTTCACGCTCCCACTCCCACTTCGGGTTCTACTATGCCCGTTCCTAGTGTTATTCTCTTGTTGATATCCCAGCAGTCCCCCCGAAGCGTCCCTACCATTACCGAGTCTAACGGTCCGTCCCGGGGTGACTTGCGCGATTCAAAAGGTGCTTGTGGCCAACCGACTCGCCGCGTTCCTGGCATCCACTCTATCCTCATCGTCCTCCTCCGGCAGACCGACCAGGCTACCCGCAGCACCCCTCGCACCGCCACTGCCCGGCCTCTCCGGATCGTCGCCGCCCGCTTCCTCCCCTTCCACACCGGTGCCGGCGCCAACGCCCAGCACGCTACCGGCCATGAAGCTGCCGGATATGCTCCTGGCGCCGCTGACCGAGCCGGCCTCGCCGAGTCTCGCGCGCGGGACGCCGCTCCATGCGTCGCCCTTCGGTCCCTGGCTGGCCGCCAAGCTGGAGCGCCGGACGGTGGGGTGCGACTCGCGGCCGAGGCGGGACAGGCCGCCGCTGGAGTCGATGGCGCGGATGTCGGGCCGGACGCTCTCGAGCAGGGCCAGGGTGCGGCGCTCGGCCTCGATCTGGCGGAGCACGTACTCGCGGATGGACAGGCGCATGTCGGCGGCGGTGCGGGCGAACCACTTGCGGCGCTCGTGCACCAGGTTCTGCGTGACGCGGGTCGTCTTGTGCTGCAGGGTCGATTCGGCGTCTTGGGCGTCGCGGAGGGCGGCGATGGCCTCGTCGACGCGCTCGCGGCGCACGTTGGACGAGGATTTGAGCCGGTCGGCGGCGTGGAGCTTGCTGCGGGTGACCTCTTGGGCTTGGAGCAGCTCGCGCATGAGGATCTGCCGGTTGGTGAGGGTTTCCTTGACGATGAAGGCGTCGCTGGAGTGGTACTGGAAGGGATCGCCGATGGTGGTGGCCTCGGCGGTGGCTTGGGCGGCATGGAGGTCACCGACGGTCTGGAGGACCTTGCCGAGCTTGCGGTAGGCGTTCGAGAGACCGGGATGAGGCTCTTGAATGTGCATGTTTGAGAGCTTGATGCCGTAGTCAGCTTCGACAAGGCCGAGACCTAGAAGAGGAGCAAAGGTTAGTAACCGCAGTAGAAATTGTTTTCCGTGAGGCAGTGGAAGAAGCTCATACCTCTACGAGTCTTGACAAGTTTATCGACCTTATGTCCAGCATCCATGGCACCTAGATAGAACAACTTGACAATAGGGCGCGCCTCCTGCAACTCGGGGGTATCATCGGGTGGAGGAGCAAACTGCTTCAGGATCTTGCGGCGCACACCAGTCGCAGGCTGCTTCTTCTTGACCATAGGGCTGTAGCCAAAGTCACTCTCGGTGAAGAGAACCATCTCGTCATCCCTCATTAGGACCTCGTTGCTGCAGACATAGTTGAACCAGCGCTGCATCAGTGCCTTGACGCGAGCCTCATCCTCGTCGGTTCCGGCACCGGCAGAGGTGAGCGCTGGCGGCACAGCAGGTACAATGGCTTCGGGGTTCGCGGATATGAGGTGCTCAGCGAGCTTGATGAACTCGGAGTGTAGGCGGCGAACATCGCGGTACTGCGTGGTACGGAAACTGGGGAGATTCGTCTGTCATTCAAGTTAGCGCGGATCAGGCGCATTGGCTGTAGGCAAAGAGGTGTCATACGTGAACATCAAATCTCAGAATAGGATCCTTGCGGCCGGTACGTTCGAGTCCAGTAATCTTAGCCTGTAACTTGAACTGCGGTTGCGGTCTCCGGAATTGCTGCTGTACTTGCTGATGTGGTGAGTACTGCTGTTGCTGGGGTGGCGGCTGCTGCTGGTATTGCTGATATTGTTGTTGCTGTTGCTGCTGCTGATGGGGCGGGTACTGGGGATGTTGTTGTTCTTGCGATTGTTGATGCTGTCCGTACTCGTTTTGCGGCTCTTGGTGCGACTCTGGCTGAGACTGCGGAATGGCCTCGCCTTGGCTGTCATCGGCCGCGTATGAAGCTTGGTTTTCCTGCTGGGGTTGGCCTGAGGGAACATCGTCGGAGAATAGGGCGCCAGATTGAGACTCGGGCGCGTCAGTGGTGTCGTGTCGTTGGAATCCATTTTCTCCGGCGCCAAAACCTCCCTCGTCATTGAGGCCATTGTTCGGGGCCGGGGGCACATAGTCGTCGGGGATGATGGTAGAGGCGAAGGTCGAGCGGGTTGGCCGGGGCGATGAGCTGGGGGAATTGCCCCAAGGAGAGCTGCCGGCAGCGTGCTCGGTGTCGTTTATCGATGCGCTATAGTCCATGATGTCTCTCGCTTTCTTAATGTTGTTCGATTTGGTTCGAAGGAATCACGGCCGGGACGGACGATGTCGTGAAAGGCGAGGTGGTCGAGAGGAAGAAGAGGCTCAGGAGGGGGGACGGTCGACGGCGTGGGCGGTCGGGATGACGTTGCTTTTGATGAGGCCGCTGATACAGGCGCAAAAGACCGGCCCGGGGGGCTAACTCCTTATTACTGGGCCACTGCGCCAAAGCTGATAGTGACCAACAGGCGACTCGGTATATAGGTCTGTCTGACTTTGTCTAAAGATATCTATAAGACGTGTACTTAGAGAATTCGAGTCCGAACTTTAGATCACTCGAGATCGTCTAGCCAGCTTTGCGGTTAATTCTTGGAGGATGAATGAAAATGTTCTCAACAATGTCGACGAGAACCTGTTCTGGTGTTTGGCTTCAGCTGGATTCAGTTGATGATTGGCATCCCCATCGTCTCCATCGTCCGCACCAGAAGGAAGTGGGGTTTGCTGGGATCTGCATGTTCGGCGAGAGGTTCTAGCCCGCAGCTGGCAGACAGCTCTTGTCAGCTCTAGCTTAAAACTCTGACAACTGGCACTGAGCAGCTCCAAGCTTGAAAACTTCTGAGGGCAGCTCCCCACCACCAACCCTCACGCTCACGCTGCGATTCGGTTGCGTATCCCATGATCGCTCATCTCTTATTTGATCGCGATGCATTGATCGTCTTTTGACATCTTCAGCTTTATGTATTAAGCTGCTTCCTGAGAAGTGAAAACTTGGCCCTAGAGAGTGGTTTCGTTGTGGAAGCTTGACCGAGTGGGTTCCTCTGCTTTCCCTTGTACGTACCTCTACCGTAACGTACCTGTTCCGTGTAGTGTGATGCAACCGGGATTGGTCACTTCATTGTTTATCTCCCCTTTTACACCAAAACATCAATCCATTCAGTCTGGGTTGTTAGTGTCATGCTTCTAGCAGCGCCCCTTCGCGGATGCCGTTATGGGCACCGCGCTTTTCTTCCCTTGAGCCTACCTACAGTGGTAAAGGCGACTTCTCCTCTTGCTCTCACCAGTTTTCCACAGTTTAAGAGGTTCTACGCCGACCCTGCTCACGATGCCAAGGTTGAGGCCATCCGCAACATCGGCATCATTGCCCATGTCGATGCTGTGAGTTGTCATGATGATGCTTTATACTAGATAGAATGCTCCGCGTTCTGACAAAATTATAGGGTAAAACCACAACAACTGAGCGAATGCTCTATTACAGTGGTTTGTCCAGACATCTAGGAAGTGAGCTAGCTCGTGCACAATCATGGTTGTTGGGCGATCAAGTCACTTACACGGCTTACAGATGTTCAGGATGGCAACACCATGACCGACTTCCTTCCTATGGAGCGTGAGCGTGGTATCACTATTCAGTCCGCAGCCGTTACCTTTCTCTGGCCTCCACAGCAGAGCCTGGCTCCCGGCCAACAGCCAAAGAGCATCAACCTGATCGATACGCCAGGCCATCAGGACTTCCGCTACGAGGTCGACCGTTGCTTACCAATTCTTGATGGTGCTGTCTGTATTCTTGATGCTGTCAAGGGAGTCGAGACTCATACTGAGCGTGTGTGGGAGTCTGCCCAACTGTCAAAGATCCCGAGACTTATCTTTGTCAACAAGCTTGACCGTGACGGGGCCTCCTTCAAGAGATCATGCCTCGAGGTGGCTTCCAGACTGAGAACCTATCCTCTCATTTGCCAAATTCCGTGGTGGAATAAGGATGAATTTGTTGGTGTCATTGACATCATCAACCTCATTGGCATGAAGTTCTCTAGCACCGGCCAAATGTCACTTGTGAGCGAGGAGACCATTGGCAAGGAGAACCCGACTCTTCGTGCCGAGATGGACAAAGCCCGTCTTGGTCTCATTGAGACTCTGTCTGAATATGACGATGCCGTCATGGAGGAGTTCCTCGAGTTCGAAAAGGACGTGCCTACTGCCTCCATCAAGAGAGCCATTCGAAAGCTGATTATGGATGGAGAAGCAAAGTTCTCCCCCATCTTCGCCGGCGCTTCTCTCAAGAACATTGGTGTACAGCCATTGCTCGATGGTGTCGTTGACTACTTACCCAGCCCTCTTGATAGACCGGAAGTTGAGGTCATTCAGGGCAAGAAGGCAATGCCGCTATCAAAGCTTCTTACTCTGCAAGACAAGAAGAAGAAGAATCATGGCCACCATGCTCACCCTCAGTCACCCATCACAACCATCGGTCACGTTTTCAAGGTCGTTGACGACCCCCGCCGCGGTATGATGAGCTTCGTTCGCGTCTATCATGGCGCTCTCAACCGTAGCAATCACCTGTACAACAGCAACATGGACACCTTTGAGAAAGCTCAGGCGCTTCTTCACGTCTCTGCCAAAGACTATCAAGATATCCAACACCTCGGTACCGGCCATATTGGCGCTCTAACCGGCCTGAAACAAGCTCGCACTGGTGACACCCTGCTCACCTTCCCCGGCAGCCACAACCCCAAGGCCCCGGAGCAGTTCAGAGCCGTCCACATCAAGACCCTCGACACCCCTCCCGCCGTGGCCTTCATCTCCATCGAGCCCTACACCAAGACCGCCAGCGAGAAGATCGAAGAAGCCCTCAGCAAGCTCTCGCGCGAAGACCCCAGCATCCGCTGGAGCAAGGACGAAAAGACCGACCAGCTGATCCTCTCCGGAATGGGTCTCCTTCATCTCGAAATTGCCCAACACCGTCTCCTAACTCACTACAAAATCGACCGCGACACCGCCATCTGGGGCGACATCCAAGTCGAATACTCCGAGTGCCTCCTCTCCCCCGTCCCACCGCACCGCGCCGTCTTCGACCGACCCATGCGCGGCGAAAACGGCAAAGCAGCCTGCACCGCCACCCTCGTCCCGGTCGAGGATCACCACCGGCACGAATCAATCCTCGAATCCTGCGTCGAGCGCGACGGCAACATCATCCACATCGTCATCCCCCTTCCCGAAGGAACCGAAGACCACGATTCCTTACCCTTCGACGCCGAGCTCGTCCGCCAACAACTCCTCAACGGCGTCATCGCCGGCCTCTCGCGTGGCCCGCGCCGCAACTGCCCTGTCCGCAAGACCCACGTCACCATCACCTTCGATCCCGAAACCGACTTCTTCGGCGCTACCCAAACCACAGGCGGACACATCACCAACGCCGCGCTGCAGGCCGTGCGCGCTTGCCTGAAGGAGGCGCACGCCAACTCCGCCATCGGCATCCTGGAGCCTTTTACCAACGTGACCATCCACTGTCCCGAGGAGGCGTCGCACGCGATCCAGCACGACCTCGTCTCTGCGCGCGGCGGCGCCGTGCTGGAGGTGCGTAGACCGGAGGAGAGTGATGCGGACGCGGCGTTTGTGAGCGAAGGAGGGGGGATTGATTTGAGTAAGGTGTATGTGCCGCCCGATCCGTACGAGAGCGTGCAGAGCTTGAGAGACCCCAAGAAGGCCGTGGTGCGGATGCTGGAGATTGTGGGCAAGGCGCCGCTGAAGGATATGATGAAGTATGATAGCCAGCTGAGGAGCATGACGGGCGGGAGGCACAGTTTGCAGTTGGATCCGGGCGAGTTTGAGTTGGTGACGGGGCCGAGGGAGAAGATGATTGGTTGAGTTCGGATGTCTGTATCTGTAGCTGTAGGAGGAGATAGATGTTGAATTTGTACGATATTGATTGATGGTCAGGATTACAGGACTGCTCTGTGTTCTCTTCTGATATTTCTGCGGTGATCAATTCTTCCGAGTCCCTTTCCAACTCAATTTGCAACATCACGAGAACGGCAGTGACGTTACCCGTATACGTACCTTGCCAACTCGGTCCGGGCCAGATCACCGTGAAAACAACAAAAGGCACATATGAGAGGGGCTGATGGTCATGTATGTACGTACTTTAATTATCAAACTCTCCTAACAGCTGCTTTAAGACGAGCTTGTTTAGCTTCCTGTCTGTCATTGTAACTTCCCCCCATCTATGGTTTTGTCATCGTCATCATGCATCATAATAATACTTCAACATCTATCTGTTGTCCACACCACGTTGGTAATGGACCAAGCCCCGCTCTCTCCTCTTACGAACGAGATACCCTCGTGAACCGGTCCCAGTAATTAAGGCCTGCCAACTTCCTAGACATTGTAGTGCAGGCGATGTGCTGTAGCTGTCAACGCCAGCAAAATAAAAGCTACCCACCTTCCCTGGCCATAGGCAGAGTAGAAAGTGAATGGCGAATCCCAGTGGCGAAGCCAACGACTACTCCATAAGTTCGAAGTCTTCGTATTCAGCCACCTAGCCCGAAAACCCCTTAAGATCGAACCTAGCCAAATAAATCACCAGGACGAGAGCCAGAACCGGAACCCTCGCCAACCCAGCCGGCGTGCTCTCTGATCATCCCGCCCGGGTGGTTGGGATTAAACCCTCCTGGTCCGTGTGGTCCTTGTTCGCGCCGCTTGTTATTCTTAGCTGTCTCGACCACGTGGAACTTCTTGCCCATTTCCTTCATGTCCTTTACGCTGCTCATCAGGTCGGCGATCAGCTCGACGAGCTTGACGTCGTTCGTTTCCTTGAGCAGCTCCTTTTCTAGTGCGCCGAGATCCGTCTCCTTCTCTCGTTGTCCTTGGCCTCCTGAAGTCGAGTTGGACATGGCTAGCTGGACGTTGGTCACCAGCGCCTGGATCTGACGAAGGATCTTGTTCGATGGAACGGTGTACTGGGGTTTGGCGCCCTCCGTTTGCTGTTGTGAGACGTCTCCGCTGGGGAGGTAATCGGGGGGTAGGCGTTGGAGGTAGGAGATTACGGTGTCGAGTCGCTTCTTCATCATCTGGACGGCGTTGTATTTGGCTTGGAGAGCCGACATGTAATCTAGTTCGGGCTTGGTGAGGTTGGCGTCTCTGTTGTTTGTTGCGGCTCCTTTGGCGGCGCTACTTGTTGTGGGTGCTTCTGCCGTATCCTGTGAGCTCACGGCGCGTCGCTTGCTGCCCTTAACTGTGTCAACAACCTTCTTCATGAGAGGCTTGTCGGAGCCATCGTCCTCAGCGGCTGTTGTGTTGGTGGCGGTTGCGGTAACGTTCGCGCTGCCACCTTCCCGCACGAATTCCAGGGCGATCATCTCGGCTTCACCCGTTTCTGTAGTGTAGGGAAGTTCCCGGAACTTGATCGATCTTGAGGGCTCGGCTGCGACATCCTTCATCTCCTTGTCTTCGCCTTCCGCTTCCGCAGCACTGGCCTCGGCGCCATCGATAAGCTCCAGGTTGCCCTCGTATATCGTCAAAGGTAGAGGGTCGCCGGCCACGGGGTTCAGGATTTCTTCGATATGAAAGCCAAGAAGGACGGCAGACTCGTTTTGTTGGTAGAAGTAGTTGTGTATTGGGAGGTGGGCGTCGGTAGGACCGCTCTTGGGCACTAGGGCGTACCATCCGACAAAGTCGAGGGCACGATCCTTGTGGACGGCTTTCACTGTAGAGGGAGAACCTGTGTGTCAGTGGTACTGCCTTGGAGCTGCGCACAAGTGTCATTATAGGGCAACTGACTTTGTTCCAGACGGGCCGTGAACCACTCCGAATCAACCTTGTAATTTAGGCCAGTGTGTTCCGTCTTGACAGAGAAGCTGTGCTCGATGGTGATCTGACGGCCATTTTGCTGGCCGATGAGGGCACCCACGATGGCGCCCTTGTAGCCGCGCAGGTAGCTGCGTGTGATGTAGTCGGAAATCTCGAGGATGGGCAGCGGGTGTAGAGCTACTTGTAGGCTGCTGTCTGACTTGTGGGTCGACATCAGCGGGTTGACCGTAACGGCGGCCATTGTTTCGGACTTCTGGTCGTGAACTCGTTGCGACTCCCGAATGTGTTTTGATAATGAGTGGGATGGTTAATGGTTGGCGGCGGGGTAAACGAGGAAGAGATTGGCTGCTTAGTTATGGTTTGTCGTCGACCGGTAGTGGAAGTTGTATAAGGCTGAAAGTCGGCTTTGCCCTCGCTCGATATCTGGATGTTGGTTGGCGTGTTACTGAGAGGAAGAAGAGCTTCAGATTGTGGTGATGTTGTTTCAGTGCATTGGTGTTGATTCGGTTGCTGGTGGCAGCTTCAGTAGCACAGTTCCAATGTCGCTGTCGCGTCCCCGCCGTGAACCGTTCAGTTTGGGCTGCGGCAGCCTGGGTGTACAGTATACTTACTACTTGTCGTCATTAACGACACTGTGCTCGGACGGAAGCTGAGGTCCGTGCGCCCTAGGCTTCAGATATCCACTGCAGTTGTTGATTTTCGATAACAACAGACTTCACATATCTCACGGTTGCGCTTCAACGATACCAGTGGTCATTGGATATAAAATGAGACGAAACTAAAACCGAAACCCCCCGCCCGTTACCAAGCCGATCATTTCTTCCGCAGAGAGGTAGTCGAACAAAGAGTTATGGCCACCGATCATGCCGAGTTAGTCTTGTCTGGTTGCAGCCACTTTCCTACTCCCCGAGAGATATGTCGAGACCCCAATCCGCCGGACTTTGCCTGGAACTGGATGTGCTCCCCTCGTTTATTTGAAGAATAGATTAACCCGCTTCAGTAAGCTAGAGATAGAGAGATCTCGAACATCTCGAACATCTGAGGCTTGAGCCACAGCGTCGCACCAGGTAACGGTCCGCAGTCGCACAGCTTCGTCCCACGCCTTTCCCCAATCTTCCCCAGGCTCCCCAGGGCCAAGTCCACTCAAGCATTGGCTCGATCCACAAAACAAGGTCCTAATCACTGGGTTGCCCCTAGAAACGCTCTTAGCTGTGTAAGGATGGGAGCATGCTCATTGGACAATGAGAAAGACCGCGAGAGCTTGGGTGGGCCCCCGAACGACGCAACCTCGGATGTCCACCATCCACCGACTTGGCTTCAGATATTGACCGACAAACTGTCAGTTTAGGGTGCAGATCTGGCCAGTAAGAAGAGGGCTCTGTAAGAGGACTAGCCTCCCAACCACCTAGAATCAGGGTGCAGACCTCCCTAATACTCTGGAGCCCCCAACTCTAGTTCTATAGAACTCTTACAATAGAATCAATAGATTTTACCTACTTTTTATTAAACTATATTTTCTAATAATTAATAGTCTAATTCGCAATACTTGCGTTTACGCTAATATTTATAGAAGTACGAGTACCTACCCTACGTACCTCTACTAATTACCCTATAACGACCAAATTAATAAATAATTATATCCCTATTAAAGGAATCCTCCCCTAAGACTAACCGTCCCTACTTCGATAGGCCCTCGAAATTCTAGGATTAGAGTAATAAATTATTTAGTTACGTTAAAGGTTTCGATTTTATTAATTTCATATTAGGTCTAGAGCCGGTTGTTTAGAAGCCCCTATTTATCTATATTAATAATTACGCTACTAAGGGACCGGCCCTACATCGTACTAAATGAATTCGCCGGATCTTTAAAGGCTTTAGAGATAGAATTATCGTCTATATAGTTCCGGCGGCCCCGGCCCCGGCCCCGGCCGCGGTTAGAGTAAATTAAAATAAAGAAATTAAAACCCTAGAATTTATCGAAGTCCTTAAAGGCGTAAAGATTATTAACCGAACTTTAAATTAGTAGATTAACGATATTATAATTAAGTTAATAGATTTTATTATTTTTAATTTGTAGGAGTATAAATACAATTATATTAATTAGTTATATAATATAAAGGTTTATAAATCCTTTAAAATTAATAATATTAATATTTGAAAGTAGATATAGGAATTTGTATCCCCTTCCTATAAAATTAGTAATTTTCTATCCTTCTAATTTATAATTAAGTAGTATACTAATATTAAAAATAATTATAATTATAGAGAGGAGGATATTTAGACCGAGGCCTACTAAAGGTATTATAATTATTTAAAATTATTATTAAACGAATTTAGTAAGAAGGATAAGGGGATTAGTAAGTAGATAGATAGTTAGGACGCTATAATAATTAATATAATCCGCTATAACGTTCCGGAAATTATTGTAGTTAACGCCTAGTTTAAAGACCTCTTAAATTGCCTATAGCCTATTAAATTTATTTAGGTATTTGGTATTTCTAAATATTTTAATAAAAAGGTAACGGTTAATACCCTTAATTTTCGTTTAGTATCTAGGGACTTCCGCTGTAAAGGATTGAACGAATAACCTCCTATTAGCGCTAATAAAATTAAGGGTTATAAGGGAGCGTTCGGTATAGGCTTAACCTTTAACGGTTTATAAGATAATAGTATTAAAGATGAAGATATTTAATTTAGTAGGACTTAGAATTATTATAAGAGAAAGTACGAGGTTATAACTATAGATTTCTTATTATTATCCCTAAATATTTATTATAAAATATATTAGTAAAATCTCTATATAATTAAATATTATTAATATCTATTCCCTTCTTAGAGGATCAACCCTAAATAGAAGTTTATTAAGAAGGTTTAAAATAGAATTAAGAAGAATTTTTATAATAATTTAGTATTAAAGCGAGAAGTCGATTACTACGAGTAAGAAATAAAGTAAAATAATAATGGTAAAAAAAATAATTAACTTTTTAGTAAGAGTTCTTAGGAAATTGTAATTAATTATATAATAATTATATATTAAGCGGCTCTCTAAATAGGAGAAGGAGATTTAAATCTATACCCTCTTAAAAATAGCGTTCTCTTCGATTTTAGTAATTCCTTTTATATTTTTAACGAAATTAGTCGCTTTATTAATTTTTATTACGTTTCTTATAATAACGGCCTCTAGGTTAGAAATTCCTATATTCTTATTAAAAAATATAGTAATATAAATATTATAGTCTAGGGATATAGAAGTTTAAAGAAGCTTCGTTTTAATAATATAGCTTTCTACTCCGACTTTATAATTAACTTCGTTTCTTTCTACCTCCTCCGTAAGAAAAGTTTCTATTAGGACTAGCGACTATTTAATAATTATATACGAAGATTAGATTATTCCTTCTTTTATTACCTTATAATATAATATTGTTAAATAGTTTTCGAGGACTTCTCTCCTTCCTTCTTTAGAGCTGCCTTTTTTATTCGGCGCAATTAATTTAATTTTTTTAACGGCTATAAGTATTATAAGAAAGAGGCTATTATTTAGTATTATTGTTTCGGTTATTACGGCCCCTAAGTATTAAATTACTTTATTAACGTTATTAACGTTCGTTTTAAAGGCCTTTCTATTATATATTGTAATATATATACTATATTAAAAATTAAACGATAAATTAGTTATAGATTTCGCGATTATAATTATAATTTAGGAGAAAAATTGGTTATAAATTTCTTCGATTATATAAAAAGCTGGCAAAGATATTCTAATGTTATATTTATTATTTATAGATATATAGGTTATATATAGGATTACTATATAATAGATTGTAAGGCTACTATAATTGCCTCCTTCCTTAACGACTTCTTTATAATATTGAATACCCGGTATAATATTTAATTAAAGGTTATCGAGTACGATAATAAAGTTAGCGGATCCTATATAGTAAAAGAATTCTTCGTTTTAAGAAGTATAGCCGCTAAACCCTCTATTCTATATATTTAAATATAGAATAGTAGTGTAGAATATTCGGGAAGTATAATTAAAGAAAAAAGTAAAATAATAACTTAGAGTTTTTATTTTATTAAAGATTTGTAGCCGGAAATCGTTTCTATAATAATCTACTTTATTAACCGGTCCCTTAAATTCTTCTACGATTAGAAATCTCTATACGAGTATTTCTATACTTTTATTATTAAACGAAATAATTTTAATATAATAACCCCTCGTAAATTAGATTTCGTATACTTTCGTATCTACGGCTATAAAATATATATTATAATTATAACCGCCTAAAAAAAAGAGGAAAGGAAGTAGAAGATAAACTTTAAAGTATAAATCGGATATTTAATCGGTTACGCCGCGTCTTTAATCTATTATATTTAAAACCCTATTACTAATATAATTATTAATACCCGTAATATATTATTTAACGAAAATACACTCTATTTTAGGGAGGTGCTTATTAAAATATAGTCTTTAAAAATCTCCTCCAACGAATTTACTATATTATTTTAGAAATATAATTAAATAGCTCTAGTATTAGAAATCCTTAATTTTATTAGTAGCCGAATCGACTTCGAGGATATTTAAACGTACGATATCCCCGGCTCCCTTTTCGAATTTAAATAACTTCCTTAAGAAGGAGAGATTAATTATATATTTTTAAAACTTTAGTTAGAGATTTTAAATATTCTTATAGAAAAGATATTTATTGATTTTATTTTTAATAGATATTTTATTCTTCTAAATACGTTGTTATTAGATCGGCCGCTACCTGCCTCCTTTCTTACCGGCTTCTATTTAGACTCTTATATTAAAGACGAAATATATAACGGTTTCGAGCCCTAGAAAGCCGCCTTTAATACCGGTAGATTTTACTAGTTTATAGTTATATTCAATAGTAAGCCCGTTATAAAAGTAGAATTACAGCAATTTATCTACAATAATAAAATTATTATTAAAGAGGAAGTCGAATTTTTAATTTGTATAGATAAAATCTAATCTATTTATAAGTATCGTCTCCCCCTAGCGCCTAAAAATTATAAATCTCTTAATTATTATATCCTTAGAAATTTTTTTAAATAAGTAGAGTAAGCTTATTTTAATAATTATAAAGAAATAAGGATTTAGTTAGAAGTCGATAAGGATAAACTACGCTTTCGAAGTAAATAAATCCTCGATTATATATAGGTATATATATATAAGTTCTTTAAAAGCAGTAAATTTAATAAGGTTAAAGTACGTTTTATTGTATATAAAAATTAGTAAGTAAAAAAGGTAGGGTAAGAGATATATATTTCTACTTTCGTTAGCCGTTTATTTTATATACTTATTACTATAGCCGCTCAGTTTAATTTCGAATTTATTTAATATAATACTATTAATACCTTCGTTAATACTTATATAGATAAAGATATTTATATACGTATACCCTTAGGGTATAAAATCCCCGGCAAGGTCCTTAAAATATTTAAGGCGCTATACGGGCTACGGAGATCCTTACTCCTCTAGTAACGAAAATTTATAAATATTTTTAAGATAATAAGTTTCAAACTAATCTTTAAAAAGTTATATATTTTCGTTAACGATGGCGTTCTTATCTTCTATTATATCAATAATATTATTTTCATATATTACCTTAATAAAGCTACCGTTATAGAAGGATATATAGATAACCTTAGTTAGTAATACTATATAATTAGAGGAAATAAATTATAATAGTTCTTAAGTATTAAAATTATTCGAAACTATTAAGTAGGAAAGATTTAACTATTTTAACGTTCGTACTTATAGAAGATCTATTATTTTACCGGTATTAAATATATTATTTTAATCCTTATATTTAATATTAAATTGGTTCCCTTTAAAGGTAAGGCCTTACTTTATTTAATAAATTAATATTAAATTAAAGTAGGTTCGATATTATATACCGCCGTTATTATACGATTAAATATCGCCTTCGCCGCTAGTCGCCTCTCTAAATACAATTATAATCCTAATTTAGATTATTATAAGGCTATAGATAAGGTACTTTATTACTTCTATACTACCGCCGATATAACTTTTTACTATAGAGGAGATTAAATCCTTTGTATTACTTTAGATTCGTTATTTATAAATAATTTTATAAATTGTAAGAGCTCCTAGGGATTTACAATATAATTCTTTAAAGGATTAATTTATTAGAGCGCTACTAAATAAATAATTATAACTACCTATCATAGGGCTAAGGCCTAGGCTGTAGCGCGCTAGTTCTTACGACTAGCGCTATTAGTAGTACCGTAGCTGTATCCGTACAGCCCCTATCAAAACCTCGTATCTATAGTAGAGCCGCCTCTCAATTAAATTTTTCCTTCTTTATAGAACCTTAATTAAACTATACGATTAGTACTTATATTAACTGTATTATCCCTATTATATTAAATTCTATCGATAATAGACCCGATAAATTTAAGCGAATAATAGCCCGCTCAAACGATAAAAGCCGAACTAATTACTACAAAAGCCGAACTCCTTATAGCGATAGTAATGCTTACGGTTATAGAAAGAGAATAAACTATATAATAAGCAGCGTAATAAATTAAATAATAATAAAAAGAAAAAGAAATATTTACTATAAACCTTTTTACTAATAATGTATTTACTTAAATAATTAAAATAGCGTTTAATACTACGCCTACTACCTAAAATTAATAGAATTATACTAACCCTCCGACGATTACTACTACCCTAAGCGCCGTAAATAGTATTATAAAAGAAGCCGCCCCGAATATATTGTATAATTCTAAGTATAAGAATATTTATTAACTTAAATAGGACGGAATAATTTTAATATTCTCCTTATTCCTTATTCGACTACGTTTTATATATAAAGAAGAGAGAGTTACGGGAACTATTATTAATAATAGATTAGGATGGCTAATATTCCTAAATACCTTCCCCGCTAATAAAATAATTAAAGTAGAGACCTTTTAGCGCTATAATAATATTAATATTATTTATAAGCCCGACGATTTTTTTAATTACTTTAAATTAATCTTTAGTAATAAGAATAAGAAGTAATTTGCCCTAATTCGCTTACGCTCTATTCGCCAACGAGAGAATTAATCCCTATCGGACTAATTCCTTATATTTAAAGAGAATTTTATTAAAATTAAAAGTTTTATTTAGGAAAATAATTCTAAATTAATCTAATTAAATACTTCTATATCTAACGCTCTCTACAATTAATTAATTATAATTCGTATATTTAAAATTTATAACCTCTATATTAAATAATTAAAGGATATTACTTAGAAGTTTAAAGTTAATAAAACCTTCCGTAAATTAGGTAATAGTTATAAAAATTATAGTAATCGCTATTAGAATTCTATCCCTAAATATAATTCTATTCCTAACCCCTACCTTAAAAACGTAAATAATAATATTATAATAAGTATTATTAAGACTAAGGGTAACTTAAATAATAAAGATACTAAACGTACTAAATAAATCTCTATAAAAGAAAAAAATAAGCGCTATACTTTTAATCTCTATCTTCGCTATAAAGCTAACGGGTATATAATTAATAATTATATTTATCGGCCGGCGGAGCGTCCTTCCTTAGTAAATATTAAATCTATTAAAATTAAACTTAAAATCGAATTTATATTAGAAGATAATAATAATAAATATTTCTCCTCTAATAAATTGAGAAAAGAGTAATTCTATTACGTAATCGAATAAAGGAGCGCTCTATAATATTAAGTAAGGAAGTAGAAGTAGATAATTTCCCGGGACCTATAGAAATAAATATTATTAAAATACCTATTACTATTAATAATAAAAATCGTTTCTATACCCTCGTTAATAAAGGTTATTAATACTATACTATAATTAGTAAAAATATTATTAAAAAATTAAAGATCCCTATCGTACCCATCCCTAAGAGAAAAATACGAAGGGCCTCCGCTAATATAAAAGGGGCGGAAATTAAAGGAATTATTTATTTTAAGGTAAATATCTATAGGTACGAATCTATTATCTACGCTTATATAATCCCTAAGTTGGAATTTCCCATTATTTTAGGAAAATTATAACTAACCGTTATAAAAGCCTACTCTATCCCTTATAAATATAAATTCTAATATAGTATAACCGGTTATTAAATCCCGTATTTAAAATATTCCCCTAAAAGTTTATCCCCAAAAACTAAAGAAATTAAGGAAGCAATTTACTATCTAATAACTACCTTTATAACTATAATAAATAGGATTAAGAAAAAAGGCGGCCGGCGAGCCGCGGAATCTATAATATTTATAATAAGCCTACAAAATATTAAAAAAGCACTCAAACCCAAAGTCGATATAATAGACGAAGAACTACGAGAAAGAATCCCTATAAAGTTATACGATTACCTATTCGTCTAAAAATAATTAAAAGCTAATAAAATTAACCCCAACTACTTAAGTATAAATTATAAGATTGAAATTAAAAAAAATAAAAATGGTAAAGAAATACTTCTCCCGTACGGCCACTTCTATAATATATTACGAAAGGAGTTTTTAGTATTAAAAAAAATATTTAAAGACCTTCTTAATAAAAGTTTCATCCGTATTAATAACTTAGTAGCCGCTATACTAATTTTCTTCGTTAAAAAGCCGGGTAAAAGTCTTCGCTTCTACTATAATTACTATACTTTCAATACTATTACTAAAACTAACCGTTACCCTTTACCCTTAATTAAAAAAATATTTAAAATTATCGCTAAAATTAAATAATTTATTAAAATAGATATTATATAAACGTTCTACAAAATTCGTATAATAGAAGGAAAGGAGGGGAAAATAGTATTTCGATATCGATTTAGTCTATTCGAATAAATAATTATACCTTTCGAATTATTAAGAGTACCGGTAATATTTTAATAATATATTAATAATATTCTAAGGAACTACCTTAATAATTTCGCCTCAATATATATAGATAATATATTAATCTTTTTATTAAATTCTAAAGTAGATTATTTAAAGAAAGTGTGTAAGGTTATTAAACGTATAGTAATTATAAAATTTCACTTAGACCCTAAAAAGTATAAATTTACTATTAAAAGTATTAAATATTTAAACTTTATTATCGTTATAAACGTTAATATTTAAGCGGACCTAGAGAAGATTAGAGCGATTATTAAATAAGAGGTATTAATATTCTAGAAAGGAATAAGGAGTTTTTTTAAATTTACTAATTACTACCGGATATTTATTAAAGATTTCTCCTCTATAGTAAAATTACTAATAATTTTTATAGGTAAAGGGGTACCCTTTAAATAAATTAAATAATATAATACCGCCTTTAGGAAATTTAAAGAATTATTTACCGAAGCCCCTATTCTTACTTAATAGGATCCCGACCTATTTATTTTCCTCGAATCAAATTATAATAATTATAATTTCGGTAATATCTTTACCTAAGAGAAAAATAGGTAAAAGACGGCGGTTACTTACTACTCCCAAAAACTTACTCCAACCGAACGCAATTACCCTATCTATAATAAAGAAATACTTATAATTATTAAATACTTAGAAGAATAATTTATTAAATTTAAAAATTATAAAAAATTTATTATCGTTACCGATTACTACAATCTTAAATATTTTATAGAAAGGTAAAAGCTCTCTAAGTAATAAACGCGCTAAACCGAATTTCTATCCCGGTTCAACTTTAAAATTGTCTACCGCCCAAAGAAATTTACTATAATTCCTAATACTCTATCTCGTCGGAAATAGGACTACCTAAACGAAGAGGATACAAAAGCCCAAAAAATACAATTAATCCCCTAATCCGCCCTTAAGAACTATATTTATATAGTCGCCTCCTCCGTCTCGGTAGGAAAAGGTATAAAAATATTTAAAAATCCGAATTTATAGTAACTTTATAAAAAGGTCTCCTAAAAAGACAAAATTTACTAAATAATCCGCTAAACTATTATTAACGAAAATAAAACCCTTCCAACTTCTACGTAGGGCTTAAAGGTATAATTCGGCGAATATACTATTAATAAATTTAATAAATTATACTATAGAAGGCGTATTTAAATTCCAAAAGTTTCTACTATTATAAAAGCTATAACCCTATATATATTTTTAAAAAATATTAAAAGGAACGTTCTCCGCACTCGTATTATCTAAGAAATATATAATTTAAAGGCTCTCGGTTACCCTAAAAAAGAAGGTATAATTTATATTATAAATAAAGACTTCTATTAACCGCTTATAAGTACGTATATCCGTTAATTCCTTACTAACTATAATACTTATAATAAAGTAAAATATTAGAGAAATTAAAAAAAGGAGCTACTAAAACCTATACTTATCCCCGACTAATTTAATAAAAATATTTAAATAAATTTTATTACTAATCTCCCCCCTATAAGAGGCTATATTAACTTCCTCGTTATCAAAAACAAGCTCAACAAATCGATAATCTTCGAACTAATACCTACTATAAAAGTAAAAGTAATAATAGAAGCCTTCCTCAAATATTTTATTCGGTACTATAATTAGTTACATTCAATCGTTAATAATAGAAGTACTAATTAAATTAACCGATTTTAAAAATATTTCTATAATTTATTAGGTATTAACTAACTTCTAAATACTACTTTTTACCCCTAAACTAATAATAGCCCTAAAAGAATAAACTAAAAAGTATAAATATTTTTAAAAGTTTTTATTAACTATATTTAAAATAATTAAGACCGTTAATACCCAATAATATAATTAGTAATTAATAGTAAGATTAATACTACTATCGGTATATCTCTATTCTTCGCTACTTATAACTATTACCCGCAATCTTTAATAGCTCTAATAATTCCCCCGGCAAAAATAGAGTTTAAAAACCCGTAGGCGAGAGCGAAGAATTTCGTCGTAATATTATAGCAAATTACGGATCTTTATTAAATTATAATAGTAATCTCTATTTAAAAGTAAAAATATTTTGCTAACTGTAAGAAGTAACCCGTAAAAATCTTTAAAGTAAATAATAAAATTTAATTAAATTTTAAAAACTTTACAATTATATGCCCCAAAAAGAAATTCGACTAAATCTACGCTAAATATATAATATTTAGAATTCTCAACCCCTTTATAGTAGAATTCTCCGACCTTTTATCTAAAGTATTCGATAAATTTTATATAAATTTACTATAAAGAGCTTGCAATAATCTCCTATTAAGGTAAATTATTACCGATTCCTAACCGCTAACTATTATAATAAATAGAGAGAAAGAGTATTTAGTAAACGAAATCTTCTATATTAAAATATAAAAAGGTTGTAAGATAATTTTAATTAATTAAATTAATTAGGCGAAATAATTTTGGGAGTTACTAAAAGAATTTATAAATATTAAAATTCTAAAACGTTTTGAAGCAAAATACGGCCTAATAAATATAAATAATAGATTAATCGAATATTATATTATAGAATACGTAAAGTAATAACGTTAGTAGCGAAGATAAAAGAGGGGAGGGATAATATTAATTTTAAACTTTAAAACTATATTTTTAAGAATTTATAACGACGGTAATCGCTAGCTTCCAACGTATCCAACCTTTTTTATACCTTATTTATTTAAATAATAAGTATATCGACGACGCTAATGAAAATAGGAAGGACGGGGGTACTAAGGGCGACTAGAATCGGGGGAGCGGTAACGGCGCCGTAAAGGACTAATAAAATATTAGTATACTCCTTACTAATTTTACTATTAATTAAAGCTCTAATTTAAAAAAAAAAAAATAATAAGAAAAATTTATAACGTAATAGAATTATTTCTCAATAATTCGGCAACTTTATATTAAATAGCTATAACTCTACGTACCCTCTCGTATATTTTCTTTTTATCCGTAAGCGCCGCTACTACTTAAATAGTAGCGAACCGTTTAATAAAGAAGGAGGCGCGGTTGTAACGTTTACTATCGTTATAATAAAATATATAAATTTTATTACCTAATTTAATATAGTATTCGTAGGGATTATTAAGGTATATAATATAATCGATTTCGGAAAGTTTGTATTCGTCCTAAAAAATAACGTAGGTTAGTAATAATTTTTTAAAGTAAACGTAACGGAGAAGACTTATTAAAGTGTATATCTTCTTAATAAGACGCTTAAAAGTATCGGCCGGCTTCTAATTAGCGGCGGCGACGACGGGTTAAAGAAAGGGCTATTAGCGGGTAGCGTCGTAAGCCTTCTTAGCCGGAATAGGAAAGTAAGGACCGGAGTAGGCGCCGGATTAGACCGATTCGGGAGAGCCGGAAGGGGAAAGTTTAAAAGTTAATAAATAAAGTATTTATTCGTATTAAAAAGGGCAAACGATAGGAATAGGAAGGGAGGACGGTTAATAGTAATATTTACTTTAATATTAAGCGACGGTTAAAGAAGAAAGGAAGAGGAGAAAGAAAGAAAAGTAGGAGGAAGAGAAATATTTATAGACGGATTAAAAGGGGCGATTATATAGGGCGCGAGTATACGCTATTACTTATTTACTTACTATTTAGCGCTATTACCTACTTATAAATAGGATAGAAAGTACGAACGCGTAGAGGGGTAGGAGGAGGAGTAGGAGGGGGAAGGAGGGGGGTAATATTATAGGGCTAAGGCCCGGGCTATAGCGCGCTAATTCTTACGACTAACGCTATTAATAGCGCCGTAGCTATATCCGTACAACCTTTATCAAAACCTTGCATCTATAGTAGAGCCGCCTCTCAATTAGACTTTTCCTTCTTTATAGAACCTCAATTAAACTATACGACCAGCACCTGTATTAACCGTACTGTCCCTATTACACTACCTTTACTACCGAGGTAGAATTTATTATACTTATTAATATAATTAAGGAAGCCTTCTTTATAATAAGGTTTATTACCGGCCTTATAATAAGGCTAATTGATCCTATCCCTACTTTAAAATATAATAATTAATAAACTATTAGAACTCTAACGGTAAAAGTTATAAAGTTGGTAATAAAGTTTAAATATATAGATATTTATAAATACTAAGTAAAATAGGAAGTATTCGTTAGAAGGATTAAAATTAAATATTTAAAGACGGCCAAAATACTTATAGACGGTTTAATAAAAGTATTAGACTTTTAAAAATACGTAGCGTTTATAAAGATAGTAGGAATAAATTTAGTAAAGGATAGGGAGTCGAAAAGACAGGAGAATATAATAGTATATATTAAGATAAATAAGATTAATAAGGAGATAAACCCTGAAATGGTTATATAATAGTATAAATAGCTTTATTTCTAGCTAGTTTGGGTAGTTTCGTTTCTAAAAGACTTTAATTAGGGAGGTGTATTAATTTAGGGTATAGATCTAGCTAGTAAAAAGAGGGCTCTATAAAAGGATTAGCCTCCTAACTACCCAAAATTAGGGTGTAGACCTCCCTAATACTCTGGAGCCCCTAACTCTAGTTCTATAGAACTCTTATAATAGAATTAACAGATTTTACCCACTTTTTATTGAACCGTGCTTTCTGACACAAACCTCTCCCTACGGCCGTCGGCTACCCCTTCCGAAGACGGTCCGGTCATGGCCCTGGCCCTAAGGGCGGATAGCTCCAATATGCCGTACAGCCCGGCCAAGGACGCAAAGCACGCAAAGACCAGGGGCTGGGACAGTGTTTTTCACGTATAAGCTGGAACGCTGAGGTGGTGAGCTACCGCTAACAAAGAGAGCTGAGACCTGCAATACTGCTGCTACATGTGCCTACCAAAACTGCAGCTAGCAGCTACAGACAGCCACAAACCGGCCACGAGCAGACGAGTAAGACGAGTGAGACGATTGCCGATGATATTTTCTTCCTTTCTCTGGTCATTCGAAGCCTCATCAGTGTGGTATCAATAAACACTTCGAGCTACACTGTTCTCGTCGCCACCAGTGGCTGGCTGGGATACGGACGACGCCGGCCTGCAGGGTCTGACTTTGAATGTATGACTTGCTGAACCGTTGCCAAGGAAGCACATGTCTACACAGTACCAGGAATTCATGACTTTTTCTCCGGAGATAATCAACCACCACCTGCCACCAACTTTATTCTTTCAACGACTTTTTTATACTTAAAGGGCTCTCTCCCCCATCTCTCCCCCTGGAATATCTGTAGCTTCAAGTCCTTCAGCGAACTACCTACTCGTACACAACACTCGGAACAAGAACTGCCAGAGCAGGCAAAAACACTTGCTCTGGATTTGCACATCCTCCTCTCAACCCAACCTTGACTCTCACGAATCTTACCCCAATGATCTTCGTTGTCGAGTTCTTCTCTCTACTCCTCAAGCAAATCTTTCCATCCACTATACAAACTGACTGAGTGGACACAAGAAAAATCTTGGAAGCTATACACCGTTACCCAACCCAATCTCTCGACATCTTTGGTCAGAAGCAAAGATGTTGTCAACCGGAGTTGATATCGAGGGATGGCCCCCAAACACCTTCAAGACAGCCGACGCCGAGAAGGGCGCTGGTTCTGGAAGCGACATCGCTCACAATGAGGTCGCGTCTTTGTCCAGCAGTGGCCACGGCGACAAAACCCACCGGAAGCTCAAGTCACGCCATATCCAGCTGATCGGTTAGTCTATCCCTCTTGTCTTCATCGGATGACCTGACGGATGATCTGACTGACACGAGCTACAATAACAGGCATTGGAGGTACCATTGGTACGGCCTTCTACGTCCAGATCGGCAAGGGTCTCCTAAACGGAGGACCTGCCAGCTTGTTCCTGGCGTTCACCATCTGGTGTACCTTCATCCTTGCCATCACCATGTGCATGGCCGAGATGGTCACTTACCTGCCCATCTCTTCGCCCTTCATCCKATTTGCTGGCCGTTACGTTGACGAGGCCTTTGGATTCGCTGCGGGCTGGAACTTCTTCATCTTCGAAGCAGCCATGGTGCCCTTCGAACTCACCGCTTGTAACGTTATCATTCACTACTGGAGCGACGCCGTACCTGTTGGCGGCATCATTGCCATCACGCTTGTCATCTACGGATTGGTCAACCTGTTGGCTGTGGAGTGGTATGGTGAAACAGAGTTCTGGGCTGCGCTGGGCAAGTTTCTTCTCATCGTGGGATTGCTCATCTTCACCTTCGTCGTGATGGTGGGCGGAAATCCGCTGGGAGACCGGTTTGGGTTCAGGTATTGGAAGGAGCCTGGCGCTTTTACCGAGTTGTACTACACCGGTTCGCTTGGTCGCTGGTTGGGTTTTCTCCAATGCTTGATTCAGGCGAGCTTTACCATTGCTGGACCGGATTACGTTGCCATGGTACGTACCCCTTTACATGATCGAAGTAAACACGAAAAAACTAACACCCAACAGGCCGCCGGTGAAGCAGAAAACCCCCGCGTCGTCATGCCCCGCGCCTTCAACGCCGTCTTCTACCGTCTCACAGCTTTCTTTGTCCTCGGCTCTCTCGCCGTCGGCATCCTCGTCCCTTACAACGACGCCGAGATGGCACTCGCCTTTTCTTCCGGTGCTCCCGGCGCCGCCGCCTCCCCCTACGTCGTCGCCATGAACCGGCTCCGCATCCGCGTGCTCCCCGACATCGTCAACGCCATGGTCCTCACCGCCGCCTTCTCCGCCGGCAACAGCTACGTCTACTGCGCCTCGCGCTCGCTGTACGGCCTGGCGCTCGAGGGCAAGGCGCCTAGGGCTTTGCTCAAGTGCTCGAGGTCCGGAGTGCCCATTTATTGTGTGATGGTCGTGCTGTGCTTCGGCTTGTTGGCTTTTCTGCAGGTTAGCAACAATGCGGCCGTGGTGCTCTCGTGGTTCATTAGCTTGATGACGGCGAGCCAGTTGATCAACTATAGCGTTACTTGCACCGCGTATCTGAGATGGTACGCGGCGCTTAAGGCGCAGGGGATCAGTAGGGATAAGTTGCCGTATAAGGGCTTGTTCCAGCCGTATGCGGGGTGGTATGGGCTCTGCGGCTGCTTTGTTATGACGTTTGTTGGAGGGTATACGGTGTTTTTGCCGGGGCAGTGGAATGTTGCTACGTTCTTGTTCTCGTGAGTGTTTCTTCTTTCCCTCGGTGATATGAGGTTTGCTACAGTCTGCTGACAGATGTGGGGTTCTAGCTATACCATGATCGGTGTTTGTCCTGTGCTCTTTGTCGTGTGGAAGATCGTGAAGAAGACGAAATTCCACAAGGCCGAGGAGATTGACCTCTTCAAGAACCTTGATGAAGTGGAGGGGTATCAAGCAAACTATGTGCCGACCCCGTCTAGGTGAGCCAAACATCAAACTTTGCTAAATCCAGAGGACAGAAGACAATGCTCACATTTTTATAGGAATCGGTTCGAATGGGTCTTGGACTGGTTGTTTGGTTAAACATCCTAAGTCATTCGTCTAGTGATGCTTGTTTTACCTTGTCAGAGAAAAGCAAGCTGGTCAGCAACATGGGATCGATGAAGCAATGGGCGGCATTTGATGTCTGTACATATGCTTGGATACCCATGGCGATGGAAGCCAAGGGTCTATGTTGGCTATAAACCTCAAGTTCACGTTCTCCCACCTCTTGGCGTTGATTGACCCTGGTGTTGAATCTCTTCTTACTCGAGTAAGACAAAACGTCAAAGACATCAGTCATTGTATCACCGGCGCCAAGTGACTTCCGATTTCCTCATAACAAACTCGAATGTTAAACGACGTAGGGAACGTCAAGAACGGAAGGTAAGCTGACCAGTCACAACCTATAGTCTTCACTTCGATGTCCTGGAACGGTCTGGACCAGTTCAAGCATCGACATCGGTCGGGTCTATGGCGGGGGCCAAGATCCAGACCTCGGAAGCTCTTGCGTAGGAGGGATCACCACGCCTTCCCCCTTCCTATCGCTTCCCTTACCTCAACTTCGAAGCGAGCTTTACGGATTAGGCCATTCCGACCTTTCAAATTGTTTCTATCCTTTTTGCGTCTGTAACTCAAACGACGCAATCAACAGAGCGAGATGGCCTTATTTGTCTTTCCCCCGCCATCGAGTATGGAACCACGAGTGTCTCATCGACGTTTCTATCTAGATCCTCTCTGGATCTGGTCATACACCCGACAATCATCAAAGTTCCCGTCAATCATGTCGAAGTCCCATATTACGAAGGTAGAAAGTATACAAAAAACCCTTCCAGCAGCACCCGAAAAGCATTTCCCTCTCCACTCACCTCCTCACGGTCATAGCAAGGAACCGACACCCAAGTTCCTACCCAGTTCCAAAGCACCCTTCACAAAGCCAACTCCCAACCACTAGATCACCCCTCTGAATCCCTATCTAAATACCATGAGCTCCTCTAACTCCAACTCTTCCTCCGGACAAACCAACAAGCCCAACTACGCCGACAGCGACCGCAAGGAGAAAGAAGCCAAGAACCTAGCCAAGGAAATCAAGAGTTATCAGCAGGGTCACGGCCAGAAGACCCAGACGGCTGAGGAGAGGAACAAGGAATATCTGAAGGATAAGGAGAGGTTTCATAGGGGTCCTTAGAGGAAGCCTAAAAAAAGAAAAGAAAAATGGCATGGGAAGAAGACTATGAGGTGAAAGGGGGGGCGGAAGCTGGGAAGAGGCAGGATGTGAGTGGGAGTGGCAGCGGGAGTGGAAATGGGAGTGGGAGTGGGACTGAAAGTGGGAGTGAGAGTAAGAAGAAGGAAGAGACACTGACTGCCCCTGAGGTGGGCACGATGGAGGATTATGTGCGTGCTAACGAGGGAAAGAGGGAGAGTGGAGGGGAGAATGGGGAATACTGGGGGCGGAAGCGGAAGGAAGACGAGAGGGTGACGGAGTATTATCATCGGTGGTATTATTGAGAGAGGTGCGTGGTGGTCAGGAACTAAGAGTGGTAGAGGAATTGGGGGTGAATCGACTGACCTGAGTAAGGTAGATTAGTAGTCCGAAGCGAATAACTGAATAGCGACTGCATTGTGTTCTTGCCTTTTCCATCCCAGAAATGCGAATTGCATTTTGCTCAGGGCAACGCCAGAAGGCGGACCGCACATAGTCAACTGCGGAGCGGATCTTGCCCCCGCGCTCTTCGCGAGTCCGCATCGGTCCCGTTGTAATCCATCTGCTAACCCGCGGTTTCCTGAAAATAATGATTAGTGAATGGCAAGACCAACCGCCAAGTGGGAGATAAGGTTCGTTTGGATACTTGACCATATGTTTCTGCAGCCAGCTTTAGCAAAACAACATACACATGCCTTACTTTCCCATATTCCTTACACTCGCTTCCAAGCAGAACCTTGCTCAACAGCTGGTATCTCCTCACCTCCTCTCCGTAGTTTAGGCATCCCCGACAGTTCCGCTGGCCGGCAGTCTGTACAGACAAAACCGGCAGAACTACATGCAGCTTTCACCGCGCATGCAAGAGACAACAGCTGAACAGCACGCCTCCCCCCCCCCACACTCTTCAACAATTTACACAAAATCATTGAACCTCGCACCACAGGGCCTCCTTTGCAAAAATAAAATTTCACCGGATTCCAGATACCTTGGTTTACCCAAAGAAACGCACCCATTCAAGACAACAAGCGATCAACAATTCCTCTCCAGAGAGATCAGCCGCCATCAGAAAGGTTACGGATAGCCTCCCTCGAATTTCCTCTTTACTTCCATCCGACGGGCACCGTGGTCAACTCACTCCGGCACCTCTAGCTAACGGGCTCCGCTCCGTCCGTCTGTCTATCTTCGCTCCTTCGGACATCTCGACCTCTCGCGTCAAATAGACTCTCGAGAAGAGGGAAAGCAACTCCAATTAAACACCAGTGCCCTCACGCACGCCCGACGCCGCTATGAGCAACTCTGGCGAAAACTTCCTCCCTGACACTCCTCCATCCACCCCAGGTGCCGCTATGGCCGTCGCCTCGGGCTCCTCGAAGGCGGCCAGCAACAACAGGGCACAAAACAGCGTCTACAACTCCGACATTGACTCGGCACTCTATGACCTTCACATAGACTCCTCCTATCTCAATCCTGGTTATAGACCAAAACACAAACACCCAAGACCCTCCTCTCTTCAGGTACCAGCCAGCAGAGAGAAACGAAAAGAAGAACGGAGACGCCGAAGAAACGCTGCCCCGGAGTATCAAGAAAAAGCAAGAAAGATGTCATCACCAACACCAACGCCATCCCCACACCGACCTCCTCCTCCCCCTCCTCCTCCTTCTTCGGATTCTTCAGATTCTTCAGATTCTCCTACCATTGAGCAGGTGCCTCGGAAATTGCTCCGCTTTTACCCGAGTCTCAAACAGAAAGTATGTGAGGTAATTACGGTGGACGAACGGGAAATAATGGAGGGTCATGCTGCTCAAGTTGAGAGAGGATATGATGGAGATGTTGAGATGGAGGATGTACCGTCGAATGGTGGGAGTAACGCTGATTACGCTGAAGTTGAGAGAGGGCATGATGGGGATATCGAGATGGGGGATGTGCCGCCGCATGAGGCGAAGGGGGCAAATCCTGGAAGCAATGGTTTTGGGAGGAGTGACTTGCCGGTGGAGCAGACAGAGGGGGAGAATAACAAGGGTAAGAAGAGGGTGAGGTTCAGTGACCAAGTAGATGAAGAGGAGGAAAAGGTAGAACACGAGAGAGTGCATAAGCGGAGGAGGAGTGGTGAAGGTTCAGTGACAGGAAGATAATTTGCTTGGGTAAGGCATGGAGGATGAGTACAGTAAGCAGATGGCTGGATATGAGTTTGGGTTTGGGAAATGGGTTGCGAGTTGCAATAAGCGAATAGTGTTGGGAACAACAATAAACCGACAGCATAGCGAATGAGGACGGATTTCACATGAACAAGTATGGGAAATAACCTCGAAGATCACTTTGTGATTGTCCTCGAATCAAGCTTGGATAAAAAAGCAAGCCGAGTTAAGAACTTAACGCCTCCTACTGACCCGTAACCTTATCCCGAAACGCCCTTTTCCTTTTCCTATTGACGAGCCCAACACGCCATTATCCCCAATAAATAACCAACGATACCGTTTGCCCAAGATCCGCACCATAGCCCCCCTTAAATCATATTCATAGCACTTGCAACCCTCCCCGGATGTCTCGGTGGTATCGGCACCTCCGCCCTCGTCCTCGCCGCCGGTCTTGGAGCAGCAACCTCAGACTGACCCTCAGCACCAGTCTCGACACCAGTCTCAACACCAGCACAAGCAGGATGCAACTCCCCCGACACCGACCTCTCCAGCTTAACCCTCGCCTCCCAAGCCTTCCAATCATCCTTGAGTCTGCTTCTTCCGTTTTCCTCCTCATCTGTAGCTGTCGTCCCCCTCAGCTCTGTAGGTGTCGTGGGTGTTTCCATTTCTAGGTCCTCTTCTCCATCTCCCATGTTGCCGCGCTCGTTGTATGTGTTCGTGTTGACCCTCTCCAAAGTGTTCACTCGACTACTACTCCCATACGTTCCAGCCGTCCTGGTCGGCGATAATTGGCTCATAGAAATAGACATCTGGCTGTCTAGCGACAAAGAGTTCCACGATCGGCTGGCGTAGGATTTGCGGATCATGCTGGCTCGCTGGAGTTCTTCTTGTTCGAATTGGGAGGCCGCGGCTGTTGATTTTCGTCGGAGGAAGTTGAGAGTTAAGGGTGATGATTGTTCTTGTTGGTGTGTTATTGGTGTTACCAACTGCGGGTTTGAGTTTGGGTTTGTTTTCTGGCGCTGGCGTCGGTTGTAGTAGATGATGAGGAGTGTTGTCGAAGTGGCGAGGATGGTGAGGCCGACGACTATGCCGATGATTATCCAGGGGAGAGAAGGGTTGGATGTGAAGCTGGAGGATCCTTTGGAGGATGAGGAGGGTTGTGGTGAGGGACTGGGGGAGATGAAGTCCCGTGGGTGAAGGCGGATGATTTGGAGGGAATGGGGTATTGGTATTGGTGACATTTTGGGATATGCGTTTGATGTCTGAGAGAATATGGCGAGTGAGTGTTATTGCTCGAGGGGAGGGCTGTCTCTTTTGTGACAACATTAAGACGGGAGAGAGACTTCGGGTAATAATAGCACGGACGGGTGATCAGCTAGACATCCAGGATGGCGATCCCTCTCCATTATGTATTCAAAACAATACCTACTGTTCAACCGGTTGGCGACATGGTGGTAGGTAGCACCAAGAGGCGGCGCAACACAGAGACGAGACCTACCTCACCCCAGACTTAGACAACAATCTCATCGGCATACCGAAGCACTAAACCCGTATCCAAGGTTGACCCTAGCCCTGGGGGGCAGATCATTGGGAAAAGCTCTGTCTGGGATCCCGGTTTACACTACAAGGTGACCACGGATCCCACCTTCAATGCCTACTGAGTATAGATTAACTGCGCCTCCCATCAACAAGGTGAGTATGGGCGTATTATCGATTCGCATGCTGCCCTTGAAGTAACACAAACCAAAGTGCCAAGCCGACACTCTATACCGGACTCGGGCTGAAGAAGTGTCCTCACGCTTTCTTCATTTTCTGCATCCATCAATCGCGAACTTTTGACTAGCGATAGGTAGGTCAGTATATGCATGCAGGTTGCCCGTGATACTACCCATACCACCCATGAATACTTTCCGGTGATGGCTTGTCGTCGTTGGGTTTATCGTTCACGAAAGAAACGTGGTGTTGGCTTGTCGAAACGTCCGCCCCAATCGGATGGAGGGCCAGGGGAGGCGCAGCTGTCGATATTGGCTGCAAAAGCGTCGACTGCTATTCGCTCACGGTTTGCAGTGGTTTTCGGGTGATCATCGTGGGTTGCGTGGGATGTAACAGGCGCTAAAGCGTTACGGTCCCGAAGTGCATGCAGCAGTTAAACATGGTGAAGCTTCCGGCATTCGAGGCCTGGAAGGGTCCTGTCGATGCTACGGCGTGCTAAAAATTGCTTGTTGGTGATGGAGTTCCATGGTGGTGTAAGCCTCCATGATGTTCGTCTGGGAGGCATTGCGCTTAGAACCAGATGTTTGGTTCCATGGTTGTTGGCGTTGGTTGTTGAGAAGCCATCCCCAACCGTGCTCGAGCTGGCCAACAACGGACGGCCTCGAACAAGGGCGTGGCAGAGTTCGTGGACTTCCATGTTCAGTGGTTTCCATCACCAACTCGGACCTCGACCCTCTGACTCTGGTGTTTTGACTGCT
This sequence comes from Neurospora sp. CHS-2018a, assembly GCA_009802275.1. NCBI lineage: Eukaryota > Fungi > Ascomycota > Sordariomycetes > Sordariales > Sordariaceae > Neurospora > Neurospora sp. CHS-2018a. The sequence continues at coordinate 359,955 of RAKG01000056.1, forward strand.
GCTTTTCTTCGTAACGGGATTGCTCGTGTTAAATCCGGATACTGTACAGCTGAATCCTCCCAGTTGTTTGCTCTTCCTTATCATCCATCGGTAAAGCCTTCTTATCCTCAACACGTGTTTGCCGATCGTCGGAAACGATAACGCCTTCTCTTCGTATTCTCGAGCACGATATTCTTGGCGTCTCGGGCCGGCAACCGACTGGATGACGACGGAGAGCGGCTGACCTAAGACCAGAAGTTCTTCCACCACACAATCTCCAGGTTGTGTCTTGCATGTTAAACGTCGCCAATGTCTGGTGTTTAGGTATCCATTTTAAGCTTTCGTGTCGGTCGGTCGGAGGATTAGCGGCTGAGGGTATGTCGACGGCAAATCGTATATAATCAGAGACATGCGCATCGTCATTTGATCAACATGTTTTGGCGATGCCATCGGGGAGTGTTTTGTAAAAGTTAAAGTTACAAAACAGGTCCGATGGCGGGGCATAAGCGGGCGAAGGCGGGGTAGGCGGGCACAGTGGAGACCAAGGGCCGTGCCGGACTGCGGGGCCGCGGCGGCATGAACTCCGAATTGCGGAGCCGGCGTTTGCAAACCCAAGTGGGGTCTTCCGGACCCACTCACGGATTCCTGGTGGAGCCTCGGCATCAGTCACCCCTCCATAAAGGAAGGACCCGAGTCACAACTTCCACAAACTTCCTTCTTTCCTCTTTCCTCCCCCGTGAAGCTTCGTCCTCTTCAACGCTGCGTTTCTATGCTACCAACGGAGAGTTTTGCCTCGGCATTACTTTCACCATGGCATATGAGAAATTCGGAGAAATCGCTTCACTTCAATCCACCCCTCTGATCGCGTCAGGCTCGGCTCACTTCGGTGGCCTGGCTTGACAAGATTATGGCAATGCTGCCGGCAACGGCCTCACGCCACACGCGTGTGTAATTGGCATCAGAAAAGCAGGCTTCTATCCTACGCGCGCTTCGACAAGCTGGTGGGCAACCTACGCGCGTCACGGCAAGCTGGTGTGTTAGTCGTCCTCTGGGAGAGCCATTACGAAGCTTGTGGGTAGAACCACTTGAGTGCAATACGCAGCGTGCGGCGTCTGTCTTCTCCGGGAGGCAGACCTGTACAATTCGATTCCGATTACTCTGTTGAGGACGAAGCTTCACCACCTTTTTTCTTTCTCAGGTAAGAAGCACATGTGTCGACCCCGAAGGACAAGGATACTACTAACAATGTTGTCAACAATCACTCTTCGATGGCAAGCAAACGCGTGCACCAATTCTGTCAGAATCAACCCCCACGATCTTCTGAGGAAGAGCTGAACATTTCGTCAACAATCTCGTCTCCGCCGCAGGACCTCGACACCAGACCGCGAGAACATCAACCAGATTTTGGTGAACAAAACAAAGCCACGCCAAGGTGACATTGGGGGCGGCTTGCTGGTAACGGCACAGACGTGAATGTGGTTGATCGGCTCTTCGACTCCAGCGAGGGCGTAGACAAAACACAGCATTTGATCGAGGCTGTGACCTACCCCGTCTCCAGATCAGAGTAACGGCTGAGGCTTGGGAAATTGACCATAAACGTCTTTGATTCGCGTGCCACGATTGATATCCAAGGCAGTCACATGGCCACTTGAGAGGACGATGCTAGACCGAGGCAGGTAAGCTGACAACGGACAAGGCTCGGATCCTGCATCACCTACATATTGCTACGCACATCATGCTTCGTTATCTTTCGGTTCGCGGCTCAACTTCAAGTCCAACCGGGCATTGTTCCACGCGAGCATTTTGGCTCTGATAATACAACTGGCGGGGTAGTCCCCAACGGCATCCACAAGGCTGATGACACGCATAACCTGATGCGATATGAAATTCTGGAATCTGATTCTGCTACTTCTTTCACCGGCGTGACGCTGTCCGACTGTCATTTTCCATGTTACAGAGAGCATAACACTGAGTTCAAAAAGTGCTGAACCAACCCGTTATTTTTATCTTCAAGATTGAAAGCTCAACAGCCCCTAGCTCTACAGGCCATATGGTGGCGCTTGAGTATCGTGATGGCTTTCACGATCAACCAGTAGAGAACCGATGAGGCTGAGACCTCGGGGAGTACATAGTTTCAATATCTCCGCTCTTGGGAAGCACAAGATGTCGAGCAAGATGACTCGTACCCCGATCTGTCGGACGCTTCATATTAATATCCCGTTGGAAACAGGAAGGTGAAAGCTGCTCACTTGCCTTCGGCGCTTCATGACCTTTCTTGGAAAAGGACCAGCGGACTACGCTTGATGGCTGCCTCCTCGGACAAACAACCGTGTTCGTTTATACCACTGAACTGACCCCCACAGGCACACAAAAGGAGACAGAGTAGGAGAAGGATCTGAGTCTGGGTATGCTGACAGGCGCAGTGCAACCAAGAATCGCCAGTCACTCCCCTTGGGGAAAAGACGTCTGCGCCCCAGTGCAATATGCCGGGATCTCGGTCATCAGGCAGCACGAGCGCCGGTGAGCGTGAGGATATCGACCCCGGACAGACCGATGAACAGTCACCCCTTCTTCAAGACGCCAAAGGCGCCGTCAGCTTCGACACTATATCATCTGCTGTCCAACCCAAACAGAGTTCACGGCAGCAGCCAAGTCGAAGTCGCAGCAGTCCTGGCACTAGCTCAAAGATATCTACCGTGGATTTTGGCTACCCATCGAAATCAACCCCGGACTTAGCAAGACGCTGGACCATATCAGAGCAAGAAGAAGAAGACGGAACAATGCCCTCATCACCACCACTACCACCTATTAAAACCAGCACCGACACAGGCTCAACATCAACATCCAAAGCGCCCGCCGTCACCCCGACAATGACACCAATCCAAGCAGCAGCCGTCCGGTCTTTCACGGCCGCCGAGCGTGGAATTCTCAAAGCAGACTGACATCCAGCGGCCCCTCAGCAGGTAAACACGCCATCCTCATCACCGTCCTAGGCGCAATCAACACCGTCATCGCCGGCGTGTTGGCGCTCATCAAGGGTCAGGGCCTACCCGAGCGACTACGGCACGATCAAGCCGAGTTCAGGAAACTGCAGGACTGGATCGAGCAGACCGAGGCGCTGTTGGCTGTGGGCGTGATCGGACGAAACCGTAAAGAGGTCAGACTGTTGGTACAGGTCGCGTTTAGGAAGTATAATGCTGTGAGGCAGTCGGAGGAGAATAATAGGAATGAAAATTATGTGAGGGTTAGCGCGCCGGATCCGTTAGGGAGTGGAAGCAGTGCGCCGGCGCCGGCGGATCATGGTGGTCATACGGGGAAGTTGTTGGATCTGGATCATCATGAGGGGAGTACTGGGGGGTATCAGAGTGTGGGTAATGGGCGTGTGGGAGGTAGTTCACATTCTGGGCGTTAGCAGAAGCAGAATGTCGAAGATGGTGTGAGTGGTGGTCGATACACCAAAAATGTTGTTGTTGATGTGGCCGTCGATAGTGATCTGTGTCTCTTCAAGTGTAACGGTGGGTGTTTTGGCTTGAATTATGTTAGGCTTCACATCATATCTGGACAGGCCCTTACCAAACAAAACATTCTCAACAATGCTGTTGGACAGGAGAGTGAGACAATCGACTGCACCTGGTATCGTCGTGATGTGAAGGGTAGGCGAATTTCCATGCAGACAAGAGGAAGCGTTTGCCTTTCAGGGGAAGGTGGGGCGCACATTGGCTATCATTTCACTAACAATATTCAGCATCATATAGGCGCAGAAATGTTAGTGTACGCTAGACATGGACTTGAATACAGACTGGTCAACGATTCCAGTGCAATTCTCCATTCTTTTCCACTTTCAATAAATTTCGAACAACCGTCGAGGACAAGAAACAACCAAATTGGTTCCACCGCATTTGAACCTACAAAAACACCATGGACACATACAAACTTCCCATCAAGCACCAAGTGCCTCCTCCACCTCAGGAAACTTCTCCCGTTTGTGCTTCGCCTTAAGCTCCTCCCGCTCCTCCCACGTATACAACCCATCGCCGCTCTTCTCACCCAAATCACCACGATGAACATACGTCTTGTTCAGCCACTCCAACGGCTTCTCGCCAGACTCCGCAATCTCCGGCCGCTGCTGGATATAATGCTCCTCGACATTAGCCACAATATCCAGCCCGACCTCATCCATACGCTCACACGGTCCCTTCTCAGCATGAAAAAAGTCGCGAAACAGGGCATCAATCTCCGCCGGTTGCCCGACCCCTTCCTGCAGCACCGCTAGCGTTTCACGCTTGCACGCCGCCCAGATGCGGTTGAACATGAACCCCTGCGACTGCACGCCGGGAGGCACCACCATGGGCGTCAAGCCCATGTTCTTCATTTCCTGTGTTAGAAACGGGAAAATGCCCTCGTACGTGTGCGAGGAAGACATCACCTCCACCATGACGTTGCGCGGCGGGATGTAGTAGTGCGTGTTGACCAAGCGTCCGGGGTGTTGCAGGTGCGGCGCCATTTCCGAGGTCATCAGGCTGCTGCTGTTGGAGGCGATGATGCAGTTCTCCGGGAGAAGGCGCTCGATCTCGGCGAGGGCACGGATCTTGAGGGAGAGGTTTTCGGGGAGACATTCAATTACCATCCACGGTCCCTTTGTTGTTCTCGACTTGGGCTCAGCAGTGTGCGCCGCGCTGAAGTCCAACTTTTGACCATCACGCTTGCCTGCTATGGTCGCCTCTCGCAGGTCGGTGGTGAAGTGGACGGGGCCGGGATAGGTACCTTGGCTCAGGCAGTACTTGGCTAGGTTGTCGGTGAGGTACTCGGTTGAGGAGCGGAGCGCGTTTTTGGAGATGTCGTACACTGTGACTGGACGGAGCGCGGATGCCCATACCAAAGCTACCCGGCGGCCGATGTGGCCTGCGCCCATGATCAGGACGGGTTGTTCCCACATGTCTTGGTCGGTGGGTGGGTGCCATTGGGTGATTGACCGCGCGACTCGTTCGGGGGCGTGGGAGGTGAACAGCTGGGTGGCATGTCGGGAGAATCGCGCCGGACTGCGTGTTGCTCGCCAACGTTTCTGGGCATGTTGGAGAGCGCCGAGTGAGAACCGATGGCTGGAGTTGAACTGACAGCCATAGGCACGAAGAGAACGAAAGCCGTCCCAACTCTTCTGGAGGTTGGATGGTCGACACAAGAAAGGTTGAGTTACCACTGACGGGAGAGCCATGCTGACTTTGACATAAACTCCTAGGTCAATTGCTGGGACTGGAACAAGGAGTATGATTATTTCATATGTCCAGATCGGCGTTGATGTTTATGGAGTTGGCACACAGAAAGAGCAAACCCCAACAAGAGCGCGTTTGCGGTAAACGACTTCGTGCTTTATCGTCTAGGCGATCATCTGTGCGTCACCTGTACCTTGGGATGATGGTCACTGCATATCGCAGGACCTTCTGTTGCTCAGACCTCGGGTTCCTGGCACCTGATGAACTTCGCATTGCCTCGCTTCTGCGTCTATCAATCTCGTCACTCTCATGTAAGGCAAGGCTGTGCAGAATACCTAACCCCAAATTCGGCACAAGTCTATATAACGGTAGGTAACGTTCCCCGACATTGGAACCTGTCTAACTGTTAGACCGGTGACCTGTTAAACCTGCTAAACATCGTCGCCCTCCGCAGCCCACTTAAATCTTTCCCTTTCGCCTTCTTCGCGGTCTTCGCCTTCTTCGACATTTCGACGACATGTTTAAACATCGACACCTCCGATCTCACATGCGGGACCGCATAATGGGGGTCCATTTTGGCCCATTCGGTAAAATCCCACAGCCCCGGGGTAATGGTAAGAATAACCTCTTTACCCATCTCATCCCGTTGAAGACCTCCCAGATCCCCAGTCGGGTTCTCCCTAGCCACATACTCATCCTCAAGGTCTCTCAGGTGCATCTTATCGGGCACGAAGAGGTACCCATAAGCATCATCATCATCCCGAGGATCCGTGTATATAAGCGCCCAATTCCCCGATGATCGCAACATCCTGGAGTTGAGGTCGCTGGCGTGGCCGATGATCTGCACGGCCAGCTCCTGCAATTCTCTCTCCCGCTCTGCCCTCTCTTCATGAAAATATCCGTCCGAAAGCCGCTCGTGCTCTTGATCCTTTTCCCTTAAGAAATCGAGGATGCCATGGCAAAAGACCACTTCGAAAGCACGCGCCACCCGGGACGGACTTTCTTTCTCGTACATTTCTTTCAAGAAAGTCGCCAAACGAGCCCTCTGCTCGCAGAGTTCAGATATGGCTTCCTCAAAGCATTCTCCTGCTGCTGCCACTACTTCGTCACAAGCAACAGGTTAGCAAACATTTCAGACACTAACAGATCATCCAACACAACCCAAACAAAAAAAACTTACAAGACGTAACCCACAACTCCATCAACATCTCCTTCCCATGTCCAAAAGCAAAATACTCCGACCGTTGCCGATCAAACATCAGCTTATACAGCCTCCTCCAGACCAACGCCTCCAGCAACCACTTTCTAAACGGCCCCCCATTCGGTCTCCAGTACGCAGTCAAATGCCTCGTCATTTTCCTGAACTCCTCCCGGACCTCAGGTACCCGCTCAGTCAACTCATCAAGGGTTCGGTCCGTGGGGATCTTGTCGACGAATTTCTGAACCAGAAACTTGAGATGGGCAAAGTCCCGCTTGAGATCCTCCGTGGTGACGGGGTCGCCGTAGTGAGGCCCCGATGCCCGCGTGAAGATGCCGTGGGTGTATGGCAGCCCGTCGGCTTCGGTGCGGCTTCGTCTCGCATAGTACGACTCTTTGAGTTGGGTGAGTCGGGACGTGATGCGCTCTTCTTGGATTTCGGGGAGGTGGCGGTAGAGGCGTTCGGAGGTTATGCTTGGGGATGAGTCTGAGGAGGTGTCTGAGGGATCAGAGGGGTCTGAGGGGTCTCCGTCTCCGTCGCCGTCACCGTCACCGTCACCGTCACCGTCACCGTCACCGTCACCGTCACCGTCACCGTCACCGTCACCGTCTCCGTCACCGTCACCGTCACCGTCACCGTCACCGCCTCCGCCTGCTGCTGCTTCTGCTGCTTCTGCTTCTGCTGCTGCTTCTGCTTCTGCCTCTGCCTCGGCCACTTGACTGCGATATCTTCTAAATATCTCTCTCTCTTCACTCCCCTCCGGCCCCTCATCCACCTCCCGTTCCTCATCCTCATCCCCATCATCTTCACCCCGACCCCGACCCCGACCCCGACCCGGATGCCGCTCATCATCATCATCAAACTGCACCTCCCTCTCCTGTACCCTCCCCGTCCCATTCCTCACCGCAACCTTAACAGGCGGCGACTTCTTCTTGTTCTTCTCCTTCTGCTTTTCATTCCACTCTCTAGCGATCCTGCCTGCCTCATCATATGCCGCCTGACTACTTCTATTTCTATCTGCCCTCCCTGCCCCTGCTGCTTCCGCCCGGGCCACCTCTGATGACGTTCTTGGCCCTCTCGGCGCATTCGGTACTGACTTTCGCGGAATTTCAAAAGCGTTGTTTCCTGCAAGTTGTTTTCGGGGGTTGGGGTTGGCGGCGGTCTTGGCTATGGCGTTGGCCTTCCTTGTCCCTTCAAGGCCTGTTTTGGTCTTTTTGTTTGGGGGTTGTGGATCTTCGTCTTCGTCGTCGTTGTTGTCATTGTCTTCGTCTTCATCTTCATCTTCCTCCATCTCTGACGCAGCTCTCTTTCTGCCTGCTGATGTCTTTGTCGCCGCTTTCGCCTTGGAAGCGGCGTTCTTCTTCTTAGGCGCTGCCTTCTTGGGAGAAGCCTTCTTAGGAGACGCAGCTTTCTCAGGAGAAGCAGCAGCCTTTGTCTTAGGAGCAGCAGCCTTCTCCTTCCCCTTAGGCGAAGCCTTTTTGCCCTTTCCCTTTCCCTTGGGTGTGACAGGCGGTTGCTCATCATTGCCGTCATCCTCTTCATCGTCCTCTTCGTCGTTCTCTTCGTCGTCCGCAGCATCCTTTCCCTTCTTAGGCGCAGCAGCCTTTCCCTTCTTAGGCGAGTTCTTAGGAGCAGCAGCCTTTCCCTTTTTCGCAGCAGCAGCCTTTCCCTTCTTGGGCGCAGCAGCCTTCTTCTTAGGCCCACCCTTTTTACCCTTCGCCGGTGTCGCAGGTGGTTGTTCATCTTCGTCCTCTTCGTCCTCTTCGTCATCCGCATCCTCCTCGGCTTCTTTTGCAGCTTTCTTGGCTTGTGCTTCTTGTTTCTTTTGCGCTTCTGCCTCGGCTTTGGCTGCTGCTTCAGCTTCTTTCGCGGCTTTCTTTTTGGCGAGGGCTTCTTGCCGCGCTGCTCCTGCTGCTCGGGGCATTTTGGCGGTGTTTTTGACTGTCGATTCAAGTAAGGAAGTTCAATGGATTGTAACGAGTGTTGTGACAGGGGATCGCGAATGTGATTGATGGTTCTTGGGGCTTTCAAGGAGGTTTCAAAATGCTCTTTCTAGCCGAAGTGGTAGTATAAAATGATGGAGCTTGATCTCTGTCTTTCTACCTTGGAGGAGTTGGAACTGACGAAACTGGAAAAGTTCCCTTGGAACTCATTTTCACTTCGCGGTGTTGCACTCCTATGGGGGTTATTTACATTTGCATCGCCCAACAAACAATGCCTCCCTTGATGGCCGTTTGCGGATGTTCTACGTTGGTGTTGGGTTTCTTCCCGGTGTCTTTCTTTGTATCCCTGGTTCATTGTCACCTTTGAGCTCTCACGCCGGTGAAAGTTTGCCGGACGCATTCTCTCTTGTTTTCGACCACATGGGTCATTGGGGAGCCAGTATAGTCGCATACTTGCACGTTCTTCTCCCCGCATGCGATGTTTCCAGCTTGCCATAATCGGTTATTCGAGTAGTACGGAGATCGCCAATTTGAGCTATGTGCCGAATCTGGTGGTGGTTGGTCTGGTGGTAGGCTCGGTCTTTGTCTACCCCTAGTGGCAGCTACAACAATGAAGGGAGCAAGGGACCAGTACCGTTTGTGGTGCAGCTCATCGCCGGCGGTCTGGTCGGCAAACAATTGAATAACTTAGAATCCCTGTTACTTCGGACATACGGTCATAGCGTCGCAGGAAGGCGAAATCGCCATGAAGCTGGTGATAGTACGAGTGGTGTCCTCACACTTCACGCCTGACACTCACATTGCCCACGGGCAGGAACACTATGGAGTCGAGTGCATTCCATTCTCCGATTACTATTTCTCTCGGTCTAGGGAAATGTTCAGAATCGCGTGCCTCTCAAGGTCCTCAAACAACACCAGAACAAGATTCGTTGACCCGTACAATTGATAGTGTCTTGCAAAAATCTTCCTAAAACTCGACACTCTCGGAGGAAACGCGTGCATTAATTCATTTCCTGTGATCAACATCTCTTTAGTCACTTGACGGCAGATCTCCTCCGTCGCATAATCTTCCTTCCAAACCACCTTCCGAAATCTCACATCAGAACGTTGTCTCCGCATGGTAACATTCGGCTCTCTGTACGAATCTGGACGAAGGCGACGGGAAGGTTTCAGATTCGAAAATGCGAAGATGCACGAGTCCCAGCCCGAACCAATGATCTTCGAGGGCTTTCTAGGCAACGACTATTTGCTCTTAAATATGGCAGGTGTCGTTAATCGTGGATCCTTCCTAGCAACCCAGCCCCGCCACTACCGTCACATCCCCGATACAACACATAGCAAATTCAGAACCGAGTATGGTTGAACATTCAATATTTGGCTTTGGTTCGTAGTAATCATCTACCTACGAATACCTCCACCAATCAGCCTTGATGATGAACGCATTGAAGGGGGTACTCGATGTGGTCGACCATTACTTATGTCCGGACGTTACATCAATCCGGGGTTGAAAGTAAACATACAAAAGGGGCAAGTCTTCGCCTTCTTGGCCTCCATCGACAGCATTCAGTGACAAGCTCCCTTCATCGCTTCAACCCATTGCCCAAGATGTATCTCCCATTCCTTACCCTCCTCGTAACTCCAGGACTAGTCGCAGCGGCCATCCAACCCCAAGCCTATGCCTCCTCAGCAGATGGCAGATACAAACTCTCCTCCTACAGCGCTCCCGTCCGGGGCACCGGCACCCCGGGGTCCAACTCAACATGGAAGCTCACCATAGACGACACCTCCACCGGCCGGAAGCAAACCATCAAAGGCTTCGGCGCCGCCGTCACCGACTCCACCGTCACCGTCTTCAACGCTCTCCCCTCGTCTCAGCGCACCGCCCTCCTCAACACCCTCATGACCTCCGCCGGCGCCAACTTCGCCATGATGCGACACACCATCGCCTCCTCCGACCTCTCCGCCGACCCGGCCTACTCGTACGACGACTCCAACGGCCAAAGCGACCTCTCCCTTTCCAACTTCAACCTCGGCGACCGCGGCAACGCCATGGCCTCGCTCCTCGCCGAGATGAGACGTCTCCAACCTGGTCTCACCATCCTCGGCTCCCCCTGGAGTCCTCCAGGCTGGATGAAGCTCAACCGTGTGATCCAAGGCACCACGGTAAACAACAACCTCGACCACGCCTACGCCTCCCAGTTCGCGCAGTACTTTGTCAAATACCTCCAAGCGTACCAATCCAAGGGAGCCAAAATTGACGCCATCACCATCCAAAACGAACCTCTCAACTCGCGCGCGCAGATGCCTACCATGTACATCTACGCCGACGAGGCCGGGGATCTCATCCAGAATAACATCGGCCCAGCATTACAGAACGCAGGCCTGGATACTAAAATCTGGGCATACGACCATAACACCGACCAACCCTCCTACCCTACCACCGTCCTCTCGCGCGCAGGAGGGTATGTGCCGGCGGTGGCATGGCACTGCTACGCCAGCTCGCTGGACTGGTCTGTCTTGACGACCTTTCACAACGCACACCCGGGCGTGGAGCAGTACATGACCGAGTGTTGGACGTCAGCGCGGCAGCCGACGCCGTGGCACTGGGCCGCGAGCTTCACCATGGGACCGCTGCAGAACTGGGCGAGCGGGGTGACGGCGTGGGTGCTGGGGACGGATACCAACGATGGGCCGCACTTGACGGGCAGTGATGCGTGTGATAAGTGCACGGGGTTGGTGACGGTGGATACGGCGGCGGGGACGTATAGTTTGAGAGGGGATTATTATATGATGGCGCAGTTTTCGAGGTTTATGAGGAAGGGCGCCGTGGTGATGAGTGGTACTGGCAGTTGGACGTATGGGGATGGGTCCGGGCTGGAGAGCGTGGCGGCGACGAATGCGGATGATGGGAGTAGGACGGTGGTGATTGAGAATAAGTTTGGGAACGAGATGTATGTGACGGTTGAGGCGAAGAGCGGGGAGGTTTGGAGCGGGTTGGTTTATAGGAACTCGGTGGTAACTTGGGTTTTGCCCGCTCTTGGGGCATAAGATCGGCGATAGACTCAGCAAATCGAAGTTGATGTTTCAGGGCGAGCAAAATAGATTACAATGAAAACCCAGATAATATGAATTTATACACAGCTAGCTAACAACCTTGCTTGAGAATATCGTTCAGACCCTGTCATTCTGCTGTACACCAGGCCTCTATAATTAATACGTCCACTTCGAGTTGCAACCGGTGAGGTTCAATTCTAATCATAGAACAGATAATGAGGGTAATATGGGCAGATTCCCATTTTTGGCTTGCCTGTCAAGAAATCTTGTGAAAGCAACTGAAAAGGAGACTTGCCGTCTAACGGGTGCTGTATTCAACAGCCACGTTCTTTGAACCCAGACGCTTGCCGTCGTATATGACCGCAAAGTCAATCGAAGAGCCAGAGCAAGTCATCTCAACCTCAAAATGCAGCTGGTGGTAAACCTCGCCCAATGAGTTGGTGCGGGTTGGCAGTGACAAGATGTCCACGACCATTTCCCATTTGATCAGGCAAAGCTCTTTGACAGTTGATTCGACGCGGTCGGGGGGCGGAGTTACGGTGGTCAAATAGATCGTCTCGTGCAAGGACGTAGCAGAGGTATTCGGGTAGAAGGTCCGGTAAAACTCCTTCTTGAGCGGTTTCTTCGTGGAAATATCCTCGCCCTGACAAGCAATATTAGTCACTCCGTACCTGCTGTCACCTGGCCAGGATACACACCTCTCGAAGGAACCACACCATCTGGTGTCTGGCACGCCACATCTGCTCATCATCACACCAGTATTTGTCAACCTCTTGGTGCTTGATGGGATCCCAGGCCTGATGGTTTCTGATGCCATAACTCGCTCGTGAGATTCTGGCATCTACCTTGATAGAGAGGCTACCAATCCCTCTGGAGGCTGAGGCATGAAGAACAGCGCCACGGCAAATTGCCGTCCAGCTAAGAAAAAGAGGTCAGAAACATGAATGGTCTCTCCAAAGTTTTGTTCGTACTCACGGGTCAGCACCCCTTGCCTGCAACACCTCTATATCTTCACTGAGCAGGCGATCCTTCATAACCTTGACCTTCTCAAACAGATATTTGCATCTGCCAAATCCGCCAACGAGGATGACATACTGAATAGGGTTTTCGTTAGTATAACTTGCTCTGAACAGTTGGATTGTGTTAGAAGGCTCTTGACCATGGCATACCTTTGGATAGACATTGTGCTTCTCCTTCACAGCTACGGCCTGACGGTGGATCAAGTTGTTGATTTTGTCAATCACAGGATTAAACGCATCTTCAATCTCCTTCGAAGTGAATGTGACCTTTGGGAGAGAAGTGACCGTAAGGCGCTCCTCGGGACGTAAGCACTCCCAGGGAAGATTGAAAGACCAAGTCTTGTTGGACTTGGTATCGAATCTCTGCTTGATGCCATGCTCCCATTCATCGTGGATCAGACGTTGGCGGGTCTCAGGTGATAACATGTCCCATTTCTTTGGCTGCATCTTGTGCTTCAGCATGTCGACGAAGGCCTCGTCCACAAATACTGCTCCGCAGAGTCCACCTATATCTTGGTAAGTAATTTGCAACGTGCCAATACCGGGTTGATTGTTTATACCTTCTCCTTTGACGCTCTCTCTCACCACCATTGGATCTGGCTGTGTGACTGAATACGAAATCACATCAGCCGTGCCGCCTCCACAATCGACCACAACAAAGGTATCTCCGGCCTATAAAACAGAAAACGTTAGTTGTGATGGCTCAGTCATAACCAACCACTGTACACAAACCTTGATATCCTATTAACTTGTCAGTAATGAACTTAGCACAACTCCGAACAAGCATGCCTCACCTGTCTTCCTTCCATATCAGCAAATGTGGCAATGGCTCCTGCTTCGGGCTCTGACAGGAACGTGAGTTCAGTCTCTCCAGCAGCTCTGGGTCCCAAGATACCGGCGAGGTTGGCTGCCTCTCTCATGCGAGAGCGAGCGTAGTCAGGCCAGATTGCGGGAAGTGTCATCACCACATGAAACTTTGAGTAGTTCACAAGAGTTTTGCTGACACTTTCCGTGATACGTTGGATGCTGTGGTTCCACAGGCATCGCAGGTACACTGCGATAGCTTCAATGGGTGTTCTGTTGTGCCTTCTCAGGTACTCGCGAGCTTCCAGGATGCGACTGGAAACTTTGACATCGGCGGGAAGGTCTTCATCATCAAGCAATAACAGCTTGAACCACTTGACTTGGTCGGCATCCTTTGCGACGGAGTATCCCCACTCTACCTGGTCTTGACCAACAAAGGACAGTGCGGTTGGAGTCTTTTCCTCGTTAGAGCCGGAGTAGTTGTCGGTATCCCAGCTTGTGATGACCTGTACTTTGTCACCCTTGGTTGACCACGTATAAGCCACGCCCGAGAACGTGGTTCCGAAGTCGATTCCAATGATAATAACGCTTCCGCCACCTGCGTTAGTAACCTGGTCCGGGACGGACTCGTCGTATTCGAGCTTCGCGATCTTGGTTAAGACCATCTTGACTGTTGGATCAGGCGTGTCAGCACATTAGTTTGACCTCCAGTACACAACTCATCGCGAGAGGGATGCCCACAAACTTACCCGTAGAGGTGATATCTAGTGTCTACGTCAAGTGGCAGTCGATGCTGTGGTTGGCATGCGACCTGAGAAGCGAAGACTTCAAGCTATGATGATTGCCTGAGATGGGCGACGGTAATGCTCGAGGGCAGCTCGAAAGTATTGCTTGCAGGATAATGGTGGCAAGCGATGATGGTTGAACCAGGAGTGAGTTGGTGCAAGAGATGAGGACGACGGCCCCGAGGATGAAGGCTGGCTGGTGGGGCCAGCCAGGAATATTCGAAATGGAAGAGGGGGTGTTCCAGCTCAAATAGCGCGGAGAAGAACCTGGAAGACGGAAGATGGTGACTTCCTACAGATAAAAAGAAACTGCTCTGGTGCTCGTTGGAGGTAAGTACGGAAACCAGGAGCGGCAGGTTGTTGGGAAAGAATTCCATTGTTTGTGCGTTCAAGTTGCCCAAATTTCAAAAAGACAAACGGTAAGTGCCTTGCTGCATTCTTAAACGGAAAGAACATGCAGGTGGGTAAACACTGAAAAGAATCGCACATTCAGTTCAAGAAACCAAACACGGCAGGCGCGTCAATGCATTACGCGTACCGCAACCTGGAAGGTTTGAAGTCAGTGAGTGAAGGCACTGCAGTTGCCTGGGCACTTTCCGCCTCAGGTTTGCACACTTCCACCCTTCGTTTGCTGGCACAAGAACTTCCATCTCATTCCGATCTTTCGGTCGGCAGAGCCACACGGCCCCTCCCACACGTTGCTGTTACCGAACAACTCCAAAAGCCAGGCAACAACATCACATCCGATAAAACACACGCTCCCCCGCTAGGAGGTAAGTACCGGCATTTCACCTACAGCGAGTTGTCTAACTTGTCACCGATTCCTGACCGTCAATCCTGACATTGCTAGGCATCGTACGGCCAAGATGGCGCCCCTGGACCCCAACAGAACAAAACCATTCGAGGCTGGTTTTGAAGCGTCTTTTACCAGAGATACGAAGACTTCTGGCTCACCCCTCAACTCGCATTCCAACAGATGCTCCAACAGAGGCAGTATCAGAGATGCCGACAAGGACCACTCACGCACCATCCACATCAATCAGGAGGTCTTCGAAGATGAGGATGGGCTCACTATGGTTTCAACCCAGCCCCGTGCGCCAAACAACCAAATGGCGACTCAACTCCCAGCTGGGCCTGCTAACGATGTTAACTTTGTTGGAAGATTTCGCGGTTCCATACGGAGGCTGCTTCCCTTTTCTCAGGGCGCTGATGAGGAAAATGCGTACATGCATGCCGCAGGCAATGTTGGACACCAGCCAGTCACTGTGTCGACTTTCCTTCACCATGATTACAGCAAGGCAAACAACGAACACAACCCTTTCCCAGATGTCGACCACGTAAAGCCTCTTTATCAGAGCCAAATCAACGACATTTCTGCGAAGCTAGCGAACAAGGAAGCTCATTTCCAGAGTGAGATCGCTCGGCTGGGAGGCCGTAATGCTGAGATGTCAGACAGATGGGTGGAAACAGAACGTCATTATCAACGCCGCATTGCTGATTTGGAGAATCAAAAGGCAAGAATGACAGCCGAGTTGGCTCGAAAGGAAGCTCAATACCGAGGCACCATTTCCGCATTGGAGACCCAGAAATTCAACATGGCAGCACAGTGGAAGCAAAAAGACTCTCGATACCAAGGTATGATCTCAAATTTGAAGGCTCAAAACTCCAAGCATGCAAACAAAGCCGCCGCCCTTCAGAAGCAGTTCGATGTAGCATGTGCGGACTTCTCGAAAGAGCTCGCCGAAGCTCAATCGAAAAACTCTTTCAAGCAGGTGAAAGCCACCGACACGGAGATCCAGGGGTCCTGGAAGGATCTGTCATTTTTGGTCCGTCAATTTGTCAAGGAACACTGCCCGGCCTCCTTCTCTCCGTCGATGCTGCAGGAACGTCTTGTGGTCAATCGGGTTCCCGACCTCAAGCATTTCTGTCTTAACCCAATCTTGGTCTTGCAATCTCCATTATTTGCCCAGTCCTTGCTGGAAATGTGCATATGGGGGTACCTTTACAAAGCTGTCTTTGATCCACATGCGGACTATTGGGCAGGAAAAGTTGGGAGGAACTTCGTGTCCACATGTGTCAGTCTTCAAGGTAAGTACACCCTATTTGGCCTGTTTACATTCCCTGCTACGTCCGCTTACATTTCCACTCAGACCTTATCGCCCGCAACTCCAACAGCCGCACCTCCAGTTCATCACTTCCTGCTTTTCATCAATGGAGGTCTGACTCAATGCACCAACTTGACAAGCTTGGGGCAATTAAACCCTCCTCGAACGAAGCTATGGCAGTCAAAATGCTCGACTATCTCGCTCCCATTCTCAACCAAACACCAAAGGGCATCCCTACTTCAGCCACCGATGCGGTTGAAATTATGGTCGCGGCTGTCAACATGGATAGAATCTTCCGGATGTCCAAGGCTCACTACACTGTCATGATCTCCAAATGCGGTCCTCCATTTTATCCGCCCTTCTTTGGGTTTCCGTTCGATCCCAATTGCATGGAGCAAAAGTCCGAGTTTGCGGGCTTTGGAGACCGGAACGGAAGTCATCCCTCCGACGTTGACCTTGTTGTCTCCCCAGCCATCCTCAAAGCCGGCAACACTGACGGGAACAATTACCAATCTCAACAGTTCCTCGTCAAACTTGGAGTTGTGTGTAACGTCCAGATGTTCCTCAACGCTGCTAAGGTGAATGAGGCCACAGCGATCTCTTCAACCAGTAAAGACGTATCGTCGGTGCCTAGTCGATCAGTTCACAACAAGACCGCATTCTCAGCGGAGCAGAGGCGTGAATCAAGCGAAGACGACGACTCTGATGTTGATATGCTTTGACTTCAGTGGTAGGCGCAACAGGCGGGGTGGCCGTTCAATGTGGAGCTTCAGACATTGAGAGACCGATTGTTTTTATGTGATACTTAACATGTATTCTGGACGGGTTGGTGTTATGTTGTCATGTGGACCATTTTCTATTAATGGGCTTTGTATTTCCTCGGTATTTTCCTGTCTCTGAATCGTGTAGAAGATTCTCTTTCATTACATGACATTAACGATCTTTGTCGAGGGAAAGGGAAGGATATCTGTCAACTATGGGAGGGCTACTTTCCCCTAATGATCTGTTAAAGTACATTACATCAATAAGTAAAGCAACAGATTGTTCCCATAGATCTCGATAAACCTCGAGAGTCAACCATGTCTATTTCTAAGACCTTGGGTGAATGAGTCCGCTTTTGAGAGTGTAACTTTGAGTCAAGTTTAGGCCATTATCCTTCTGCTCGGCAAAGTCAGTAGAGGTATCAGGTGATCTATGATATGTTGCAGGTTTTCTGTCAACGCTGGGTGCTGACAGAAACCTAGGCCATCAACAGTCACACTGGGACCAAAATGAAATGGCCGATGCGGCACCGTAATCAGAACCCGGCCGGCCAAAAAATGCGATGTTCAAGAGGCGCTCTACCTGATTCGAGTGTCCGGAGACGGCCCTGTCGTCACTCCCGTGGGATCTATTTTTTTTTTATTTTTTTTTTACCTGGGTTGACGGGCGACGCAGTAGCCGTCGATTTGCTTCATCTCTTTTGCTAACGTAATGCGTTATCTTTCATGTTTGAGGTAGTCAACCAGTCGGGATCTTTCTCGTTTTCATATCTCAAAAGGAAGCCCCGAAGGTGGTCACTTGGGTTTTGCCGGCTGTTGGGGCGTGAGTACTGTGTATAGTAGGAGAACATGGATTGTTGGAATTTCACCAATCACTGGGGTTGGCCATTCGAAGATTGCATTCTGTTTTCTATCTGTTTGGATGCCAGTTTGGCTCAATGCTCTAATATACATTGGGCTTTATGAGATTCAAGTGCTCATAACCCGGAAGATAGGCTGCTTGCGGTACCAAGTTGGGCACACAACGTGCGGTAGATGATGGAATGTGACATTCCATGATGTTCAGAAAAATTGAAGCAACATTTAAAGCAATGTCGTAGAGCAAACGATGGCGGAGAAATCATCAACGAGTGTTGTAATCGACCTTCACGCTCTTGGAGCCTTCCTTCTTCCCATCACGATAGATCGCAAAGCCGACTGACCGGTTGAGGCGAAGAGTGGGGAGGTTTGGAGCGGGTTGGTGTACAGGAACTCGGTGGTTACTTTGGTTTTTCCGGCTGTTGGGCAGTAAAGGTCAAGCTTTGCACTGGAGATAAGGCTCTCAAAGTTCTATTTTCTCATTATTCTGCAAATCTGAATCCCTTGGTCCATACCTACTCCCATGATTCCATAAGCCACTCATGTGTTCCCTTTACCGCTCCTATGAACGGTTCCAAGTTCGGGTTATACGCTAGCTATCTAAAAGCACGGTGTACCCGTAAAATGTTTCATTCTGAAGGTGAAACCGAGTACTACTTGTGCTATGATATGATGCCTAGTAGGCTTGATGCGCTGTGCATTGTAGCAAGTTTCCATCTGTGGAAAAATTGGATGGCTAGTGTACGTGTATGCAATGCCGCCAGCTCGCAAATACCTCTGGGTAGATGATGCAGAGCCCAAAAGTGTTATTAGCGGGTGCTGTAGTTGATGCTGACGTTCTTTGAGCCCTGCCTCTTCCCATCGTGGTAGATAGAGAAATCGACGGATTCCCCTGAGCACGTCATATGGTATTCGTAGTCGAGCTTGTGATAGATCTTTCCTAGAGCATTTGTGTAGATCGGCAATGAGGGAGCATTGATCGCGGTTTCCCATTTGATCGAGCATAGCTCCTTGACGCTGTAATCCAGTCTGGTTGTCGGGGGGACTTGGGAAGTTTGATAGATTGTGCAAGATTTCGGCGTGACGATGCTTTCGTCGACTTCGAAATGCTGAATAATCTCCTCGGTAACCGGCTTCTTTGCAGAAATATCATCCCCCTGTTGATCTGTTAGTGGTGGTTTACTAGATATGTGTAAATGTTTATGTGCTTGATACCAGCTTACGCACCTCTCGCAAAAGCCAAAACATTTGCTCCTTAGCTCTATAAACCTGTGAGACTTCGTCCCAAACCTTATCACCCCAGCTATGTTTGCGGACATCCCAAACTGGTCGCAGACAAACACCGTAACTCGCACGCGCAATCCTTGTCTGGATCTGGACAGAGAGTTTCCCCAGACCTTGCATAGTAGCTGCGTGAATGACGGCACCGCGACAAATTGCAGTCCACCTGGATTGAAACAATCAGCTCTAGTCGATGACACTAGATAATGCTGGAGGAATAGGATGTACTTACGGGGCGGCTCCTCTTGACTGCAGGATTTCAATCTCCTCACCAAACTTATCTTTAACCATCTGAAAAAGATATTTGCAGCGCCCGAATCCCCCAACCATGACCACGTACTGCGTAGAGACCTTTGTCAGCGACATACTTTGATTTTACTTTGGGGCAGATGCTATAACCTTTGGGTTCGCTCCTGTCTTTTCTTTGACGGAGGTGATCTGACCGTGGATAAGATCTGTGATCTTCTCAATGACAGTGTCAAAAACGTCCTTCACCTCCTTGCCAGTGATCACCAATTTCGGCATGGAAGCAATTGATCCGCGTCGTTCCTTGGCTGTCATGCACTCCCAAGGCATGGTAATAGACCAAGTTCTCTTGAGCCGGTTCATGTCAAACTGCTGCTTGATACCTGTCTCCCATTCGTCGTGGAGCAGCCGATGGCGGCTTGCTGTCTCCATCGCATCCCATTTCTTTTTGGGAAACTTGGACTTCAGGAGGTCGTTGAAGGCTTCGTCAACGAAGACGGCACCGCAAAGTCCGCCTTGAAACGTCGAAAGTCAGCATCAAGGAAAAGACCATACAATGTGAAGTTTGGGGAGCCACTCACCTGTTCCCTTGACACACTCTTTGATAATCAAAGGTCCAATGCTAGTGCATTGGTAAGAGATCAGGTCTGAGGTACCTATTTGTACAGTCGTTCAGCTTTCTCTTCCGGTTCTTTCGCAGGTTGGGTGTTAAAAGTTGACTTACCTCCACCGCAGTCAGCCACGACAAAAGTGTCTCCTTTCTGTTGGGAGGTGAAAGTTAGCAACCAAGTTGAGGGCTACACTATTATATGGGTAATTTACCTTCACGTCAAACCTATCCTCCATCTCCTCGAGTGTAGCCAGGGCAGCCGCCTCAGGCTCTGAGACGAAGGTGAGCTGAGTCTCACCGGCAATTCGTTTCCCAAGAATACCGGCTGTCTTTGCGGCTTCTCTCATCCTGTTTTGGGCATAGCTGGGCCAGATTGCTGGAAGCGTCATCACAACATGGAATCTGGAGTAATTCATGATGCTTCTTCCGATGGTCTCGGTAATGCGTTGGATGGAATGGTTCCAAAGGTGACGAAGGAACACGGCGATGGCCTCCTCAGCGGTTTTGTTGTGCTTGTCAAGATAGTTGCGAGCTTCTTGAAGCTTGTCGGAATCTCTGACGTCTTCGGGAAGGTCCTCGCTATCGAGGAGGAGCAGCTTGAACCACTTCAGCTGTTCATCCTCTCTCGGAATAGCATAGCCCCAAACCAGCTCGTTGTGCGGGCCGTACGAGATCGCTGTCGGTGCTTTCTCTTCATCGGAGTTTGAGTGCAACTCCGAATCCCAACTGGTGATGAT
Organism: Neurospora sp. CHS-2018a; assembly: GCA_009802275.1. Lineage (NCBI taxonomy): Eukaryota > Fungi > Ascomycota > Sordariomycetes > Sordariales > Sordariaceae > Neurospora > Neurospora sp. CHS-2018a. The sequence continues at coordinate 380,545 of RAKG01000056.1, forward strand.
TTCCATTCTGTCGATCTTGTTGGAATAGGTGTAGGCAACGCCGGAAAATGTCGTGCCAAAGTCTATACCGATGATGACTTGATTTGTGGAAGCATCATTGTCTCCCGCGGTGCTGCGTGAACGTGAAGACATCTTGAAGCGGGTTTCAAGCTGACATCAGACTGCGCTCAAAGATGTACGCAATTTGACTGAGAATTAGACAAAAGTTAGCAGAATGCCTATCAAAATGACGGGGTCGCCATTGTAAGTTCATCCATGGGGTAATGAGAATGATGTGAATCATACATAAGATACCTGAATTCTGGTCGCGCAAGGCTTTCCAGAAGTAGAGCAGTGGAACTAAAATGGCCTTTGGCGGAGAAACAGAGGAGTGTCAGGAAATGGATGAGGGAGAAAGAGAGGAAGTGGATGAGTGTCAGGAAGTGGATGAGAGAGAAAGGGAGGAAGTGGATGAGTGTCAGGAAGTGGATGAGAGAGAAAGAGAGGAAGTGGATGAGTGAAAAAGAGAGGAAGATGGAGTAATGAGGGGCAAGATGTCGGTGGGCAAGTCCCTCCGCGGAAGATAGAAGCGAGGAGGAGAGAATCTTGTGGAAGGCTGTCCAGAGATTGGATGAAAAACGCCTAGCGCCCATGAAAGTCCCAAACGGAACTCACCTGACGCCTTGTCTAGAAGGTAAGAAAAGGTGATAATTTGTTGAAAACCTCGCGATCAGGTTGTGCGAGTCAACCCCGTCAGATCAGATAGAGGTGAGACGATGGTGGAGGAGTCGTGAATTTGAACGAGCGAGACAAAGAAAACCTTGAGAACTGGGCGAGACAGAGAAAAGGGAGTACTCACCGGCTCGAGGTTCAGATACCCACTATGCTTGGAACAAAAAGCGAAGGGAAAAGAAATCAGCTATGGATGGCGTAAGTTTCCACTTCGTATTACGCTGTGGGTAAAATGAGTGCCTGTAGGGTTTTAAAATCCAGCCTTGCGATTGCAAATTGTGATAAAAACAGATAGCCGATGGCGAATGCTGATATTTATTCGTGCCTGGATGGTGAAAGAAAGGTGCAGATCCAGATCAACTTTCCTCGGCCTAAGGACGTCAAGCAAGAAAGCAGATAGCAGGTGCATGAGATGAAACAGGAGGGCAAAGTACCATCCGTACCTTGAGCTCTCGGTCTAGATAAGCTACACGTATCTTGGAGTCAGTGATCTATTGGACTGCTAGATAAGTGAGGGTTGAATAGGTACTCACCAACCTCTAGGTACCTCGACGTGACAACATCAGACGACAAACAAGTGAACCTTGCGGACCTGTATTTCAGATACGAAATTATCTGCCCTCGTCACTCCATTAACACGCACATCTCTCTCTCCTTTTGTGCTGACGCTTTCCACACCAACACAATATCGACTCCCACCCACCCACCTTGCTCACGCACTACACCATTCACAATATTTCCAGATCTGGGACTGAGATTCTCGGGAAAAAATCTCGAGTTGTTGCGCATATCTCGGAGCTGTGAGGAAATATCAGTACAGATTCCTTCTAGATCCCACTTCGGAGTCAGTTCTTGATCATCTTCTGGTAAGTGAAGCCATTTCACTTTCACTGCGCTGTCAAAACTTCAGCTGCCTGAGGTGCCCAATCTTCACGACTCCGACCACCCAGTTACCTATGCACCAACAGGAACTTGAACACTTTTTTCTTCAGTACAACCAAACTGGTATTTGAAATCAGAACGCTGACCATCCTCAACCAGTTGAAAACATGCCGCCGCCAATTGCCAAAGACCGTTCGGCGGGAGGGTCTGCGGGGTATGATGCGTACTCCGATCAGAATCCTCCATTCACCCAACGCGACACATCCTCTGGCAATTACGCGATGAGCCAGACTGGCCACAAGAGATCAGCTTCCTCTCAAGGCGTCAATACCTCCAAATTTCAAAGAGTCACGCGTCAGACCAGCCGTTTTGAGCAAAATGACATCCATGAGCAACTCCGTAAATGCGAGACAGAGCTTGGTAAAGCAAGGGAAGAGCTACAGGGCCACGACCAGGAACTCTTGGAGTACGCGGAGGACTACGAAAAGCTGGAAAAAGAAGTTAACCATTTGAAGGCCACCATTGAGAAACTGGAGAAACAAAAGGAGAAAGTGGAGAGGAAGAACAACCAACTTGCTGAGACAGTTGATAGCTACCGGGCTGTGTTCAACGACAAAGGGGAAGAATCGGCGAAGTTGAAGCGCGAGCTTGCCTCGATCAAGAACCAAGCCATGCCTCCGCATCAAGGTATGCTATGGTCTGTTGCAGGCTTTCTGTCAAGGCTGGGTGCTGACAGAAACCTAGGAGGCCAACAACAGGCACACCGGAACCAAGATGTTCGGTCCTACCTGAACATCATCGAGGAGCTCAAGAACGAGAAAGCACAGTTGATCTCAAAGAACTCCGGACTCGAAAAACAGCTTGTTGAGACTCGCGGCGAGCTTCTGCGGGAAATTTCCGAGCTCCAGTCCAAGAATAACTTCAATCCAAAGAAGATCTCCGATACGGATATTCAGCGGAGCTGGAAGCACATTGGATTCCTTATTCGTCAGTTTGTCGATACATTTGTGCTAAAGGACTTTTCTCCAGAAGACTTTCAGTTGCTCGAGGAGAAGGGATATCTTTCGGGGGTTTCCAGCCTCTGCGCAACTCCAAACGCCGTTCTACAATGCGGCATGACGGCCCCATTGCTCATGCAGGCCCTGCTATGGAACTTTCTCCAACAAAATGTCTTCGACTTCGAGGCAAGACATTGGGCAGGAGATTTAGGCAAGAAGTTCAGCCACGTCTTTGGCAAACTATCCGGTAGGTGAAACTTCAATGGAATCGGGTCGTGACCTGCTGAGGCTCAGTTATTGAACTGTATATCGGGGCTAACGAAATATAACAGAACATGTGAACGAGGTGGGCCATGAAGATAGCGAATCACTCTTGGAAGCGCTTCATGAATGGAGATCCCGGTCTGTGGACTTATTCTGTCGCCTGGGAGTTTCAGTCAGCAAAGACCGGAAGACTCCAAAGCTTGCGGATGCCATGATAAGGGAGATTGTGGCCTTCATTACTCGACCGATCACCCAGTCGCAGGCGCAATCCATCATACAGGATGCAATCGACATCATCAATGCGGCTGCCAAACTTGACTTGGAGTTCAGACTGTCCAAAGCTCACTATACGGCCTTCTTCTTCAACACCACACCACCGTGTCGCCCTCAGTTTTTCGGGTATGCGTTCGATGCCACTCGGATGGAACAGACCTCAATTGGTCCAAGGATTTCGCAGCCTCAAGAGGCCATCCATCACCTCATAGACTTGGCCGTCTCACCAGGTCTCGTTAAGGTCGGCAACGCTGATGGGACAAACTACCACTCGGAGAGAGTCCTAGTGAAAATGGAAGTCTGCTGCAACATCAGATATTTCATCGGTGACTTCCAAGAGGATAACAACATCGAGGACGGTGATGAGGATGTGTCCACTTTACCAGATGGTTCGTCAGTCAAGGCCGAATCCCAAACCAATGTGTTTTGCCTACCAAACAGCTCCGCAACAGAGACCGAGAGATATGGAAACACGGACAGGGTGACGTACACCATTCCGGACAGCTCGCCGATCAAAGCCGAAAGGTTCCAGGAACCCGATGAGTTGTCCCTTGCTCCCTCTTCACATAACACTGTCGTCAAGACTGAGCACGGCGGCGGCAATTACAACGTCCAGAGGGTCACAGCTCACGCAGATGGAGAGGATGAGCTGGCTCATACCTATAATGCAATGCTGCCGGATAGCCCAGCCGCGAAATTCGAAGGCGGGGTCAATCGCGTCGTTTCGGACCAAATGCTGGCAAGAGAGGATGCCGGAGGAGACATCGAAATGCCTGATGCGTCGTCGCAGTCAAAGCCTGGCCAGCCAAAGGATGCGAGGTTCAAGAGGCATTCTGCCTGATTTTGAGTGTCCGGACATGGCCCGGTCGTCACTTTCGTGGGATCTTTTCTTTTGACCTGGGTTGATGGTCGACGGGGTATTCATCGATTTGCTTTATCGCTTTTGCTAACGTGATGCGTCGTCTTGAATTTCGAGGAATTGACCCATTTCGTAGGTATACTTCTCGTTTTCAAAGTTCAAAAGCAAGCCCCAAAGGGTATCAGGTTCGCTATGTATGGCAACAACGCGAATGGAGTTGACGTTGAGATTGATGGTCACGTCGTCAGGTCGTGTAGATGGCTAGATGCGGACGTGGTAGCTTGATCTAACCAAATGAGCGCTAGTTGTTCTGCAGGTGGAACCAATCAACGTGCACATCCAGACCCATAGTTTGAATCCATTCAATCAGAGTGCACATGACGCATATGTAAATCATTTCGTGCTCAACGGTCCCGAAGGGAATTGAGACATTGGAGAACCTCACCTTCCAAAGTAAACATTCGAGATATAACAGACCAGGCGCGACGAGTCCCAGCGTCGGCGCAAATGGGCTTCTGGATCTGATACAGTAACTGCTCTTTTGGTGTCCTCCACCGCATTCTTTGATCTGTTTACATTGAGACGGCAAGTTGCATCGTGGTCGCGCATCCGGCCCCCACCAAAGCTCGCCTTCTTCCTATCGCCGCGTTTGGCGTCAGGATGGGCTTCTTTGTCATCTTCTAGTTTGATTCCACTATTCGGCCATCACTCGAATTCCTGGCGTCTCACAAATCCCACGAAACACTGAATGTCTGCATGGGACACTCCCTCAACGACAAAATCCAAAAATGCCGCCATACGATGCTCACTGCCCCTGGGACTCAGATGATGGAAATACCGGAAGCGAGGATGAGTCGACGACCAGCGAATACTCGGATACCAGTGAGCACCACACGATTCCTTACCTAAAGATTGAACCCGAGGATGAGGGCTCACCCGATAGCCTGAGCGATTCCAGCAGTTCTTCCGACTCGGAGGATGAGAACAATGCGATTCCTTACATAAAGATTGAACCCGAGGATGAGGGCTCACCCGATAGCCTGAGCGATTCCAGTAGTTCCTCCGACTCGGAGGATGAGAACAATGAACCTCAAATCAGGAAAGTCCAATTGTTCAAGGAAAAAGGACGCACGAGGAGCAAATCGCCCGTGCCAGAGATAGGAACCGACGAGTCTGAGGTATCAACTCAGCTGCGGCGTGAAAACCTCAAACTCCGCAATGAGCTTTCCAAATTGCAACAGCAGATCAAAGGGGTGACGCAGGATCGACACGATGCAGAAACTATGCTGGAGGAGAAGATACGTGAGGTTGAGGAGTTGAAAAAACAGATAAGGCCCATGGAACGATCTTTGTCTTCAACCAACATCAGTACCCTGACCCAAGATGGATCATCAACCGGTCAACAGGCGAATGGCAGGAGGGACCAAGAGACGGGAACGGCCAGCCAGATCCGCGAATTATTTGCCACGCTTCAGGCGAAGGAGAAACAGCATCAAGAGCAACTCCGCGAACTAACCAAACAGCTGGAGCAGAAGGAAGACCAGTATGTGGCCAGACTACGAGAACTGCGTTTGAGCAACCGTCTCGCACCTGACCTCAACCGATATTTGTCTTCATCATACGACTGCACGCCAGTTAGAGAAGAATCATCCACTGACCAAGAGACAAAGGATGACAAGATTCAAGAGACAAAGTCGGATAGAGAGATTGGCAGGTTGAGCGCTCTGTTTCAGGCGAAAGAACAGCAGTATCAACAGCAGCTGCGCCAACGGACCAAGCAGTTGGAACAAAAAGGAGACCAATATATAGCGCGACTACGAGAATTACGCTTGAGCAACAGCCTCGCGCCTGACATCAACAAACTGAGGGCAGATTTGGCCGCGGAATATCAGGCCAAGGAAAACGCGTACATGGAGAGGATAAGACAGCTGTCTAATGAACACGCAGCCAAAGAAGAGCAATTAAAGAGCGAGCTCGGGGCTTTATCTCGTTCTGTCTTGCAGAGGAAGGAGTCTGAACATCAGAAGCATATCAACCGGTTGAAAGCCGAAAGGCAGAAGGTTCAAGAAAGGTGCAACAATCTTCAAGCCGAACTCGACGGTGCGATCACCAGTTTCCCAAAAGAGGTATCGGAACTCAAGTCCAGGGATCCGTTTGAGCCAGTCCGCAAATCCGACACGGAGATTCAGGCGGGCTGGAAGGACCTCACCAGCCGGGTCCGGCACTTTGTTCAGACACATTGCCTCGCGGTCATTCCGCATGCCACCGCGCAAGAGCTTTATAAGAAGAAACTCCTTCCAGGCATCCAAACAATATGCGCAGATCCGCCAGCTGTCTTGGCGAACCCTCAGCTTTGTTCTTCCCTGTTGCAGGGCTTGATCTGGGAAATGCTCTGGACGTTCGTGTTCAGCAGCCGAGCTGAAGGATGGGCGGGAAAAACGGGACAGGACTTTGGCGAAGCCTACGAGAGAGCCTCAGGTGTGTATTTTCTCGGCTCCCATCTCCGGCGTTCTAAAATCAAGTGCTAACGATGGCCAACATTAGCGCACGTCTCAAGCCTCCCCAAAGATGTCAACTGGGCATCGACAGTCGCCGCGCTCCACTCCTGGAAAGCCCGTTCCTTTGCGTTCCTCAAACAACTCCGACCCATCTCCCACGCCGACATCGCCGCCCTTACTTACTTCCTCGCCTCCCTCCTCGATCCCATCACCACCCCAACCGCCAAAGTTCGATCCGGATCCGGGTCGGCATCCGACAGCCAACAACCACACCCCATTAACCACCACCATCACCATCACAACCACCACCATCAACAACAGCCCCATCCCCCACCCCACACCTACCCCTCCCTCCCCCTCCTCACCGACCTCGAAGCCCTCCTCACCACCGCCCTCTCCCTCGACAACACCTTCCGCCTCTCCCTCGCCAACTACACCATCACCTTCAAAGACCCCCAGCAATCCTTCTTCCGCCCTTCAATGATGGAACTCAAACCCATCGGTTTCGCCTCCTTCTACGCAGCCACCTCCTCCCAGCGAGACTCCGTCAGCCTCAACGACGCCAGCGTCAACGCCAAAGCCATCGCCGATTCGCTGAAAGTAGATTTTGCCGTCAGCCCGGGACTGTTGAGGGCGGGAGATTGGAGAGAGGGAGGGGATTATCATTTGGAGGTTGTCGTGGCGAGGTTGGTGGTTGTTTGTAATTCTGAGAGGGTCTTGTGTCAATTGAGCGAACCGGTCCCTGCAGGGGGGCCGGGGCAGGAGTTGGCTTGGTTGGAGAGGCAGAGGGCGAGAGGGGTGCACGTGGAGGAGCAGAGGTTGGAGAAGGCGAGGCTGGGGTTGGGAAGCCGGGTGAATGAGGGCGTGAGGACGCAGAGGGAGTTGATGAGCAAATGGCGGCTGCCGATGCCACCGCCGGTGCCGGAGAGGTCGGGGCCTTCGGGTTCGGTGGGGGTTCCTGGTGCTGGTGTTGGGCTGGCTGTTCAATCTGGCGGTGGTGGCGGTCATGTTCAAGGCGGCGCCAACGCACCTCACAGACCGTATGTTCGTGCCTACGAATTCCCCCACAACGATAGCACTACAGGCCGTCCATCTCTCCAGCTTATATCCCATTTCCACAACACCTCCCCGGCTACGTACAACTACAAACCATCCACCTACAACCCCCACAGCAACAACAACAACAACAACAACACCCTTTCTAACGAACCCAGTCATTTCGGCAACAGCATCAACAACGCCTATAACACAGCAGCGAAAAGAAGACGAGTCCTCCACCGCGGCACCCGCCGCAACCCCGGAGATCCGGTACGAAACGGCTCCGAAGTCACCAATGATAACGATAGCGACAGCGATTACATCGATGAGCCCACCGCTGATACGAGCGCGGTGACTACTAGAGGGGCGAAGAGAAAGCGACTTCAGATTTTGAGGGACGGGGTGGCGGCGATAGCAGGAGGGGGGAGAGAGGCGTCGGAGCCAGGCAACGCGGAATCAAGGGCGCAAGAGGCACCGACGGGAGCAGGAGCAGAAGCAGCAGGACCACCAACGACCAGCGTGGCCAATGGTGCCATCACGGATGCCAACAAACTTTTTCTCAATCTAAACAAAAAAAGAGTCGTCGTTTTGGAGGATAGTGACGACAACCCTACCTCTAGGACCGAGAAGCACACCTCCAACAATCCTGCTTCGAACGACCCGAGAGTTACCAGCCCCCTCTCAGAGCTAAACCCCGACCTCATCGCCACCTTGGAGAAGCACCATAACCCCATCATCGCCTCCGAAGAAAGCGATGAAGTTGCTTTATTAGATAACACAGTTGCTGAAGAGGCCACCATCCCATCATCGCCCCTTCTCGACCCCTTCGCCTGGGAAGGAGAGAGTGAAGATGAAGTTTTCTTTCAGGTCCCAGAAGTCTCAGACGAGGAAAAGCGGAAGGAGAACAGTAAGAGTAACAATCATAATAATGTCCTGGTAGTCGAGATTCCGGGCCGTGGAAATAGGGATTTTGCTGAGTGGCAGAGGATTAGTTGGGAGGAGGGATTGGAAGCACAATCGCATGAGCATGCAACGACAAGTGATGATAGGGGGATGATGAAACCGACGAGGGGGAGGGGGAGAGGGAGGCCGAGGAAGGAGAGTTACAGGGGGAGGGGGAGGGGAAGGCCTAGAAAGGTTGTTGAGAGGGATGAAATTTGGAGGTGAGTTGAAGGGTGTGACTGTTATCTGTTGCTTCATGGTTATGGCTTTTTCAATCTGATAATGATAAAAAGATAGGAAAACAAGTTAGTCTGGGTTTTGTCACAATCACCAAGATCGATCTCGGGAGGATATCTCTGAGCAGAATCGATCAATACGATTAACGGGACTATCTCCAGACATGAACAGACATCTGTTATATCTACAACGTGTAGTCCGTCATATTCCCATCAACTGAATCATCACGATCCGTTCCCTTTTGTGATTACGTCCCAGAACCCCTTTGTATCGCCACCAAGCCTGACGCCCAAACTCCATGCTCCAGCGATTACACAACCGAAATCAAATGGTGCCAAAAGACAAAGAGAAAAGAAATCGGTTTAGGCAGAGTTATCAGTCTTGACCTTCTTCTTGGGACGAAGCTCGTGGCTGTACATGCGGAAGAACTCGGCCGGCTGGGTAGGCTGGTCGCCGGTGACGTCGTGGAAGGCCGTAGTGGCGACGTAGTTGGTCTTGCCCTCGCGGACCAAGCTGTAGTACTCGAGGAGATACTCCTTCTCGGAGTCGTCAATGTCGGCCTGGGCCTTGAGGACTCTCTTGGCCTCGCGTCTGTTTTCAATATCGTTTTTTGTTAGTGATCAAGCACAAGGTTATGTATTTTGAGGGTACAAGCAGGGGAAATACGCACTCGGAGATGTTCTCAAACTCCATCTTCTGACCAACAGCCTGGCTGGCCGCCTCAGCCAGCTCTTTTCCAGCGCAAAGCATGGGACCAGTGACAACCATCATCTGGCCGCGGTGGCGATCATCAAAGCCATGCTTGCCCTTGCCGGCGAGGACATGAGCAGCGACGTGGGCGATATCACCCAGAGCAACAGGAGCAAACTTGTGGTTCTCGCCAATGGGAAGAGGAAGGATACCCTCCAACTGGGCCTGCTGAGTATACAGCAGCAGATTCTCGGCATAGAAACCAGCGCGGATGACACAGGGGGAGTGGCCCAGCTCGACACTAGGGTCGCCCTTGGAGCTCAAGACGATGTTCTCAATGTCAATGAACTCGCGCAGACGGGGCTGCTTGTCCCTCTCGGCGTAGTCGCAGCCGGCAGCAGAGATGAGCAGCACGTTCTGGACGCCGGCCTTCTTGGCGGCCTCGCACAGCTCGATGGTGATGTCGACCTTGTCCTTGTGGGCGGGAGGGATCACGCAGATGGTGTCGCAGCCGACCTCCTTGAGGGTCTTGACCATCTGGCGCTCGCGGCCCGGGTGGTGCGGGACGATCTTGGCTCCGAGGGACTCGAGCTCCTTGCACTTGGGGTTGGAAGGGTTGAGAGCCAGGCCGGTGATGCTGTTGATTTGCTTGGCGAACTTGCCCTCCTTGAGGAGGAGCTCGGCGATGAGGAAGCCGGTCTGGCCGTCGATGGCGGTGATGCAGACGTTGCGGGTCATGGTGGAGGATTAGGGGATGTTTGAGTTGGTCTGTTAGATGCTGCTGTCTTGATGTGACGACTTGGGCTTGTGGTGGTGAGTTCAAGTCTTGAAGAGGAGGTGACTGGAGTAAACACGGTGAAATGCGCGATCGTCTTGTTTTTATCTGCTTGACATGTCGGCCAACGTCATCGTCATCCATTCAGCACAAGCACAGTCCAGCTGCGCGTTTTGTTGCTGCGCGTTTGCTTTCCGATTCAACTCAAGCTTTGGGAATGATGCAGTTGACGTCACGACTAAGAAGGAGCGCGCCTGAGGGGCCTTGAAGGTTCCTGTTACCCCGGAGATTCTGCTCCTGGATCACCTGCCTCTGTTTTGACTCCGTTTTTTCTAACCATCGTCATCGTTGTCGTTGTTTGCCCGCAATGGAGGGGAATCCCGGCCCTGCTCAAAAAGGTTCGTTCTTGTCGCCGGATTGGGTTGAATGCAAACAACGACGTGCCATCACCACTCACCAGTGTCTCACTCCCGAACAACAAGAGGAGAACTTGTAATCAATTGGCGACACATTGTCGCAGCTAGATGATTGGGATCTTTGTGTCCTTGTTAGTATGTTGTTTATATACCTACTGTCTTGATTCCAGGTTGAGGTTGAATTGTTCTTGTTCGTCTCCCATCGGTGATCAAAGTGGCCGAAGAGGTTCTCACCCAAAGTGAAGCTGTCAGGGATGAAGCTTTCAATTGACGGGAGACCTGCAAGAGCGGCCCGCTGACTGACACCCACCCAATCTAGCAACCGCAAAAGTAGTGCTGCTACATGACGCTATGCAACAGCTAGATCAGGCTCGGAAATACTAACATACTTTAACAGATGTACCTCTTGCTAGCCACCATCTTGGCGCAAATCTCGACGTTCTTTCCATTGCTTGCGCATTGTGGTGCAACCGAATTGAAAGGCCATTTACGGGACTTTTGGAGTTTGGGGAGAGTTGTAGTAAGCAGCAGATGACGCCTTGGACGGTTGGGAAGTGAAAGAGTACAATGATTTCAAGTTGGATGAAGTTGTGGAGGCACGGAGTGTGAGCAAAGTACAACACTTTCTTTTATACTGTTTGGTGTTCAAAAATCATTTCTCTTTTTGGGGGGTAACTGGGAGTTTACTCTTGGGATAGACACACGGATTGGTGCAGTGGCTCTTTGGGTTAAAATTTTAGTGGCATTCCTTCGTTTTGTTTTCTATTTTCCTTTGTCAATATGTTTTCAGGTTTTTTACGCTCATTCGATTGTATACTGGTGGACGGTTATCGACAGGCCGAGCCTTCGGGGCTCACACTTGGGCTTGATTATTCTTTTTTCTTTTTTTCTCGTCTCACTACCCTCTTTCTCACTTTGTATCACGAAGGTTTGGAGGGCGGTATGGTTCATCGTAGACTCGTCGGTTATAGAGACTATAGACACTCAAAATCCTGGTGAAGAGGGCTGCTCGTACACTTTTGTTGGCGACCTCCGAAAATGTTTCTGTCATTACTTCGTTGCTCATCACTCGTTCTTCAATCTTCAACCACAAGCAGTTTACTCACCTTTGCAATCCACAATGTCTATCACAACACACCCATCACCAGTTGTCTCTCTTCGTGCAGCCACAAACCAACAACAACTCACCTCCCCTCCCCCTCCCACTCAACCTCAGCAACCTCACGAACCGTCTTCCAAAATTGTCCCTCCTCATGCGCAAACCTCCCCAAAAACAACCCATCCACTCCATCTTCCTCTTTCAGTTGTCCAAACAACCCAGGCCCCGCACTCCCCCCATACAAAATCCTCGTTATTCCCCCCTTCTCCTCCCTCCCTCTCACCACCTCGCTCGCTCGAATCGCCCTCACCACTGCTTTCACATGTTCCGTCCCCGCCGGCTCTTCCGCCCCAATCGCCCAAACAGGTTCATAAGCCAACCAAACCTGTTTGGTCGGATCAACCCCCTCCAAGCATTTTTCTACTTGCCCGACCACCTCCCCCATCGCATCCTCCAGGTTGCCGGCGGACCCGCCGGGGGAACCTTCACCGACGCAAATCAAAGGAATCATCCCGTTCCTCACCACCGCTTGCGCTTTCTTGCTTGTAGTCTCATCCGTCTCTCCAAAATACCTCCGGCGCTCAGCGTGGCCGATCTCGACGACGCTACACCCAATCTCTGCCAGAACAGCAGGTGATACCTCCCCTGTATAAGGACCGGAATCTTCAAAGTGGCAGTTTTGGGCGCCGATGAGGACTCTTGGATCAATTCTTGGGTCAAAATCACACTGGTGGAATTCGGTGTGGTTGATAGCAAACCGCAGGGAGAGATGGTCGGGGATGATGAAGATGTCGATTTTAGCGGCGAGATCAGCGGCCAGGGCGCGGTTTGCCAAGTTGTGCTCGTCCATCAGGTCGAGGAAGGACTTGAGGAAATTGATGGTGCGGGCGTGGGAGAAGTACATTTTTGTTGAGACGCCCACTACCCGTCGGCGTGGATATGGGATGGGTGGTGATGAGAACATGGTTGCTGGTTCTTGCTCGACTGTCCGTTGGGGAGGTACGGTGTTGTTGGAGTTGTGATGGTGTTTGGTGGGGAGATTTGGCGATGGGATAGGTTGAGAGAGGAATGAGGGGTCCTAGGCTGGTTGAGATGCTTTGAAATTCGCTCCTTCCGTGATTCTTTCGGTGCAGAGAATTGTGATTGTGTCACCGCTTGCTACTCTACTGCTTCGATCTCGGTCTGGTCTCGATACCGACGATAACTGACAAGAAACGCAGTTTGTTGTCTTGGCAAAAGTTGATGACAATCCGAGGAAAGGAACACTGTTTGGAAGCTAACCTGATCCTTTGTCGTTCTTACCCCGCGGATAAGCGCACCCGTTACCCGTCTCTAACCCATCTCCTTTGGGGGTAAATTGCGACATCACCTTTCCCCGTCGTCCGCCGACACTCTTCAAAAGTCGTTTGCATCATCCCCAACCGAGCAAATGCCCTTTCTCGGTCAAGTCTGTTTTTAGTATTTTACAAAAATCCGGGGGATCTACATGTACAACCCCCCACGATCCACTTGCAACAAACAAAAATGTCATTCTGTCATGTGTCAAGCTCGTGGTCGCTTTGGAGATGTGACGCTCTTGGCGTTTGTTCTAGCGTCACTTAGTCACTTCTAAGCTCGGGGGAATGACACCCGACCCGAGCCCACTTGGTCACCTTTTGGTCACCTTTTGGTTTGGGGGTCGGGTTACGATATCCGGACAGGATTACAGGACAGAACAGGACCGGACAGGACTTTCAAATCTGTCAGGGTCAGGGGTTTTCCCCGGATTTTCCCCACGATCAACATGGCAGATCTGGACTCGTGGAATTCGTGGGGAGATGGAGAATCGATTGACTTTACAGAAAGTCCAGAAACAGAGGATGACAAGATTGGAAACAACACTCCGTTGGCTTTCATCTTCATAGTAGGTTGTTAATATTCCCTCGTTCGTGTTGTCGAGCAAACAGCCCGTAGATTGTAATCAAATGCCCACCCAATCCAATCCCGATGACCTCGCAAAAAAAAAAGCATCGCAAACAGAAATCACAGAGTCTAGCCTCCCCCCATTATCCCCTAGCACCCCTTGACCTCCTCGGCTTCCTTACCCTCCCCATGCTCCCCCTCATACTCATGAATAGCCCTCACCTTCTCCGCACTCGGACTTGTCTCATCAAAGACATACCCCAACCACTCCTTCGCCAGCCTCCGCGCAAGTTCCAGCCCAACCACCCTCTCTCCCATGCATAGCACCTGGGCATTATTGCTCAACACGGCTCTCTCCACGGAAAAACTGTCGTGTGCTGTAACCGCCCGGATCCCCTTGATCTTGTTGGCCGCGATGGCGACGCCCAGTCCCGTACCGCAGATGAGCAGAGCGCGGTCGCATTCGCCCGAGGCGACTAGCTTGGCGGCTGCGGCGGCGATGTGTGGGTAGGCGGTGGATTTGTCTTCGGAGTCGTGGGCGACGCCGACGTCGACGACGGAAGCGACGCGAGGGTCGGTGGAGAAGTCGGACTTGATTTTGTTTTTGTAGTTGATGCCGGCGTCCTGTGAGGTTTGAGGGAGGGAGGGAGTGTTAGTGATGGTTCTTGCTTTGGGGTAGAGGGAGGATAGCGAGAGAGTTTGGATGGGAACTTAGGAAATTGGGAAGACTTACATCGCAGCCAACGGCAATTCGCCAGCGTGGTTGTTGTGTTTCTGAAGACATGTTTGTTGATATCACTGTAAATTTGATAATGACCGAGTCTGCAAAACTACTGAAGACTGTCTCCTTTGTTCTTAATAACCTTACAAGCACCTATAACTTCTGTTCACAAGGCTGGTATATCATGACTAAAGACCGACAATAGCTCGTCCAGTGAAGCCAAGCTATAGACGAGGGACTCGAATTTAGCCAGGACGTGATGCCATTCTGGGTAAACCGGAAGAATTGGGGGTCACTCCCGCCCCAACATTGCCACCACCACTCCCCAGAGCCCTGTTTGATTGCCCCTCTTTGGCACATGTCTGAATCTTGAGGAAAGCCGATTCCGCACGGCAATTGAACAGCCTGGGCCGGGAATGATGCAAACGGTATGGTGGGTTGAGGAGGGGAAGAGTATCATACGAGTGTTCCAGGCTCATATCGGACGATATGACCCATGCTGGGTCAGAGGACTTGTAGGTGATCAATATCTCGAGGACTCTCCAATCCTACAAGTGACCTCATACACCTTCATCACAAGCACAAATTCTTCTCTGTATCTGCTTTGTGTTTTCTTCTTGCGATTCACCAACACCTCTACCATGTCGAAGCGTCACCTCTTCCCATCACTCGACGGGCTTGTCCCCAAAGCTCTCCGCGGCATCGTTACATCCAACCCCCGACTCAATCTGGACGAAGCCAACAAAGTCGTATACGACTCCGAAGCACCTCGGTCCAATGTCAGTATTGTCAGCGGTGGAGGATCTGGCCACGAGCCTGCCTGGGCCGGTTATGTTGGCACCAACTTGCTCGCGGCAGCTGTAATGGGAGATGTGTTCGCTTCACCGAGCACCAAGCAGATTCTAGCCGCAGTCGAGGCAGTCCCGTCCGATAAGGGCACTCTCCTAGTAATTACGAATTACACAGGAGACTGTCTTCACTTTGGACTCGCGGCCGAGAAGACCAAGGCAAAGGGCAACCCGTGTAAGATGCTCATCTGCGGCGACGACGTCTCGATCGGGAAGAAGGGCGGCTCTCTAGTCGGAAGACGTGGACTCGCCGGGCAAATCGGTGTGCTCAAGGTTCTCGGCGCGGCAGCTTCTCAGGGGGCGACTCTCGACGAGCTTTACGATTTCGGTTCTGCATTTGCCAACTCGATTGTCAGCATTTCTGCTACTCTCGACCACTGCCACGTCCCAGGGAGGACCGAACACGGAGCCCTAGCAGAGGACGAGCTTGAGCTGGGAACTGGACCACACAACGAGCCAGGCTACTGGAAGCTATCGCCAGCCCCTTCGGCGGAGGGACTCGTCCAGCAGATTCTCAAGTACTGCCTGGACGAGACAGACCCCGAAAGAGGCTACGTCAAGTTCAGCCCCGGTGATGAGACGGTCCTCTTGGTCAGCAACTTCGGCGGCATGTCAAACCTTGAGCTCGGCGGGCTCGTAGATGAGATCCTCCAGCAACTGCTCAAGGACTGGAATATCGAGCCGGTTCGAGTGTACTCGGGATGTCTGGAGACGTCACTTAACGCTCCAGCTTTTTCGGTATCCGTTATCAACATCACTGCTGCCGCGGCCAACAGTACCTACACCGTCGATCAGATCAAGGGCTTTTTCGACACCAGAACGGACACCGCCTGGGAAGCCGTTGCTGGATACCAAAGTTATCCACAGCGACGCAAGAGGTGCGAGCAGGTCGTCCCTCCCCCGAAAGAGATCAGGAGGACCGTCGACGACTCCACGGACCTGAAGATTGACCCAGCGTTGCTGGAGAGTATGATCAAGAGCGCCTGCAACGCAGTGTCAGCCGCCGAGCCGGATCTCACAAAGTGGGACACTGTCATGGGAGACGGCGATTGCGGTCTAACTCTGCAGACCGGAGCCAACGCTCTCCTGGATGCTCTGAAGACCAAGCAAGTTGCCGCCAACGGCTCGGTAGTCGAGGTCCTGAACGAGCTGGAAGATATCGTCGAGGGTAAGATGGGCGGAACACTGGGCGGCATTCTCGGTATCTTCTTCGTGGCGCTGCGGACGGCGCTTCAGGAGAACATCGGACTCGCAAAGGAACAGGGAGTGCCCGCTCTCTGGGGAAAGGCTTTGTCAACTGCCATCAGCCACTTGCGTCAGTATACTCCGGCCAAAGTTGGTGATCGTACAGTCATGGACACGTTGATTCCCTTCGCCATGGCTATGGAAGAAGGGCAAAGCTTCGAGCAGAGCGTCGCGGCGGCTGTCAAGGGATCCGAAGGAACCAAGAGGTTGAAGCCAAAATTGGGAAGAGCAACTTACGTCGGTGTTGGTGCGGATGATAACAAGGAGCTTCCGCCCGATCCAGGTGCATGGGGTGCCATGGTCGGACTCCAGGGCCTTTTGTCGGCTCTCTGATTTTGTGGTGAAACTGGATTAAAGTTTTTCATCAGGAATGGAAGCGGATGGTGGGGTACTTATCATATCATATCTTTGGGTTGTTATTGGGAAAGAGCAGTTTCGTTTGTCGCTGCCACTTTTCCACATCTGTACATCATTTTCAGCGTAGTTTTAAGAGTAGTCCAACCCGCAGTCACGGTTCGATGTGCATAATGCACGAAAATGTGAGCACAATTCTGAGCTTGTCAACCCCAAATGATGGAGCGGAAAGTGACAAAAAAAAAACAAGCCAAAAATAACAAGCCAGCCGGTCCGGTGCGGTTAAACCGTTTACCACCTTGGTGCCCCTTTTTATTTTATCGTTGTCGATGTCGCATTATCGTCGTTGTCAAATCCCTTTTTATAATTATGAGCTGACGTAGGTAGGTGGGTGTTCGATTCACGGTTCGGTCTCTTTTTATAATTATGAGACGTTGTTGGAGTTTTGGGGTGGTGAACGGTTAACCGCTGCGCCATTTGACCAACGCTCCGAACCGGCTGGCTTGTTGATTGGAGGCTTGGGAAGTGACATATGTACCTCAGGCTGCGGGTTGGAGAGCTATCGGATTGAAGGCAAGTGTGGGCAGCTGTGAGTCGGATGGGAGTTGAGATGAAAGGTTGAAGCTATTCAGGGATTGCAAGTGCATGTACAACCCTAACCCTTCCTTGTTGGCGAGAGGTTTGGGGAATGATGGGATATCACTGGTCTTCAATGGAGCGTGCAAGATTGACACGAAGCTTACGCAGCCTGGCTCCGGCTTCATCTAACATGTAAAGTATCTACAAGCACCGTTAAGCCTTCCCAGCACTTCCCAGCCAATGCATATACTGCTCAATAGCCTCCTGCATCGCCTTCGTCCCGGCCTCAATCACACTCGTCAACGGCTTCCCCTTCATCTCATCCTGAACCCTCGCATAGTGATTGTTCATCCCCTTGTTGATATTGACCTTGGTCACACCACCTGCCATGCACTTCCTAAAGATCTCCTCATCGAACGGGTCCGCACCATGCAACACGATCCTGACCCTCTCACCCACCCGCTCATTGATGGCCTGCAGACGATCATACTCCAACTGGATCCCCCTGGGACCATACTCTCCATGCACGTTTCCAAACGCCGGAGCCAACATGTCAATGCCCGTATTGACAAACTCCTCAGCCTCCTCCGGCGTAGTCAGCAGCCCCTCCAAATCCGCAGTCTCCGCCACACCGTCCTCGCCGCCCTCGATGCGCCCGGGCTCCGCCTCCGCGGCGATGCCGCGCTCGTGGCAGTACTGCACCAGCTCGGCCGTGAGCTTCAGGTTCTCTTCCTTTTCGTAGTGGCTCATGTCGCACATGATGCTGTCGAAGCCGTCGGGGATGTCGGCGGCGCGGCGCACCAGCTCGGGCGTCTGCGCGTGGTCCAGGTGCAGCGACACGGGCACGCTGGCGCTGTGGGCGGCGTCGGCCGCGGCTTTCACGAGCGAGTCGCCCGCGTACTGGATGGCCCAGGGGAAGAGGAGGACCATGGCTGGGGATTTGGCCGCCTCGGCGGCCTTGACGGTGGCGATGATGGATTCGATGTTGTAGCAGCACATGCCGGGCACGGCGTAGCCGCCGGCTTTGGCTTTGTTCAGGATGGACATGGTCCGGTTCTCGGAGAGGGGTGGGCGGCCCATTGTTGCTGTTGTTTCTTGGTGTTGACTTTGGTATGGTGTTCCAAAAGGATGACAGATGGAGATGTAGGTGAAAGCAAAGCGAAACTGGCTGGTAGAGCAGACCAAAAATGTTGAGATTTGCCCGTGGTTATGCTGAGACCGACGGAAGGTGCTTCTGCCACTGACAAAAGTTGCCTCTCCTGTACTCATAAAAAGGGTCGACTACAAAAATAGGCAGTACTTACAAGAGCCGTGATTAGCCAGCAGCCGAGTATCGGGAATAGTTTATCCTTCCAAAGTGTTGCCAAGTTGGAGGATGTCATCGACAAGTTTCCGGATTGGGCAAACCGAGGCGGGCAATTGTCCATTGATGACATGACCCCCAACTTGACCCCAAATTGCCAAGCCGAGACCCCGACTTGACCCCGATCGAGTTTGGATGTTATGCATCTCTTTTAGCCTAATCGTGACGCAGTACGTACCTAGCGGGACACTTTCCTGAGGGGGAACTACCCTAGCTGCTAATTGGCTTCCTGTCAGGGCCATGGAGAAAGGGGAAAGTCATCTGGTTGTGAAGATCACCTCGTGGCTCAAACCTTTGACATTTAGGCGGGGGCGGGAGTGAGGAGGAGGAGCGGCTTATAGCCAGGTCTCGGTGTAAGACCGGTGGATCATGCCATGTTGCTGTTCATCCGGAAACGGCCTATTCGGCATCGGGCTTTTGAGGAAACGAAAGGCAATGACGTTCTCACTGTGGGGGAATGTCGGCTTTCCCTCAAGTATGGGGAATCGAATCTCCGCAAGGAGTGACGGTTGCTTAGACGACGAGCTTACCATACTCACCCTCACAGGATACATCGACCAAGGCTTACCTTCTCCAGTGACGCTTTCCAATCTCAAAGCGACTCAACACTCACTCATCACTGCTCACTTGCTGGGATTCGCGCCCATTCACCGAGTCAAACCTAGAACAACATGTCGGACACAAAGCAACCGGTGGCCTTCATCGGCCTCGGGGCCATGGGCTTCGGCATGGCCACCCATCTCATCAAGCAAGGCTACCCCGTAACCGGCTTCGACGTCTGGCCCCCAACCCTAGAGAAGTTCTCGTCCGCCAGCGGTCTCACGGCCACCACCCCGGCCTCGGCCGTGGCCGACAAGCCGCTCTGTGTCTGCATGGTAGCCACTGCTCAACAAGCCCAATCTGTGCTCATCGACGGGCCAGACGCCGCCGCTCCAGCTCTGCCCCAAGGGGCTGTCCTCCTTCTCTGTTCCACCGTCCCCTGTGACTATGTCCAATCTCTTGCCAAGCAGCTCTCCGCCATTGGCCGTCCGGACATCCATCTGATCGACTGCCCTGTCTCCGGCGGTGCCGCCCGCGCCGCCGACGGCACCCTTTCCATCATGGCGGGTGTGCCCTCCGAAGAGGCCCTGGGCAAGTCCAAGCCGCTCCTGGAAGAGCTCGCCGACCCGGCCAAGCTGTACATCGTCCAGGGCGGCATCGGCGCCGGCAGCAATATGAAGATGGTGCACCAGGTGCTTGCGGCTGTGCAGATTCTCGCGGCGAGCGAGGCCATGGGGTTTGCCACTCATCTGGGACTGGACCTGGCAAAGACGAACGAGGCGGTGCTCAACTCGGATGCGTGGAACTGGATGTTTGAGCACCGGACGCCGAGGATGTTGACAGACTACCAGCCCATTGCGAGTGCGACGGTGATCATTGTCAAGGATACGAGCATCATCACGGCCGAGGCCAGGAGGAGCGGGTTCCCCACGCTGATGACGAGCGTGGCCGAGCAGGTGTACTTCTCTGCCGTAGGAAGGGGATATGGGGCGGACGACGACAGCGGGCTGGTAAGGCTGTATGCCGAAGGCAAGGGCAAGGTTGGGCCGGTTCAAGGGACGGCTGGGAGTGACGAGGATAAGCTGGCGCTGGTGATGGGACTGTTGAAGGGCATATTGCTTTGCTCGGCGGCGGAGGCCCTGGCGTTCGCGGATAAGGTCGGGCTGGACCTCGATCAGGTGTTTGACCTGTGTATCAACGCGGCGGGAGGAAGTCAGATGCTGAAGAAATATGGCCCAAGTATCATTAAGGCTTTCCGGGAGGGCACGGCGAGGGAGGGCTGGACTGCTGCCGAGGGCGAGACGAGTCTCCAGGAGGTTGCAGACGGTCTCTTTGCGGCTGTTGAAGAGGCTCAGAGACTCAAAGCGCCCGTCTTCTTGGGCAGCCAGGCGTTGAATGTCATCCGGCTTGCGCTGCAGTCGAGCTCAGCTGGAGTTGCGGCGGGGGCTGTTGTGAAGGTGTGGAACTCGACAAGCGTTTGAGGTAGATATGTTTGTTGTTGTGTACCAAAAGATGGGATGATTAGTCGTAGATCCAAACACTAAAGTCGCCTCCCAGTTGTGGTGACTGGTGAGGTCCCGTTGTCTTGATCCACGAGACTGATTTTCCCCGTGCTTTTTGATGTCGATCCTTTTTGTATCCTTATGCTCAATATCGATGGTCGAAGTTGTTCACGTTCACCCTTCGCTCAGAGCAACATCATCTGGTGTCTTCACCAGTTTTGGTGTTGAGAGGAGGTTCCATTGATTCCATTGTCACCTCTTGGCTTGCCGTGACGGTTTCTTTGCAGGTGGGGTTCAGGGGTTCGCGCCCCAAATCCACAGCGGCACCTGCCACTGTAGCCACTACCTTACAGCCACTCCCCGCACTCCCCGCAACGGTGCTCAGCCCGGCGAAGCTTGACCCCTGCCTTTTCTTCACGGGAATTCGCGTCTTCGTCACTTTTAAACCACCTATCTCTCTCAGAACGCGTAGAGCTTCCAAGAGCGCGACCAGAATTCCAACAATCCCCGGAAGCGGCGCCTTGGTTAATTTCCACTTCGAACTTGGAAATAGACATCTCCTGTACAGGTCAGAGTCGATTTAGGCCAATTTACGCCAAGATGGAGAGAGCTTTCCGTCCTCACTTCTTTAACCACGGGAAGCCAAATGTAAGTGCCGTCGTCGATTGAGCCCACTCTAAATGTCTTGATGAATGTGTACTGACGCGTCTTTGATAAACCAGGCCAACCCGGAAGAGAAAAGAAATTGTCACTGGTGCCAGATCCGGTCCTTCGCAACCCATACTCAACTCCCCATCTCCATCGTCAACCACGAAGACGATGCCTTCCTCAACCCCAACTTCCGATTTATCGACCACTCGGTAATAGGCAAAAACGTCCCTGTCGCCGACCAGTCTTTCCGCGTAGGCTGCTCCTGCGCCAGCGATGAGGAGTGCATGTACTCGACATGTCAGTGTCTCGACGAAATGGCGCCAGATAGCGACGAAGAAGCCGATCCCTATACCCGGAAGAAGCGATTTGCCTACTACTCTCAAGGAGCGAAAAAGGGACTATTGCGAGATAGAGTCTTGCAGTCTCAAGAGCCCATCTACGAGTGCCATGAGGGTTGCGCCTGTTCCAAGGACTGCCCAAATCGAGTAGTGGAACGTGGCCGGACTGTGCCCTTACAGATCTTTAGGACCAAAGACAGGGGTTGGGGCGTCAAGTGTCCCGTCAATATCAAGAGGGGGCAATTCGTGGACCGGTACTTGGGCGAAATCATTACTAGCGAGGAGGCCGACCGGCGACGAGCAGAGTCGACTATTGCCCGACGGAAGGATGTCTATCTATTCGCCCTCGATAAGTTTTCCGACCCAGATTCACTAGATCCTTTGTTGGCCGGACAGCCGTTGGAGGTCGACGGCGAGTATATGAGTGGACCTACTAGGTTCATCAACCACAGCTGCGATCCCAATATGGCCATTTTTGCGCGGGTGGGCGACCACGCCGATAAGCATATTCACGACCTTGCCCTGTTCGCCATCAAGGATATCCCCAAGGGAACGGAGTTGACATTCGATTATGTCAACGGATTGACAGGGCTGGAGAGCGACGCGCATGACCCATCAAAGATCTCGGAGATGACAAAATGTCTCTGTGGAACTGCCAAGTGCAGAGGCTATCTGTGGTAAAGGGGGGAGGGTGTTAGCTCACAAAGCTTGTGGTGTCTCCAAAGATCACTTGACGATGCGTTCCCCGCAAACCCATCTTTTACCTGGTGGCCTGACTTGCCGTATGCCCTACCACTTGCAGAGCTAATGCAACCGTTGCATTGAGGCGACTGCAATACCAAGCATCCATCACTGAAAAGAACTTGTAAGTCGGCATGATCGGTTCTGTACTCCAACAGCGCCCTGTAGACATCTTGCGGGAAAGGGCAATACCGGCCATGTTACAGCGCCGAAATCCTTGGTCTGAGCCATATTAGTAATGAACGGATGATATGCTCAACTTGAGTGGGCTGTTAGAGCTGCTCAGCCATTATATGTTGATGTAGGGAAAGACGGATTTAGTCAAGGGGATCTGCGACCATCTAGATCGTCAGGTCAGGAAATTGGAGACGGATGACGGGAGCTCGGGCTTTTAGATAATGACAGAGCTCACCCCCCTGGCTTGCCATTGATCTTACCGGGCCGGCAGTGTGACGGGACGGGATCGCATCACAATGACAAAGTCCCCCTCAAACGTCATTCTCCGTGTCATGAACTTGTCTCGAGGTTCGCACGCATTCGTCATGAAGTTTGTTAGTCCTAGTCTAGCACATTTTAACAATCCACCCATCCATACCGCCATCCCGTTCCCTTACCCCGGCGTCGTAAAGGGATGGTTGAAATCTAGAATTCCCTTTCTTCTCCAACTTCCTTTCACTCTCCTCAAGATTATCAGAAGCTTGAATTCTTTCAACCAGTCAACGGCCTAGGTACAACCTGAGACACCGCCAACCACCAACCACCGTCCCCGGACCCTTCAAGGGAGTGAAACGAAGCCTCTCTCACCGCGAGAACGCCCAGGTACGCCCTAGCAAGGACTTAGCAGCCCCAGAATCGGCCGGACTACGCTAGCAGCCCGCGCATCAGCAACTTTAGTCAGGGACGGGGATCCCTACAGGGCAAACATAAACCCCGCGCAACAGATCTGCCTGCGGGGGTTCACCCTAGCATCAAACACACCACAAGTGCCTGCCTGCCGAGAGCGAGACGTGCAGCATCGGAGGAGCTTTTCAACGGGCGAACAGGGAACTTCCAGAGTCGAAATCCATCTTCCAACACTCAAGAGAAAAGGGAGAAAGAGTTGTCAACTGAACAACAACTTCGACTTTGGCACCACGTTCAACTTTACCTTCTTTGCCTCATTTTGTTCGCCCTTATTTTATCCAGCGAGGCTCCAGACGTCAAGAGAACTGCCGACTTAAGGGGGTAAGGGAAGATCCGGAGGTAACTGGCCGGGACCCAGCAAGTAAGGACGGAACGGGACGCTCGATACAACGCCCATTCAGGGGAAACATCCACTTCCGGCACCTGGTTGCATACCGCCTCGTGCTTTTTTATCTCTTTTTTTTCGAACCGGCGCAAAACTCTCAAACGGCCTACTGCGCGTTGCGAAACGACAACATTCGTTGGCGCCTTCAAGGCCAATCGCCGGCCCGGGCCGTCATGAACTGGCTATCCAGGCGGCTGGAATAACCCGAGCGAGCGGTGGCACCTAGGCAGACAGTGAAAACGGTTAAAGGTTGTTGAAGGGTCTGGTCAGTCAGGCAAAGAAAGAAAGAAAAAGGGGAACGGGAAAGGGTAAGCAAAATTATATCAGTTAGGATATACAATATCCGAGAGAGAGACAGAGAGATAGAGAGAGAGAGAGAGAACCTTGTTGGATTTAGCGGCGTATCCGGAACCATCCATCTCAAACAGAAAAAAAACAAAATGGTGTGTATCACGACTATCTATCCTATCCTGTTAATCCAAGCTCTCCAATGCTATCCCAATTCAAAAAGTCCCTATTCTAACTCGTACTTTTTGCCTTTTTTTCTTGTAGGGTTGCTGCATATCAAGGTCCTCCGAGGAGGAGGGCGTAACAGCCCCTTACCCAGCCGGCAGCCGCGCCTCCCGGACCTCAGGTTCTTCCCGAGCAATCAATGCCCGTCGGAGTCGGAGTGTAGGTGGTGTAGGTACCAGATCCGGCTCAGAAGCTCCCGATACTGCGGCCGGGACACCAGCAGGGTCACAACTTCGCGGCATAGGCGGCATGGGCGGCTCAGTAACCAATGACGATCGACAACCCCTTGCTTCTCACCCTCCTTCAGGGGCAACAACATCATACTCAAACCAACAACAACAACAACGAGAACAACGAGAACAACGACGACGAAGTCATCGTCGCCATTCTTCTCAGCACCGTGGTGACCGTGGTGGTGGTGATCGTGGAGACCGAGACAGAGACCGCCGCCACTCCCGCAACCTCTCCCAACACATCAACAAACCCCTCAAACGACACGAGTGGACAAGTCACAGCAGGGTATGGACGCGCGCCGCTTTAGACCGCGAGCGGGCCGAGTTCTTTGATACCAGAGTCACGGGAAGACAGGAGGTGTGGCAGACTATCCATGCGGCGCTCGAGATTTTGTGGCATCAAGCGCAGGAAGATGCGGCTGCGGCTGCGCAGAATGGTGATGGAACGCTTGCGGCGGCTAGCGACTACGAAGGTGAAGGCGAGCGTGAGGGACGTAATGGTCCGGAGGATGATGAGGAGGAGGAGAACGACGGGGCAATAGCCCTAGCAACCGCCCAAACCATCCTCAGCGCCGCCGAGATCACGCTCCCCACCGGCGACCTGGCACAGGGAGGGGCGTACGATTCGCTGGGGAATTATTATTCGCTGCCGGAACACATTGTTTCGGATCCGACGAATATTTCGACGAGTCGACCGGCATCCGAGGCGGCCTCCGAATATGAAGATGAAGATGAAAATGGGTACGCGGATACCAAGGGCACCATGTCTGTGGCTGATGAAGAGATTACCACCGAGGGCGACGGCCAGGAAGCTTTGGAAAGTGGTGATGAGGCCTCCTTTTCCGAGCGTCATCGCAGAGAGGAGAAAGGCAAAGCGGTGGTGAACGTCAAGGATCTGATCACCGTTCGCGCGAGGTTAAGTGATGGGAGCAAGGACGTTAATGTGCAAGTCGATAAGGGTGATTCGGTACGGGTTCTTGGGAGGAAGGTTGCTGAGAAGGCAAAGGTACGTTATTTCCTTTTTTTTGCCCTTTCTTCCCCCCTTCTTCCTTTGTTATGCAGCACCAAGCCAACCATTTTTCTCCCGTTATACAGCTCTCCTCCGACAAAAAAGTCCGCATAGTCTACATGGGCAAGATCCTCAAGGAAACCTCCACCCTCCCCGACCAAGGCTGGAAGCAAGGAAACATTGTCAATGCCCTGGTTTTCAATCGGTAGCCACATTGTGAACCAGCGGAGTTTGACAAGAGAGTTTCCGCCATTGCCAACCCTCCGCCTCCGCCTCCCTTCAGGAGCAGGAGACAACAACGACATCCTGCGACGAGCACGACGGCGAACAACACGGCCACGGCCAGTTCTAGTCGACAAGAGCCTCCGCAGCAGCAACATGTTGCGACTGACCGTTTTCTCTCGTTACAATTGTGGCGGGTTGAGACGATGCCTCGGTAGGGTTATGACTGCGGTATTCAGACCGGAATCTGGCTCTTTTCCCTCACCTTATTGAAACACCCTACGGCGCCGGCGCCAGAGAGCGCGGCGGCGGCAACATCATCAGCCCATGAACGATAGGCCACCACCTACCTGCCTGCCCTGCCCTTGGACATCTCAACAATATCTATACCCTAATATCACGGCACCCTCTTACGATGTCGACGACCTGCTCACGGGCCGCATACGACCGTTTGGGTACCACCATCACCACCATTTACATCACATTTCATCATCATCATCTCTCAAGGTCATATCATTACACTACGGAACTATTACGATACCACTTCACTTTTACCAGACACCTGGGAGGACAGCTACCACAGCTTTTACTTAATAAGTCATGCCATGATTAATGACGGAACAACTTAACGGAAAGGAATGAATGGTTGGAAAACACGCTCATACGATAACGATACCTTACTTATACCCCCCCCCTTTTCTTCTTCTTCAACTACTACTACTACTTTTTCTTACCTACTCTTCAAATAATTCGGGACTTTTCTTAATTGGATACCTAAGGAAGCTTCTTTTTACTTTTACTGTTTAATCTTACTTTTTGTACAGGAGGGATGGGTGGAGGGGAAGTGCTCATCCACCCACAAGTTGGGCACGAGCGGGCAGGGAGCATGGGTGGGCATTTGTTGTAAATATAATAATATCTTCCAAGAGGGAATTGGGAGATGGGATATGGATACAACTAAGTGGGAACTTCATGGAAAAGAAGGGATGATTGATGGGATAAATGAATGGGGGATGACCGAATGGATAGCTAGAATTGAATGCAAACACCATGCTCGTTTCGTTTAATATTGTCTACGGGGATATAATGATGATTGCACATGGTGGTCTTCTCTGGAAAGTTTGAACGTTCGTCTGTCTTTAATTTTATCTGCATAATTCATCCTGTTTGGGGGTTCATCCTCTCTGCTTTTGTCTTCCTCATCCGTTAAGTAACCCTAATTTTTTTGTCAAGAAACCTTTCCACTGCTTCGTAAATTATTCGGAGTAGCAGAAAGGGAAAAGGAATGACATAAAGCTTTCTTCCACAAAGACATTGACTAGATGATGTGTAACAGAAACATCGTGATAACAACAACTGAAACAAACGCAAACGGTGAAAAGAATATCAAGTGATGAATTAATCGCTATACAACCCGCCCAACCACCCCATACATCATCTTTTTCATCTCATCTATACGGAGAGAAAATCTGTTTAAGCGGCAGAACCAATCTTGTTCAGTGCCTTGAGGGAGCCAAGGCTGAGGGCCAACCCTTGCGATCTGCTGCGTATCCTCAAGAAACCAGTAATGGGGCCGTCTTCGCCTTCCTTTTCGATGCTCAAGTTTGCTAGGGCGTCCTCGCCTGTTGAGAGAAAACAGTTAGCGACGGTTTTTCCAAGACTGATTAACAGAAACGGAAAAAACTTACCGAAAACGCTTCTTGCGTAAAGATTCGCGCTCAAGAACTGGCAGTCACCCTTCAGACTGGCCTCGGGTGTCAAGCAGTTCATATTTGTCGACGCCATAAGCAGGTCCAGGAATTCGCGCAGGCTCTTCGCCTTGCTGTTGATGTTGACCTTGTTCTCCCACTCAAACTCGGTCCACATGGTGCGGAACTGGGTCTCAGTGCAAGTGGCCGGTTGGATGTAATCCATGATGTCGACGTGCAAGTCGTTCAGGATGACCACGTGGGTATCAGTAGAGTGAGCACCCTCATACACAACGTTGCCAAAGATGACACCGGTATCCGTGGAGGAGACCTTGATGGTGCACTGAACGTTGTGGAAGTCGTGGGGTCCAAGGTTTTGGCTTGTCGGCTTCTCCACAACCTTGAGGTCACCGAGAGTCGCGAACTCGACGGTAAGGTTCTGGAGGGTCTCGGTTGTTTGGTTGACAAGTAGCACATCTAGTACAATGTCGAACTGGTGGACCTTAACATAGGCCTCAGCATAGACAGGGTCGGAGAAACCGGTAAGCTGGACAACCCGGCTAAGCTTGCCAGAGAGGTCCTCGCCCGCACTGTTGTCACCGCCAGTGGCACGCTCGAGATCGGCGTCGAAAGCATCAGCACCATCCGTGGCGTTCTTCTTGGAAAGCTGGCGGATGAGACAGACATCGTCCACCTGAGTGGCCGTCTTTGCCTTCTGGTGGGCCTCCTTCGCCGCGCGCTTCTTCTCCTCAACCTGAACCATCGCCCTGAACGCCTTCCTGGTATCCTCAAGGTAAACGGTCTCCAACTCCTTGTGTGCGGTAAACTCGGCAAGGGAGCGCACACAGCTCATGATGCGATCCACCGAATCCTCATCAATAGGAGCCTTGACAAACTGCGACTGACCGACACGGATGACGGAGATCATGATAAGCATAGCCTCAGCGCGGAGGGCGTTAGTGCGAGCCTCTTCCGAGGAGATCTCGGCATGACGCATGACAAGCTTGGTGAGTGTCGAGGCGAGAACAGTGGCAAGGTAGTAGTCACCGTCAAGGATAAGTTGTCTGAGAGGGGGCTTCGACGAAGCCTTGACGGCCTCCAGGCGTGCAGCAGCTGTAGACTGGCTGGTAAGAGCAGTCTCGGTAGCGTATGTGCCATCAGCGAGGACCTTGCGCGAGCCAGTAGGCGCTGCCCTTGAGCCATTGACCTGCTCCTTCTCCTTCTCCTCGGCATCACCATCAACATTATCCAACAACCGTTGCTCAGATGCCAGGATCGGGATTTCGCCCAGGCTTGCCCGAATTCTCTTCCACGCGTCCCTGATATCCTTCTCCTCGAGCGAGTACTCGCCGATAATCCAGAGAATACCACGGTAGATCTTGCCAGCGCGGACTTCACTCAGAGTATCTACCAGTCTCGCAATGATTGCTGGCCTGAGCTGAGGGAACTTCTCGACAACCTCCTTGACAAAGTTAATAACATCGACGGCAGAGTTGTTGTTGAAATCGGCAATAAAGTCCATGAGCAAGCCGACGACGCTAGCGGCGACCTCGGAGAACTTGATGGCGCATTGATGGATGGAGTGAATAAGAAGCTGGCGGTACTCGTTGTTCTTCTCGTATTCCTGGTCAACCGTCTTGGACAGCTCCTTCTTGAGCAAGAGCACGACTTCCTCCACATTCTTGCTCGAGACCATCTCCAGAGCGATCTCGAGACCCTTCCTCCGCACATCAATATCCGTGCTAGAAAGAACGCGCAACACCTCCATGGTCAGGTCGTCCAGGACGCCGGGGTTCTTTTGGCGAAGTTGATCGACACGGTCCAGAACGATAAGCTTGACATTGTTATCGGCCTCCTTGATCGCAAGCTCAATGAACTTGCTGGCAGCAGCCTTGACAGCGACAGGGTTGTTGGTGAGAGCTGTCAGCGAGGAGGCAGCTTCGTAGATAACGGTCGAGGCACTCGCTTCCAGAAGGTCAAAGATGAGACGGAGATAGCGCGCCTTGTTCTGGGTGTTGACGACGGCATCTTTCCTGATAAACTCCAGCTCGGCCAACTGCAGAAGCTCATCTGCGTTGGGAATACCGTCAAAGACAGTGCTCAGATAGAGAAGAGCCTTGTCGTGGTCGATGCTGGCAAGGGCGGCGAAGCCGTTCCGCTTGCAAGTTGGGTCGCTTTCGCCTTCGAGGAACGTGGAGATCAAGTCCGCAGCATCGGGAATAAGCGATGGGGAGTGCTGGTGAATGGATGCGACAGCAAACACGGCGTTCTTTCGGACATAGGCATGGCGATGTTCGAGACAGCCCCGGGCTGAGGAGAGCAAGGGCTCGAGAAGTTCGGCTTCCCGCAGCTTGCACAGGAAGCGCAGAGTGTTGCCTCGGATGTACTCGTTCGGGTGTTGCAAGTCGTTTCGGATACCGTTACTGCGAGGCAATGGCTGGTCAGCTTGAGGGCCAGCATGCCCAGACGGACACGGAGTGCCTTACCATACTAGGATGAACTCCTGCTTGAGCTTCCCTTGGGCATCAAGCTTGGGGCAGATCTCGTAGTAGAAGTATAGGAGCTTCTTCAGGGGCTTGGATTTAGAAGGCATTACGAATCGAATAATGTGCATGAGCAATTGGGGCATGGGATCGCCATTGAGCATGATGGTAAGAATGCGCTTCATGGTCTCGATCTTGGTCTCGTCGGTGCCCTTCTCGAGCTGGGTCTTGAGCTCCTGCACGGTTGGGGTGCCGTCGACGGCATTGTCCTTAACCAAGCTGTACGCATTTTCGAGGAACGACATGTTGGAGAGCTGGCGGCGGCCGGGCCGTCTTGATTAAAGTTGAGATTGAATTTGGTAGAAAGTAGTTGACCGGGAGTCCTGAAGAGGAGTCGGGTCGGAATTAGAGAGGGGTGGTGGGTGTGGTATGTTGTTGCCCCGTTGTAGGTTGGTGCTAGTAAATGGATGGACCGAGTGGCTGCCTCGAGCTCCTGAAGAGTGACGACGAGCTGGCCTCGTGCGGGATGTGGTTTCCTCCCCCTGGACTGACAGGGTCGTGGTTGGCGGAAATCAAGAGACGGCTGCGCAATGAAAGGGTTGTCTGGAGTGCGCCGGCGAGGTGAGAGAGCGGTGCATCACCTGTGCTTGTTGTTGATGTCTGGAAGAGCCAGCGTGGATAGGTCGGTCAATAATATCGAGAGATGGCCCCTGGGAGATGTGGCATTCTGGCCTGCCGCAACAGCACACTGGGAGCACGGACCCGACACCCTCACGGCCTCACCAAGCCTCCATCTCCTGGCCGAGTCTGCCATCTGCCAGCCTGTCATAACAGTAGGAGGATCACGTGTCGCTGTCCGCTACCAGCTGCCAGACAGGCTCGTGAACCCGAAGTCAGCCTGGAGCCCAAACAATGCCCCTGGGCCAAGCTGGGGTCAAATGTGGGGCCGTGTGCCCCGCCAATGTCACTGGAGCGTGGCCGCGCAGGCGCGACTTTCAAGGTTGCCCATCCAAAGCGACAGGAACCAAGCCGGGGGCTGGATCTTCTGTCTTGCAAAGACTACTGACGGAAGCAACAAAACAGCCATGTCAGCCGCCAACGAACCCTTCTATCTGCGGTACTAGTATGTAAACCTCTACGACGTTCAATTTAGAGATAGAATGTAGTATGCTAATGACGGACTTAGCTCTGGCCACTCGGGCCGCTTCGGCCACGAGTTCCTAGGTGTGTTCAGCCATTGGCGCCTCGAGGCGCAAGCTCCCACGTTCGCACGACCACGATGCTAAACCGTCACCACTACAGAGTTCGACTTCCGCGTCCTCGGCGATGGACGTAGCGCCACTGCCCGATATGCCAACAACTCCAACTACCGTAACGACAGTCTGATCAGGAAAGAGAGTACGAGACACTGTTTGGCCAGCCGTGGGTTTTCACATGCTGACGAGGGTATCTTTTAGTGTGCGTCAGCTCTCTGATCATTGACGAGATCAAGCGCATCATCAAGGACAGCGAGATTATGAAGTACGACAGCCTGTTTACCCGCTCATACAAACGACTTGGAGCAGCTGCTGACAGGCCAACAGGGAAGACGATGAGAAATGGCCGACAAAGAACAAGGACGGAAAGCAGGAGCTGGAGATCCGCCTCGGGAACGACCACATTTCATTTGAGGTGCGTCATGCCAGTCTAGGAATACATCTTTGCGGAATGTTCAGAGCTAATAGGGGACATAGACTGCCAAGATTGGATCGATCAACGATGTTACGGACTCGGCCGACCCAGACGGCTTGCGCGTCTTCTACTACCTCGTTCAGGACCTCAAGGCGCTGGTGTTCAGTCTTATTGCCTTGCACTTTAAGATCAAGCCCATCTAATCGCCCCGCCGACACGATCGAATACCCCGAGTTTGATATCCATCCTCAGTGAAAGGAGAGGTTCTTGTGGCATAATGTGGCGTTTTCTCAAGGCGTTCTTTTTTATCTATTAGCGGCGCAGATGGGTTTCTTAAAACTGGGTTTAACAAGGAAATTTAAGGTCTGTCATAATCGTCTACAATATCGACCTACCGCTCCACTGCTCCCCGAACCTGACAATCACCATGGTCGCTTGCGTCTGCTATTGACAGTCACCAACCAAGCGGAGTGAGGCATCGAAGGTATACGATGCAGTTTCCAGGCGGAGATCGAGTGTTCCCGAGTATTGGAACACCAACAGCTGATGACGAAGCAAATAAGAGGCATGCCGCTATACAGATTCGCGGGGCAAATCCGATTCATACTTGGACAGACACCTGGCATGCCTAAGGATGAATCACAGATGATCAAGTGACAAGGTTGGGCATCCAACTACATAGCAACAACAAGGCCCATACATGTCGAGGTAAGAAGTTAATCAATCCAACTTTCCGACTTTCCACTTGCTACTGGGCTGTCATTGGCCGTAGACCGGTTATGCTGTGTAACTTGCCGCTTGTCGAGTATCGCGGGCTAGACTTTCCTTCCGAGACAGATCCAATGCGAAATGGCTCCAGTCTATGGTAAATTCGAGTAGTACAAAACGCTTCGAGGAATTCGATCCATCCCGGCGTCCTTCATCATCGATGGCCGGCATGGCAACGGATCGGGAAGGGTCTCTCGAGAGAAGTTAGCTCGGTGGGGCTACTGACGTGAAGGATCCCCACACCGATAAGCTCTATCGAACCCCTGAAGTCTCCGTCGACACCGCCAAACTGCATGCCGTTGGACACCTCTTTGGCTCGCAGCGAGAGCTTCTCCCAATCCCGCAGCGTACAGTCAACATCAACCCGCTTGGCATCACGGCGTGCGCGGGTGGCAGCTGCATCGCATGCTGTACCTGTGTGTTGTTTTGGCGCCGAGAGGTACAATTGCAAGCGACATGGCGACCCAAGAAGTGGGAGGCCGATACCGCCAGCCAGTTTTCACCTTTGTCTGCCCGTCACCCACCCACCCTCAATCAATCAAAGTTCAAAGTGGAAAGTGGGAGCGGACCTGGGGACCATTGTAGTGCCCACTAACAAGGCGGAGGGCAGAAGTCCGTGGGAGTCTTGCTAGAGCGATACTTGACTGTTGACGGCAGAGCGCCATCACTCGACCCAGAAAATCGTCATTGCCCTCATCTTTCTTTCCCGCGAGTCTTATAAGCTGCATCTCACTGCTACCGCACCTACCAAACTGGCTGTCCAGCAATATCTCTTCCCGCTGTCACCTGCCACCTGGTTTCGCATCTCGCACATTTTTTTGGACATTGCTAGACATTTTCCTTCTTTGGGATTTCGAAGCCCGAGGTCCTTCAGTTTTGTTGCCAGTGATCGAGCCAATCCGCAACGACAACGAACGCAAGTCAACTGCCACGGCAATCTGCCAGCGCTTGTTCTGTCTCCTCCTGCTTCGTTGACTGCTTCATCTTGCCTGTAAGACCTGTTCGTTCTTGCGATCTGAGTGGCGGAGCGCTACACGTCTGCATACACACTGGCACCGCGGACCGGACTCCAGTCGTCTTAATCCACTTCAGCTGCACTGAAGGCCCTGGTCCTCCACTCAGACATCATTCCCGCCATCAAGGTTGTTTTGACTTTTGTAGTGACGGTCAGGTCGCACTACAGTCACCCCCGTCACGATATTGGTTGGGCCCGGGAACGTCTGTCGCTTGGTTCAAGCCTGGGGATCTAACTACACTTACAAGCTCCCACGTCGACATCCAGACGCTTCAGTTTTGCAACTTTCGCAGAGATCACATTTCTCGCTCGACTCACTCTTTGGTGTGACTCTTTGTCATCCCCACCTGCCGCTGTCATCGACATTTCCACTGCATCATCGCAGACGCCTTACTCCACCCGCAAGAGACACCGAGACGCAGGACAGTTACGCCTGCCGAACGCATCGCATCCGTCCTGCCATCAGCACAGCAATCCACATCGCAGTTGAGCTTGGACGCCAGATCAAATTGATATCGAATCTTTTCACAAAAGCCCAGCATGCCTAGGGCTTCGCCATCAAACGACGCAATCGATCCCCTATCGCCACGCCCTTACCCATTTTCATCATGTCCTGATACCGATGACTCGCAAATGCATTCGCAGCCACGCCATCAGTATTCCTCACCATCCATGATACCCGCGATAACAGCACCAAGCACGGCCGATGATACCGAAAGACCGGGGCCGGCCGTTTTGTCCCCGGACAGTCAATCGGAGGTGAACCGCAATGTGGATATGGATCATGGACCCGAACGTATGCGGGACGCCCGCCGAGACGCTGATGAGGCCCACAAGCAGCGGACCGAGACTGACGACGAAACTTCCGGGGCCGCTAGTGACTCCGCACATGCTGTCAGTGTCCATGTCGAACAAGCCAACCACACTATTACGGCGAACAGAGTACCAGCTATTACGGCGAACAGAGTGTCAACTATCACGTCGAACATAAGGCCATTAAGGACACATGGGGTGATCGGTGGGCATAGGAGTCGAAAACAAGGTGACGAGCTTGTTGCGCCGAGTGCTACAACTCTTGGTCAAGTAGAAGAAGTCGATTTGACTGGCAATGACGCACCCTGGGTGCACGACTATGGACTCGCAGGGCTCAGCTACGAGTACTGCCAGACAAGATTGATACCGTCCACGCCATCGTCCTATCTTCGCCCAGGCAGTAAATTTTCGGGCATGCAAAAGTCGGAGAGATCACGCTATGACGTGGAAGTGGAAATCAAGCAGGTTGATCTCCGCGAGTCCTTCTTATGCGGCTATCTGCGGATTCAGGGTACGTAGCGGGAGGTAGCTCTCTTGTGTTACAATCAAAAAGGCAAAGGCAAGGGGATGAAATATGCTAACCGGGAGCCGCTTTGTCTAGGTCTTACTGACACCCACCCGACTTTGACGACATATTTTGAAGGCGAAATCATCGGCCCACATTACAGCTTCCTCACTCAACATCCGCAATGGGGAGCAAATGACAAGATCGATATCAACCATTGGAACAAGTTCGTCGGCTTCAAACCCTACGCTAAAACCGCGAAAAGGGGCGGCGTTCAGATTAAGGATGCGGCACAGAAAGAAAACATTTTCATGCGATGGAAGGAGCAGTTTTTGGTCCCGAACCACCGTGTTAGAACCATTAACGGGGCCAGTTTTGAGGGCTTCTACTATATCTGCTTCAACCAGGTCCACGGGACAATCCAAGGAATCTACTTTCACAGCAAGAGCGAAAAGTAAGCCGAGCCGTTTCCGTTGACCGGGCTAAAAATTGTGCGAGAGCTGCTGCTAACGGCATATCTTCGATCGCAGGTTTCAACAATTAGAGCTAAAGCACGTTGAAAATAAAGGCTGCTTTGGCGCAATGGAGTTCAGATGAGACGACGCAGGAACGTCACATCGGAAGGTCGGCAATATTCCGCGGCCTTGATAGGGCTGAAACCGACTCGGGCCCTCGGGGAATTTGGTCCCTGGGACATGGTCCAGAGACACGATCAAGCCCAGACAAAATGTGGCTCTTGGGCGGATAGGATTGAATTAATTCCCGGCAACAATCCATCCGCGAACGAGGGCCGCCAACGAGCGACCCTGGCGGACGATTGACTCAAGTCTTGGTGGGTTCTCATCTGCATCGGTCGGCTTTTTGTTTTCATACCATCACACGCTGTCATTTGCTTCTCATGTTGCTGTTATTGCTTATTTGTTTTGGGATCCGGGTCTGATATCAGTTGTTACTTATTCGACATGTTGTGGGTTTCTTTCAGGGGCATGAACGCAATCTATTTTGACGGACAACAGAGACGCACGAGGAAAGACACATACATACCACACACACACGCATTGTTATGGGGAGTCAGCGAAGGGTCAAGGAGGTAACAGGGTCTGGGGTTTTAGTCCCATAAGCCATGATGAGGTTCTTACATTAGACGTCAGGGTGGATGAATGGCGTATAAAGCGGAGTGTCGGCATGGACGGGGATCCGAAGAGAAGCGAAATGTTAACCAAGGCAGTGGTGATTCGCAAACCTCAGGTTGCTCACTACAAAGACTCATTTCTTGTACATGTCTTAATTCTTAGGGGGTATCTAAATGGAACATGACTGGAAGAACGTACACATATGCGTATTAATGCGTACCCGTGCAACAACAAGCTGGCAAGGCAGTGTTGACATATGATTCAGTTCTTGAACCCCTTGAAGTAGGCGTTGCGGAAGGGGTTTAGGTCGTCCGCTGTCTTGCCTTCTTCAACAGCGCGATCTGCCTTGGCCTGCTCATATGCCTTGATGGCAGCAGGCTCGACTTCGGCGTCGGGAATACGGCGGTATGTTATTAGTCGTCGGGACCCTTGGAAACAAGGTTAGTAAATCTTGCCATCCGCCTATATGATAGGGATCCGCCAGCCAACTCACATTTGTTAAAATCCTGCACGCAAACAGCAACAACCTCCATATAAGGATGCTGCGGCACCGGAATCTCCTGATCCTGATCATTCGCCGTCGGCATCCAGAACGACAGTCTTCCACCATCCACCAGCGTCTGCGCCGAAAACTGCAGGATATCATCCAACATCAACAAAAAGCTGTACGGCTTCCTGGGCGGGATGAAATCCGGGTCCTTGTACATCTCCATGCCCTTGGGGATCACCCACGGACACTTCTCCGGGTCCTTGACGCCCAACACCTTCAACCCTTCGCGCACCCCGTAGGGAGGATCGCACACTACCGCGTCGAATATCCTGCCGCTTACCCCGTCACTTTTTTGTTGTCCAGGGGAGGTAGAAGTGGAAGTGCCAAGGGCAGACTTGCGTATAGGCGTGTTGGTCAAATCAGCAGTGAACATCCCCCCCAAGCAGCTGGTGAGACCGTATTGCTCAAAGTTGCCCCTTAAAGTTCGCTTCTTCTCGTCACCGCGGATGCTCCGCCCGTCAATGTCGGACCCAAAAGTCAAAGCGCCGAATTGCGCGCAGGCAATCGGGAAGGAGCCGGTGCCGACGAAGGGGTCGTAGATTAACTTTCCCGGGCCAGCGAGAGCGATGTTGGCTGTCACCAGCGCTAGCTCGGCGTCCATGGATGTCGTGGAGATATACCGCCTCTTTTTGAGGTCCAGCTTCTTGGGGAGTGTTTCCCGGGAAGAAGTACCCAGGTACCGACCAAAGTAGTAATACTTTGGATCTTCGATGCCAAGCGGGGTAGAATTCCACGGCCAGTCTTCAAACAGGATGAATTCCTCGTCGGGGGAGCGCATCTTGATCGGGCCGGCGAATCCGAGGTAGGCGAAGGAGTTGATGATGGAGAGTTTTTGGTCGTTGGTGCGAGAGCCTTGGTACGAGTCGATGGTGAATTTGAAGGAGCAGGACAGGTATTGGGACCATAAGGGCTCGGTGCGCGAGCGGACGGAGGCGTGGACCGAGGAAAGGTCGGGGCCGTGGCCCCAGAGCTCGTGGATGGAGATTACGAGGATGGAGCGGGTGATGAGGCGAAGGGCGGCGGAGGGGGAGGGGAGAGAGACTATGCAGAAGGGGGACTGGGAGGGGGTTGTTAGTTAAGTGGTTCAAGTAGATGGGGCTGTGAGTTTATGGTGGTTTGAGAAGCAGAAAGGAGTCAACTGCTTCTGGAGCATGGACGTCTCCCGATTTGGGGAGTAAAATTTGAAAGAAACCCACCTCTAGACTGTATGAGATGACTTTGAGATCGATGCCTTCTACTATTGCTAGGGCTTCAATCTCAGGGAGACGAAACGTCTCGTGAGACTGGGAGAACCGGATAAGATATTCCATTTCGGGCATTTTGCTGAATCGACTCTGGTGATGGTCGGGATGGTTCTCTGTTGTTCATGTACGGCCCATTCTGTGCTGGAAAATAGAGGAGCCAAGTGATGTAGCCCTGTATGCCGTGTTACCGAGGAATACTTTATTTCCAACTGTTTTCGCTGGGTTGGTGAGATTTTGTCATGAGTTGAAGTAACTCAAAAACACATGCAGAAGGGAGTGTTGTTTGATCTTTAGCATGGTGTGATTCGATTGATAAGATCCCTGACTTGCAGATCTGGTAGGGCTGTGAGTGGTGCCCTTGTCATTTTGAGGTGGGTCTCATGTCTTTTTGTTCCACGGCAGGGGTACAATCCATACCCCAGCTTTTCAATTTCCACTACAGTTGAGCTTCTTGGCTCCATACAGCACATGAATCGCAGCTTCGACTGGCTTCAAGTAACGACAGGATAATCGACGATTCATACAGCAGCGTCTGAAGTCCTATCAGAATCACCATGCTCTCGTTTCCGACCCCTTCGGTCTACCAGTCGTCGAAATGCTTCGTCACGTACGGAGTGATGGGCCATCTGGACCCTAATCAGCCACCATCCAAAAGCAAGCCATGGTCAACTGTTGCAGGCCAGGATTTCATCAATAGGGTATGTCATTTTCCTTTGGTGCTGGGAAGCATTCACTAACAGTTAGTTCAGGTCGAACTCATTATTCCTCAAGAAGCCTTCGAGGTTGTTCAAAAGATTATCAACGAAAAGGCAGCACCTCAGTTCAAACGAGTGGTTATGTCCTTGTACGACATTCTCTCTGGTGACTTTTTTGCTGAGTACATCAAGAAGGGTATGGAGCAAACACTCTTTGGAAAGCAAGAGGGTAGCCAAAGCTAATAAAGCATATACTAGGGAGTATTATGATGTTGTCAGAAGGGAGGAAAGGGATTGACAACGTGTTTACACTTAGAAACGGTACGCCACATAGCAGTACGCGAGTGCAGACTGCAATGGACACTTTACTAACGCAATGAACAGGGATCTTGACAATGTTTTTGGACAAGGAAGCGTACGAACGAGCAGGTCTGGTCGGCAAGCCTGACGGAGTGAAGGGAAAGCGTGGCTTGAAGCCCCGGTGGGGTAAGTCTCTTCTCACTAGGGTACTTGTGTCGGATGGTTACTAACTAGATCATGATCACAGTCGTTGAGGTCGACCTCACGAGTCCATCGATGATCCCAGGCAAAAAGGGATTCGACAGACTGATCTATGCGAGCAAGAACGCTTTCGGTACACCAGTCACTTGGCTATTCTGCAACCTTTCTTCCACCGGTAAGCACCTCGTCCATTACTTGACCTACGGCACACCCACCCACTAACGTCACTTCAGTCCCCAATACAGATCCCCTCGCGCCACATTCTCCGACCAAGTGTAAAGCAGAGCCCAGTGTCCTGCAAAATATCGACGCCATGCTGCCGACCTTGAAGCCCCCGGTTGACGCAATCGGACCAGAGGGCAGAGAGGAACTCGAGTACTTCTCCACTGAGCTCTACGAGTGGCTATCACTCGTTCGACTGCAGAGCCCCCGAATTCAGGTGGGCGACCAGATCGATCCGTATCTTTGCCGATACCAGGTGCCTGGCGACGACCAGCAAGGCAAAATCTGCAAGGTTACTTGGCAGGGTTTCCTTGCTCCGTCCTGGTGTCGACAGATGCTCCTTGATCTCGTTGCTGGACTCCCACCCAAAACATGGTTCTCGTTCAGTACGACGACCTTCTCCAAGGGTATGGCAGGGGATAACTCCGAAGTTTCTCTCTTTCGGCCCCAAGGAGCGTCGGGGGAATATGTAATGTGGGAGATCAAGAGCCATGAGTGACAAGTTCTTGGCATTTTCGGCGGAATGTCTCATTCCTGTCTGGGTCCTAGGATGGCATCCTCCACCAACTGGCGCAACGCCGCCTGTCCCTCGACAGTCTCGAAATCCTCCCTCGAGGCAAGCTCCTCAATCCGCCTGCGGAACTCGGGATCCGGCTCTCCAGCATCCTCCGCCTCGTTCATTGTACCGATCTGTACTCGTAGACCCTCGGGAGCCGGGGGAAGGTCCGCTGGCGTGGTTCCGTTTGTCGTGCCATTGCCGGTGATGGAGATGTTGGCCTCGCCCTCCAGACCCCTGAGGTATTCTGCGACCTCGGGATAATCCTCCTCGGCCTCGATCTTCTCTCTCGCGGTCTGACCCTCGTCGTTCACGATGGTGGTGTCCAGCTTGAGCTCCTCGACCAGGACCTTGGCAGCGGCGACGGTCTCGACGACAAAGA
Source organism: Neurospora sp. CHS-2018a (assembly GCA_009802275.1). Taxonomy (NCBI): domain Eukaryota; kingdom Fungi; phylum Ascomycota; class Sordariomycetes; order Sordariales; family Sordariaceae; genus Neurospora; species Neurospora sp. CHS-2018a. The sequence continues at coordinate 420,502 of RAKG01000056.1, forward strand.
GCGCTGTCTCGCCATCTTCGTCCTTGAGGTCCACTGGGACGTTGAATTCGCTGACAAGCGTCCGCAAGAGGTCCAGGTGGTTGTAGCTGGCCGCGGCGTGAATGAGGGAGTAGCCGTGCTCGTCCTGACCCGAGGCCAGGGAGGGGGTCTCGCGAAGGAGGGCAATACACGCCTCCGGGTTATCGGCGGCGAGGAGGTATGGGTTGTTCGACATTTTGGTGGGTGGATTCGGTCTTCGAGGCGGAGCTGGCGGTTCACGGGTATCAAGATAGAGCGTATGTATTGGTGAAGACAGGCACAGCTACGTCAGACTGGGAACCGAAGTTAGACAGATGGACGAACTTGGGCGAGACACTGAGGACAAAATTTTAGTGGAGACATGTCAAGTGCGGGGCACTCCAATGGAATCCTAGCGATGCTCCCTCGAACCCCTGCCCTGGCGCCTCTTGTTCCCTTCGGCGTGTGACGCACAGCGCGGTTCTGTACCCCCGCCGTTCGAAGCCCCTTCACCTCAGCTAACCCGAACCCTGTGTATATTCGCTTCTGTTGTGAAATGCTGTAGGTAGGGCTACCCATTTACACCAGCCTACCTCTACTACTAGTACCGTGACGAAATACAAATGGCACAGACGGGACGGGACATTTCATCCGCCAGGTTCATTGGAAGGTGGAAAAGTGAGTTATGGTGATGGTCTAAGTGGTTGAGTTATGGATGGAGTTGAAGTTGGTGACAACGTCGATCAGCTATACGCGAATACTTGTACGCACAATAAAGAATTGAGCAGATCCCGAAACAGTTTCGGCGAACTCATGCAGTCCATGGACATCAAATAGTACGTCAACAAATTGGAGCTGTAGCGGGCAGTAAACCTGGCAGTCCTGGATGAATATAGGAAACACAGCATTTGTCGCCTGCAGCCCATTGTGTTAGTGCAGTCTACTATGTCTTCTCCGTTTGTTGATGTTCTCGACCTAGGTAGGTAAGCCACAAGTATCACCACCGTCAAGTGTCGGTATGACTGTATCGGCGAACAGCAGATATTGTAGGCAGCCTAGTATCACCTGCAGCCCCCAGTAATCATGATCTCCATTTTCGCGATTATACTGGCCGAAAAGTAATTTAGACCCAATTAGCTGATGTGATAGGGCTGGGTAGCAGAGGCACCTTTTTTCGTCCCATCAAGCTCCTTCCATCCTAGATGCGGTTTTCAGCACAGCAGCTGCAACGGCGTCTCCTGCAGAAGGCGGTTCACAGATTCGGCCGAACACTTCTGTTGACCCAAAGAAATCCAAATCACTTCCCATTATAAAAATACCTCTATCACTCAACTCTGATCACCATTTCGCTGCTTTTTCAAACATCACTCCTACGTTTTGGAACAGCACCCTCTTTGCCAGCCCTTTTCATTGCAAGGTCGAAGCCGGAAGCTTCTGGCTGTCATATCCACCCCAAAACTTCTTTCCTCACCCCCGCTATAAACTTCCCCAACCACACCCAGCGCTCTCACTGGCGCCAGTCCGCACCTTCACGACCTCATCACCACAACACAACACAACCATGGACGAACCACTCACCGATCTCCGAGGCCCATTGGCCGCCAAATACACTGCCTCCACTGAGTACAGCAAAATTGCAGACAAGTTCAAGGTCCCTTATGTCAGCCAGGATGATCATGTTCATGAGGTCGCGACCCTGGTCAACGGGCTTGAGAATGGCGCCAAGAAAAAGACCAGCTTCAAAGTGAAAAAGACGACTTACGAAGTCGCCAAGTCGCGCGACCACATCCGTGTCGACTCCTGGCGTTTCCATGACTGGGACTACAAGAAACATGACCTACCGACATATGCCCGTGGTCTCTTCACCACCAGAGCCAAGAACGGAACACCAGAGATCACCACCCGTGGCTACGACAAGTTCTTCAACGTCGACGAGGTCACGGAGACCAAGTGGGAAAACATCAGGACCAGGACGCAGGGTCCCTACGAACTCACGTTGAAGGAGAACGGCTGCATCATATTCGTCAGTGGTCTTGCCGACGACACACTGCTCGTCTGCAGCAAGCACTCGACTGGCGACCGTAGTGATATCGAAACCAGCCATGCCAGCGCTGGCGAGCGCAGGTTGGAGGAGCAGTTGGCACGCATTGGCAAGACAAAGGCCGATCTCGCACGGGAGTTGAGGCGACGGAATGTCACGGCCGTGGCAGAGCTCTGCGACGACAGCTTTGAGGAGCATATTCTGGCGTATGGACCCGACAAGGCAGGCCTGTATCTGCATGGCATGAACCTCAACCTTCCCGAGTTCACGACTTACCCCTCGCCTGTCGTTCAAAAATTCGCTGAGGACTGGGGCTTCATCAAGACTGGCCTTATCGTCATTGACACTATCGACGAGGTCAAGGCTTTCCTTGAGGAGGTAGCTGAAAGTGGGGCCCACGATGGCCGCGACGTAGAGGGCTTTGTCATTCGTTGCAAGATGTCTTACAAACCTGGGCAGCAACCCTTCCAGGATTGGTTCTTCAAGTACAAGTTCGAAGAGCCATATCTGATGTATCGACAGTGGCGTGAGTGCACCAAGGCCATCATCGCAGGAAAGCCGCCCAAGTTCAAGAAGCACGTCAAGATTACCGAGGAGTATCTCCTCTACGCTCGTCAGCGTCTACAAGATAATCGGGAGCTGGCCAAGCGATACAACCAAAACCACGGAATCATCGCTCTCCGAAACGATTTCCTCGCTTTCAAGAACCTCAAGGGTTCCGATGCTGCCAACTTTGAGACCTTGCATGGAGGAGGAGCAGCTGCCGCTGATGTTGAACGCGATATCATACTGGTCCCTATTGCCACCATTGGCTGCGGAAAGACGACAGTTGGTCTTGCTCTCACTCACCTGTTTGGCTGGGGTCACGTTCAAAACGACAACATCACGGGTAAAGCCCGGCCGCCTCGCTTTACCAAGGCTCTTCTCGACATTCTGGACGAAGGTGTCCCCGCAGTCTTTGCCGACCGCAACAATGCGCAGAAGCATGAGCGTAAACAGCTCATCACCGACGTCAAGATCCAGCACGCCCGCGCCCGGCTTGTGGCGCTCCACTTCGTTCACAATGATCTCGACAAAGTCCGCGAGGTTTGCCGAGATCGTGTCTTTGCACGAGGTGATAACCATCAGACCATCCAAGCCGCCTCGGATATGAACAAGGTTCGCGGCATCATGGAGGGCTTCATCAGCCGCTTCGAGCCTTGCGACTCAGAACAGAAGCCTGACTCGGAGTTTGACGATATCATCGAACTCGATCCCGCCGTAGGAAGCAGACAAAATCTGGAGATTGTCATCAAGGAGCTCCATCGCATGTACCCCAAGTTCATGCCCAACATCCCCTCTGCGGCAGAAATGGACGAAGCTATCCAATATGCCCTCGATGGCTATAAGCCTGATTTGCGCCACGTCATCCCCGACCGTGGCAACAAAAACAAGAAGGAGTCCAAGCAAAACGGCCAGCAGCAACAGCAGAAGCAGAAGAAGAGGCCTCTGGAGTACATGTCCGTCGACATGACGACCAAGGATGTGCTCAGCACTCTTGAGAAGGCGTTTGCTACCGCTGGCCCGGAGCAATCCCGCTTCTTCAAGCAGCTCCAGGGCACACGTCGCGTCCAGCCCAAGTTCCATGTCACTCTGATGCACAAGGCTGGTGCCAAGGAGAATCCGCAGCTCTGGGATAGATATCTGCGCATCAACGAGCTTGAAGGACCCAACTCTCTGGACGGCAAGCTCGGCGAGATCGACGTCCAGCTTGAGCGTGTGGTTTATGACGACCGTATCATGGCCATCGTGGTTCGGCTGATTCCCAAGCCGGGGGACGAGAACGTCAACCCCGACGGCAGCGAGCCCGCGGAGCCAAAGTGGAAGTGCACAAACCGTGTTGCGCATATCACGGTTGGAACGAGAGATGATAGTGTCAAGCCGAAGGAAAGCAATGACTTGCTTGCCAAATGGTTGGAGCATGGTACGGGAGCGGAGACCGGTATCTACGACCTGTTGATCGATGGTAAGCCCACGTTGCAGGGAGTTGTGAGGGGGATCCTCTCGAGATAGGATACCGAAGGGGGTTCATCTTCCACGACGAATGGTCATAATTCCCATCGCCGCCGTGGACATGGACATGGACGTGGTCGAGGTGGCGGCCGCGGCCGGGGTAGAGGCTCGCATAGGGGCAATGGGCGTCAAGGTCATTTGTGAGAGTTTGTCAGACGCGCGATGGCGCCAAAGAAGCATGTTATGGGAGAAATCACAGGTTTACCTACAATGGCGAGGACTATAACCATCATGGCGGGAGAACAGATTTGGGTCTTTCGGAACTAAAATATACCATATAGCCAGGATTGTAACCTTCACATCACCACACATAACCATATCTGTACTTAACCAGACAGAAGGACCATAGCATTGACACTTTATGCGCTGAAGCTATTCGTGACCTCCACAAACTTAGCCCATTGCCTCGCCGCCTCGCCGCTCTTGATAGCCCATCTCGCCCTCCTGATACCTTCCTTCCAACGCCCGCCTCCCGGTCCACGTTCCTTGATAACCTGTCCATCATCACCATGTCCCATATCACTCGTATCCGCTTCGCAAATGCCCGACACCACGAACAGCGCCGCAGTGTTCATCAAAACAAAGTGCAAGATGGGATCATCATCCGGCATCTCGTTATTCAGAATCCTACTCAAAATAGCCGCATTCTCAATCGGCTCCTTACCGGGTGACACCTCCGACAGCGGATGCGCCGGCAACCCAAAGTCGCTCGGGTGCAGCAAGAAGTGGCTCACCACCGGCTCGCCCTCGGGGTCTTCCTCCGTGGGCTTGATCGTCCAGCAAAGCGTCGGCCCGGCACAGCTGATCTCGTCCAGCTCCTCGTCGCCGCAAACTACCATGGCCTTGCGCGCCCCGCCCATCTTGAGCGCCTCCGCGAATACGGGGCCTAGGTCCTTGCGCGCGCATCCGATCATTCGCGCCTCTACCAATTTCCCCTTGCTTCCTTCACCGGAATACACAGTCGGGTCGGGTACGTCCAAGGGATTTGCAAGCGGACCGACTAGGTTGAAGATGGTGCGCCAGGGAAGCTGGGTGCGGATGGGCGCTACGTAGCGCATGCCTTGGTGGAAGACGGGGGCGAAGAGGAAGCCGTAGTTGCATTGGGAGTACAAGGAGGAGACAGTGTCGGGACGGATGCGGGAGATTTGAGGAGGGCGAGGCGGGACGCACGCGAGAAGGTCGGCGGAGCCGGACTTGGAGGTTGAGGCTTTGTTGCCGTGCTTGCCGACGAGAAGGAGGGATGAAGCCAGGATGGAGGAGGTGGTGCTGATGTTGAAGGTGTTGTGGGAGTCGCCGCCTGTGCCTACTATGTCACACTGTTTTTGGGGGTAGGTTGTTAGTAAGGAGGCAGTACATATGGAGGGTGAGAAGGGGGGGACGGATGACGAGAGGGAGGATGGCTGGATGTGTAGTAGGAAAGACGTACGAGTCCGCCATTGTAGGCTCCTTCTTGCCTGCCGCGCTTCTCGATGACTTGACGGAGCTCTTCAAGATCGGTTTGGGCGGCGGCCTTCAGCATCACCTGGGCCGTCTTGGATAGCACTTCGGCACTCCGGTCGAGGCCGGTAAAGTGCAGGCACATGAGCAGCGCACCGGCCTGGACATCGGAGATTTGATTGGTGAAGAAGTAGGAGATGGCATTGGCGATCTCATCTGGCGTCACTGGGTCGGGGTGTCCAAGGGGCCAGAGACGGGTGAGGAGCTTCTTGATGTTGACATCAGGGAGGTCCTCCGCCGCGGTCGTCGCCGGTGCCACTTGTTGCTGTTGCGCCGACATGGTTCTGGAGACGATAAGGTGGAGTGTGTTCCGGGATCAAAGTTGTTTGCCTGGTCTTGACAGTTGTCAGGCTGGTCAGGGAGGCCAATTGAGTGATACCGGCTTCCTGGGAGCTTGTGAAGAGTGAGAGTCTGGCTGTTGTTGACTCATTTCGTGGATCGGAAGCGAGCACAAGGAAAGTCGGCACGGCAGCGGGAATGCCATGGTTTGGTCGGGTGGGAATGACAGCTTTCTACAGTGTGCTTTGTTCTCCCCAATGATGGCATCCGATGCCACCAGAGTGCCCCGCGATAACGGGCACCAGCGGGGCAGATATGCAGGGATTCAGCACCCAGCAGCCGCAGATCGCAACCGCAAATGAGCCTGAATGGGCTGGCAGAATGGCGGGCGGTGAGTCGCTTCCGAGTCTTAGCATCTCGAAACAGCTGCGGCAGGCAATGATTCCACAGCGAGCGGGAGACCGGGTGGTCAGTGCGTTCCGGCAATTGGGGACGCGGCGCCAAAATTTCGGGATTCTGTTCGCCAGCAGCCCGGCCGCGATTACGGGGACTGGGACTTATCACTCCGGGGGACTGACGGAGCACGAGATTGTTCACTACTTTCACAAGTAAGTTCCGCCCCCCCCCCCCCCCCCCCCCCCCCCGGAGATGACACCAGTCTGCGTCCTTTATGATTAACACCATGTGAACCAAGAATGTCCCTCAGACTAAGTCGCCCGGCCGTCCGCGGCCTGGGTTCTGCCATCAAGTCTTCCAGAATCTCGTCCAGGTCGGCCGCCCTGTTGGTGCCCTCCACTTCCACATCCGCCTTCTCGACGGCCTCACCACAACGCGCCGCCGCCGCCGGCCACCTCAGGCTACCCGACGACTATGTGCCGCCCACCCAACCCCCGAGCGCCCGTCCCGTCGATACGCGCAAGTCGCAACTTCTGCGCACTTACACCTCGATGCTCCGCTCGACCCCCCTGATGCTCATCTTCCAACACAACAACCTTACCGCTATCGAGTGGGCTGCGATAAGGCGAGAGCTCAGCCTTGCCCTGAGCAACGTTACCGTCCCTGAGGGCGCTCCCGATATCACCWCCAAGATCCACCTCCAGGTTGTCCGCACGCGCATCTTCGACGTTGCGCTCAAGACCGTCGAGTTCTTCGATCCTTGTACAGTGGAGCCCACCACGGCCACAACAGCCACCGGCACCAAGGTTCCCGCTACATACAACCACGATCTGTCGAAGCATGCGTGGAAGGCTGTCAAGGAGGCTACCAAGAACCAGGAGGCCGTCGAGAAGACCGTTTACGGCCAGCTCGCTCCTCTTCTCGTTGGACCTGTCGCCATCCTGACCCTGCCCTCCGTGTCGCCGGCGCATCTCGGCGCTGCCCTGAGCATCCTCGCCCCCAGTCCGCCGGCCTTCCCTGCGCCCAGCAGGAAGAAGAACCCCGGTTATTATGACCTTACCTGCCAGTCTGGCCTGCAGAAGCTCCTGTTAGTCGGTGGCCGCATCGAGGGCAAGGCCTTCGACTACGACGGTATCAAGTGGGTTGGCGGCATCGAGAACGGCATCGAGGGTCTGCGCGCCCAGCTCGTGCACATGCTGCAGAGCGCCGGCATGGGTCTTACCAGCGTTTTGGAGGGTGCTGGCAAGAGCCTCTGGCTTACCATGGAGAGCCGCAGGAGTGTCTTGGAGGAGGAGCAGAACCCCAAGAAGGAAGGCGAGGGCGAGGAGGAGAAGAAGGAGTAGAGATAATCAGCGTGAAGCCATTTGCGAACGAATACTGGAGCTCAAACTACTCCACAAACGCCAAAGGTCTGGATGCTTTACATTCCTCGGGCTTGCCGGACCCAGTGATGCGATGCTGGTACTTTGTAAGAGATCGAGTAGAAAAGATCTGTTGTACAATACAATGTAACAAAGACATGTGTAAAAGCGCAAATAATCACATTCTCGTCGTTTGCGATGCTGGCTGTTTGAAGATCTCTTTGAACAGCGATGCAGATGCAGCTCGGAGTTCTTAGCAGAGGACCTTGATGATCAAGTGAGGTCTAGCTAGGCTCGACCCCGCTGATGTTAAGGTCCGGTGTCTAAGGGAGGTGGTCCCTGCAGTCGTTCGCTACCCCCTGCACTCGCTCCCTTGTCGTTGCCGCCCTCTCGTCCCCTCCCAACCGTTCTCAGAATCCAGGCTCATCAAGTGACTGGACGTTGCAACTCAACCACTGGTCCGCATGGGCTGCTGTCCGACACAAAACCACGAATTTCAAAAGAATCGACCGTTGGGAAATTTCGTACGACTACAATCACACAGCATTGCAGCAAACAGCGGCCGCATAGCGCCTCGACATCTTGCATTTGCATCTTCACGATGATGATCTTGGCTGCTTCTCACTAAAAAGGCGCCGCCGAGCTACCGATTCCTTCCCCTCCCGAAAGCTTCCCGTTCGTCGAAACCCCATCACAAGCTATCTCCATCATCCCCGCTGTCTTCAACTCCACCCAACCTCATCAGCCCACCCTTCAACATACCTCTGCGGACTTGAACATCGTCTTATTTCGTCTACGATCCCTCCTTCGCGGAGTATACATACGTCTTCTTTTACCCTCAACGGTAAATCTGCGTCAAACTTGAACCAAATACCAGAACCAGCTGCGGGCAGAGCAACACTCAGTCACTTGCAAAACCACCAGCCACCAACGATCGGAACGAAGGGACGATAACGAGTTACGAGACCACCACGCACGATACGATACATACCTGACATAACGACACGAACTTCAAACGAGGATTCCGATCCTCATACACAAGGCATTTCAACCTACCTGCTACACAACAGCATCGAGAAGGGAAAAACAAAAACAAAAACAAAAACAATGGACTTCGCACCTTACCAAGCCGCACCCCCCGAGCATGGGCGCACCATCTCACCCCCCGACTCCACCTCCTCCCCACGCACATCATGGGACTACGGCCGCCGCTCTTCCTACTCCCCCGGCAGCGGAAACAAGTACCAACAGCGACCAGCGCAGGTCTCGCCTCCGCCACTGCTGCACCCGCAACCACAGCGTGCTTGGTCGGGCGAGGGAGTCAGCAGGTATCAGAGTCCAGGTGCTACTCCTGGCACCATTGGGTTCAGCAATGGAAGCGGCAGTGGAGGAGGAGGAGTAGGGGGAGGCATGGGCGACTATTTCAATGCGCTGGGCGCTCGAGAGGGGATGGTGTCCGAGTTTGATACGAGCTTGGGGCTGAGGCTGGATTATGAGGCGTGTTTGGCGTATTTGGCGGTGCCGCCGTTGGGAGCGATTTTGCTGTTGATTTTGGAGCGGAAGAGTGATTATGTTAGGTGAGTGACGACCCATCTTGCGGTGGTGTTGAGGTGTCCGTTTGCTAACAATGGAAACCGGGGGTTAGGTTCCACGCATGGCAGTCCAGCCTGCTTTTTACGGCGTTGTTTGTGCTTCATTTGTTGATTTCTTGGTCGAGTTTCCTTAGCTGGGTGTTATTTCTGGCGGATTTGGCGTTGGTAGGATGGCTGGTTGTTAATGCTTATAGGGATGCCGACACGTTAGACAGGTATGTTTTCCGAGATTTCGGATAAGTGACCAAAAGCTGACTGGATTTCCAGATACGAAGTACCGATTTTTGGGCCGATAGCAAGCGGGATCTTGGACGACGAGTAGGTGGTGGTGATGGTGATGGTGGTCATTGATGTTTAAGAGGATTGGGATTCCTCCTGCATCGTGGTTGTCCTGAGAGACGGGAGTTGATACTTGATACTTGACGAGAGGCGTGTATGCGGCCTATTCGTACTCTAATGTAATGCGCTGGTGCATTGTTAGTCCGGTGATGATTGTTTTGAAGCAATACCGAGCCGCTGCCCCATCAGGGACAAGCTCAAGGCTTTTCGTCAAATCCGTTTGAGACTTTGTGAACATCGAAGTTGGATGAAGCACAGCAGATGAATGATCTTGCAGTGAAACTGAAACCGTGAACCTGGATGGCCGATGCCGTGTGGTTAGTCAGCTGTGGCTGGTTCACTCTGGGGTCAGAGTGGGGTCTAGACGGGAGCTGAAGTACTGTGGGGCGTTAGGTACCCGGCCTTGTTACGTCGCGCTTTTGCCTGCAGCCCAGCTCCTGGTCAACCACAGCACTCGAAGCTCTGTGCCGCAAGTCGACCACGCAACTGCCACCATCCACGCACTGCACTGCAATCACGACCGACGGTCTTCCCAACCACAACGCAAACAACTCGGCGATTTTTCATCACCAACCACCACTACTCCGCGTCGTCCTTTTCATCTTCCGTGGAGGATACATACAGAAGATCAGTAACCCACCTTTGCGCCCTTGCGACTTTCCCTACCGATACCCCACATTCGCAATCGCCTGCGTCAACCATGTCGACCCTTGAGGAACTCGACGACCTCGATCGCCGCGAGCGCGAGGACAAGAAGAAGGATCAGGACAAGGACAAGAACAACAAGAAGGAGGGAGATGGCGATGCCGAGATGAAGGATGCCGAGCCCGAGGCCGATGACATCCTTGATGAGGAGATCCTGAGTCTGAGCACAGAGGACATCTTGATGCGGAAGCGCCTCCTCGAAAACGATGCCAGAATCATGAAGAGCGAATACCAGCGGTTATCACACGAGAGGGCCACCATGAAGGATAAGATCAAGGAGAACCAAGAAAAGATCGCTAACAACCGGTAAGCATCCCCTCCCATCCCCTAGGGCTCGTGGCCGCTCTTGTTCCGAGTAGCCGCCACATCTTCCCTACTAACGCTGGCCTCACTAGACAACTCCCGTATCTCGTAGGAAACGTCGTCGAACTTTTGGACCTTGACCCTACCGCTGAGTCCTCCGAAGAGGGCGCCAACATCGACTTGGACGCCACGCGCGTGGGCAAATCCGCAGTCATCAAGACATCAACCAGACAGACCATCTTCCTCCCTCTGATCGGCTTGGTCGACCCCGAGAACTTGAAGCCCGGCGATCTTATCGGTGTTAACAAGGATTCGTACCTTATTCTGGATACGTTGCCCGCCGAGTACGATAGCAGAGTCAAGGCCATGGAGGTCGACGAGAAGCCTCAGGAGAAGTACACAGATGTCGGTGGTCTCGACAAGCAGATCGACGAACTTGTCGAGGCTATCGTATGGCCTATGAAGGAAGCCGAACGGTTTAAGAAGATCGGCATCAAGGCGCCCAAGGGTATGTTGAGCCGCCAGGGAGCGAAAACGTGCCGCTTTGCCATTGTTGCTAACTTCAAGAATAGGAGCTTTGATGTACGGACCTCCCGGAACGGGCAAGACTCTACTAGCCAGAGCTTGCGCTGCTCAGACAGATGCCACATTCCTCAAGCTTGCTGGTCCCCAGCTAGTGCAGATGTTCATCGGTGACGGTGCCAAGCTCGTAAGAGACTGCTTCGCCCTGGCGAAAGAGAAGGCCCCGTCAATTATCTTCATCGACGAGTTGGATGCCGTCGGTACCAAGCGTTTCGACAGCGAGAAGTCCGGCGATCGTGAAGTCCAGCGAACCATGTTGGAGCTCCTCAACCAGCTCGACGGTTTCGCTTCTGACGACCGCATCAAGGTTCTCGCCGCGACGAACCGTATCGATGTCCTCGACCCCGCTTTGCTTCGTTCCGGTCGTCTCGACCGCAAGATCGAGTTCCCTCTTCCGAACGAGGAGGCACGCGCACAGATTCTCAAGATTCACTCCAGGAAGATGAAGGTCAATCCCGGCGTTAACTGGGGCGAGTTGGCGCGCAGCACGGATGAGTTTGGCGGTGCCATGCTGAAGGCCGTGTGTGTCGAGGCTGGCATGATTGCCCTCCGTATGGGCAAGAACCAGATCGGACACGAACACTACGTTGACGCTATTTCTGAGGTGCAGGCCAAGAAGAAGGAAGTGAGTATTCCCCCTAGGACAACCCATGCTTGTGTGCTGCTTACTGACCACGCGTTTAGACCGTCAACTTCTATGCTTAATGTTATTGCATTTCCTACCGTATTCAAAGCGATGACCGACCTACGGCAAACAACAAGGTCATGAACGGTTCATAGAGATTGGCATGCAATAGAGCTAGCGTTGGGTTGGGCATGTCTTGTATCATAATGAAGCGTTTTACTTTGACGACTTGCCATGCCATCCAAACACTCGATAATTCAGAGGTTTAAAGACTCTTAGGGACCATACTTGCCTGTCTCTCTTGTCCATTAACCCTGCGCAGTCAATGACTTGTACTGTCATGTTACTTGCTGCCAACGTCGGCATTATGAGCTGATCTGCTGTGCCAAGAGAGGTGATCTGAAGGGTAAGACCCAGAAAACCTTGGTAGATTAAAAGGGGGGGTCTCTTCCCTTAAGGACAAGCAGGACAGGACCTTCAGAACAGAAGTACACTAAGTTTTGCTCTCAACCGATAAGTTCCTCCTTTATGATCCTGATGAAGTGCGAACTTGGAGAAAGCAAATTTCCTCGATCCTTCTCATTGTTCTTTTGGCCACACTCCCTCACTTGAGCTAGGTTTTTGGTTCTGTTGTTTTGTTTCTCTATCTCTCCTCATTGAGCCATCTACCAGACATTGCCTGATAACTTTTTCCCTACAAAATGCTGTAGTTTGTGGTGTTGTTTTGGTCGTAGTTGGTTTTGGCCCATTTCACTATATTCAATCCGTTGACAATGTGATATTCTCTTCTTGAAAGTGAACTTTATCCATCGTCACCTTGTATCCCGATACAGACACTTCACCCATTCATTTCCCACCTTTTTTCCCATGATGTGGTTTACCCATTCCTTGCTTTAAGAAAAAAACTGTATCAAACCTAGCCGATCGCAGCTCATTCCCGATGATCCAAAGCCGAGTTCTCAGAAGTAGCCTGATGAAGACCTACAGTTTGAGTCAAACTGAAAGGTGATTGATGAACCCCGAGGAGCTCTGTTAGGACAACAACCCTACCTCTTTCCTACCGCAAAAACGTATCGCATGCGGAAATATCCAACACAAAACCCAAAACGACCAACATGAATTGTTATCCATGGCAGAGAGAGATGGAATTTCACACTTCTTGGGAAGTGGTTAGGGATCTTTGTTCAGTGGTTGTCGAGTGGACATCTGCTTCACCAAAAGTTCAGTCGAAGATATGCCCTGGCATGCATCAATGTCAATCTCATCCTGTTACTCCTGCTGAGTGCTGACATGCACCGTATTTTGACAGTTTCTGCGTAGATGGGCTGCTGCGCAGGTGCATTGCAGCGCAGGACGTGGCATCTCGATATCGGATGACCTCTCGAACGACCCTGAATCCTGAAACCATTGATGGGCATGGGGCAGTTGAATGACTGGAAGCATCGAACTTTCCAGACCGCTTCTGGCTTCAATATACGGGATTCCTGGATGTCTGATGCTTGGCCCTGGGAACGTGACTTCGAGGACTGTTTATGGTGTTTCGAGGAGTTGTCAAGAGACACGAGATGTGTGGTGACTGAAAGGGTTGCGAAAATCACAGCATCACTCGAGCACCGAAGACCCCTTCATTTCCGCAGCTCGCAGTTCATGGTAAGATAGCAGACAAATTCGAAGAGATATCAACAGTTTTCTGTGAAACTCCTGCCATCAACTGTTACCAAAAGTCTGGGTCGTGACAGCTTCTTCTTGAGAGTGAGCGAGTCACGAGGACCTTGACTGACCAAGGGTTAGGGGAATAGGAGGACTCTCTTAGAGCCGAGTTCTTATCCCGCTAGCGCGTCTTGGCGCCAATGGTCTGGGCTCAACACCAAATTGCTGGGACGCCAGCATGACGTCATTGTTTTGACACTGATGTTGGACTTTTTTGGCCTGTGACACGATGATGTGACGGGAGGATGAAAGAGCAAACGATGATGCTCGCCATCCGTTGGAAGAAAAGAAATGAGAGATTGACAGGAGCCAATGGCAAGACGGAAACAAGCTTCGACTGACAGCAATCCATGCGGGAGTCCAGGCGGCGACTCTGCCAATTACGTCACTGTATCGGAGCTTCCCCTCCATCTCACTCGTCCACCTTGCCGTCGCAGAGCATCGCATTCAGGGAAGGAGAGGATTAGTTTGTTCCTGCCAGATGTAGATCAAACGGGGCTGTACAAGCAACTCTGAAACCAGTGGCGTATAATGAGTGCCTATCACTCTTGTTTTCTGTAGACATGCTCGTGTTCCTGCCAAAAAGGTGACACTGGGCAGCTGCCAGACGGTGGTGCCAGTTGTGGCTCGTTTGTTGTGTTTGGTGAAAGAACAAGGACGCGTTGCGCTGCCTGGCACCAGTTTTGGGCAGGAGTGACGTCCATGACGGCCCCTCCTTCGTTTTCACCTATGATCTCCAGTCCCTTGGTTTGACCAACGCAGCTGCCTTCCTTTGTCTTCTGGAGTCCAGGGCACACCGACATCAAAACAACTTCTGCCGATTTAACCTTTTCTTCCGTTGACTTCCTCTTTTGCTCTTCTTCTAGTAGAACACCAACTTTTGATACCCCAAGCACACACTCTCACCACTTGTGTGCATAATCTTCGAACAACAACACCACAACCACGCCATCTACGTTGCTCACCTCGACGATAGTAACGCACCTCTAAACTCAGTTCGCGATGAGGATCGCAAAGACCTTCCTCTCCCTGGCCCTTGTGGCCGACGCTGTCTACGGCAGCTCGTGGTTTTCCAATGCTGGTGCGTAATCTATCTTTTCTGTTCTCAACCAGACACCCGCTAACTGACCTCTCCTTCACAGCCTACAACAAGTGGCACGAGACTGAGCTCGAGAGATGGCTTTCCGACCACGACGTCCCCTATCCTACACCCGCGGACCGCAAGGAGCTCGAGAAGCTCGTCCAGTCCAACTGGGATAACCAGGTGGTCGCTCCCTACAAGGAGTGGGATACTGCCAAGCTCACCGACTACCTGAAGCAGAAGGGTATCGAGACCAAGGACTCGGCCGGTGCCACCAAGGACTCTCTCATCAACCAGGTTCAGGGTGTCTGGTATGAGACTGAGGACAAGGCTCACAACTCCTGGCTCAACGTGAAGGACTGGATTCTGGACTCGTGGACCGACAGCCAGCTCAAGGCGTTCTGTGATCGTCATGGCATCCCAGGTAAGCTTCATTATACATCTCCAATAATTCAGAGTTGCGAATACTGATCATCTCACAGTTCCCCAGCCCCGCAAGCGTGATACCCTCCTCGAGAAGGCCCGTTCTAGCTATGAGACCATCGCTCAAAAGGCTGGCGAGACTGCCGCCTACCCTGGTAACTGGCTGTATGAGACCTGGTCCGAGTCTGACCTGAAGGAGTGGCTCGACACCCATGGAATCCCCGCTCCTCAGCCCACTACCGTAAGTTGATATGCATGAGTGCATGGCATGTCGATCAAGCATTAACCATCATTGCAGAGAGACAAGCTCATCGCTGCTGTTCGCCGCAACTCCCGCCTTGCCCATCTCCGCATGCAGGACCAGCAGGCCAGTGCCACCTCCAGCGCCCAAGCTGCTTATGCTACCCTGACCGACAAGCTCATCGACGCCTGGAGTGAGTCCCAGCTCAAGGACTTCTGTGACAGGAACGGCATTCCCGTACCCCAGGGCACCAAGCTCAACCAGCTTCGTGCCCTTGTCCGCAAGCACCGCGCCGATGTTCTTGGTGATACCCTCTCTGCTTCTGCTGCTTCGGCTTATGGCGCTGCTACCTCTAACATCGGCTCCAACTACGCCAAGGCCACTGATGCCACTTCCCAGGCTGCTGCGGATGCTTTCGACAAGGCTATCAACTTGTGGTCTGAGACTCGTATCAAGGCCTATCTCGACGCTCGCGGTATCCCCGTCCCCCAGGCTTCGAAGATTGATGAGCTCCGCGCTCTGGTCCGCAAGCACGCTCACAAGGCTGCTTCTGGTTACACTGCCTGGACCTTCGATGACTGGACTTACAAAAACTTGAAGGACTACGTTCTTGCCAACGGTGATGCCGCCGGTAAGAAGGTCGCCAACCAGGCCGATGCTACCCGTGACCAGCTGCTCGCGGCTGCTCAATCTGGATATGCCTCTGCTTCCGCTGCTGGTGGTGATTCTTATGCCTCCATTACTAGCTACCTCGCTAAGGCTACCGACTCTGCCAAGGCTCAGACCTTTGAGACCTGGAGTGATAGCGAGCTCAAGGCTTACCTTGATAGCTATGGCGTTGTAAGTTGATATTACCCTATTTATACTCATCAGTTGCTAACACATTCAACTAGCCTGTCCCCCAGGGTTCTACTCTTAACGAGCTCCGTGCTCTGGCCCGCCGTCAGTGGACCTACTTCAAATACGGAACCTCGACACCGACCGAGACAGTCTTTGCTAAGATCGGAGAGAGCGCGAAGGCCGGTTGGGATTGGGTCAAGAGTCAGCTCCACATTGGTGCTGATGCCGCCCAGAAGCAGGCCATCAAGGCCGGCGACAAGGTCAAGGAGGGTGCTGATGCTTACCAGAAGGGCGCCGAGAAGGCTGGCGACAAGGTCAAGCAGGAGCTCTAAGTTAACCTCACTGATCTTTGATACCCCATCTCTCCTACAAAGAGAGATCCGATACCTTTGCCATACGGCGCAGGTACACTCACGACTTGTATGATGAAGTGACGAGAAATTTCACAACCTAATTTCAGAGGAATGGAAAATGTGGGGATAATATCCCTATTCGGAGGACGAAAATGACAAGAAGGAGAAGTCATGGGCTGGCTGTAATGCGAGCTAGCATCGATTGATCATGGAAGGATGAATGATAATGAAGGGACAAAGGATCATGGGTTCAAGGCAGTCCTGGAGTTTGTCGTAATTTTGATATCAGTTACCCATGACTATTTATGCATCGGTTGTTTCTTTGAAGCTACATTAAACCTCTCCATCTGTTAAAGCTCATGAATTGTGATATTTGCCATATAGCCACTCATTCTTCACCAAAATTATGTGTGTTGGTGTAATGCCCGCGGCGCTGTGTGCCACTGGAGGCGCTTGTCCTCTTGTACTTCCCCTCGTTGCATGCATGCTATCTGATGGAACCCATCGGCTGTTGAAATCGGCTCAAACATTTTAACACCCATTAAACACGGAAGTTCACAGATGATACTCGCCGTCCATGCCTCCCCTTACCCTCCTTTTTCACCCACCTTTCCCTTACAAGCCACCGTAACTAGGCTAGCAACATGCGTGGAACTTCCCAAGACGCCGGATGGTATGTTGACTGGACACACAAGTTCTCTGCGTAAGTTGCCGTTACCGGTCCCGGGCGCGGAGGTCGGATGCTAAAGTCAAGACCCAGTCATGGCAATTATTTTTCTTGCGAGTCGGTGTTTCTGTCTTTGGATGGTCAGTGGAAGCAATCATGTTGGGTTACACGACAATCACAGCAAGTCCCTAGCGTAGCATTCGTGGAAATAAAACTGCGTGGTATCATTGATTTGGTAATGAAGCATCCCCTGACTAAGCAAAAATCTATTTCTATATATATACATAGTGTTCTTGTCATTCATCTTTGTCATCAGTACCTCTGCCTCTAGGGGTGGGTTGGTGGTGAAGTGACTGTGACTGTGACTATTTCGTGGTGGATGGAAGGTTTGACATCTCTTTCGTGTTGTTGAAATGTTATCCCACTTCTTGTGATTCGTAAAGTGGAGCATGGAATTTGGTGTTGTTGTCTTTCATGCTCTCCCTCTTACGGTTCTCTCCGTTTCTTATCATCGCCTACCATAATCATCGTAAATATGATGATGGCCATGATGACCATGATGACCATGATGACCATGATGCTGCTGCTGCTGCTGTGTATGGGAATGAGTGCTCGGGACCGCCGTCGTTGTGTACTGATGATGGGCGTACGACGGATACGACGGGTATGCTGCTGATTGAGACTGGTGATGGTGCTGCTGCTGATGGTGGTGAAATACCTGGGAAGTACTAGTACTAGTAGTAGTAGCAAGTCTCCCGCGGGCCAGCCAGTCCCCAATCAGGTCGTCCGTCGTGGGTGCTTGATGTTGATGAGCTCCCACTCCCATTGATTGCTATTGTTGATTGTAGTCGGTTGTTTGGTATTGTGTTTGAGGTGGGGGAGGAGCGTCTTTTTGTGGTGCAGAAGAGTTTGTGTTAGTTTTGTTTTTATCTTTGTCGAGGGGATCTCAGCGAGTGAGTGGGCTCTTACATGATGAAAAAGTTGGCTCTGGCGAAGGTGAGGGAGTGATGTAGACCAAATCTTCAATATCCTCTGCTTCTTCATCCCCGAAGGTGTTAACTTGTTGACAGCAACCGTATTGGTGATCGTTGTGTGGCATACCCTTGGTGTTGTAGGCGAGCTCTTCGTCCTTCATCATTCCCTTCTTGGATGCCCGCTTCTCGAACCGGTTGATGTCTTTTGGATCCACTGGTCGCCCCCGGAGGATGAAGCGTGTTTGTTTTGGCGGGTTCTCATTTTCTCTTCGCCTCTTTGTCTTGATCATGGCCATGTACTCGGAGGCCTTGGTATACTTGGTGTCCAGGTTCCACTTTTTGATCTGTGTCTTATACTGCTTCTCGCTAACAATTATCGTCAGCTTTTTGGAGACAACATTTTGAAATGCTAAGCATAAACTCACGTCGCCTTGAAATTGTGTCTTGTGTGCATGTCGTTCATGACATCCTTTAGCTTCATCGTCGTATACAGATGAGCTATTAGATCCCGGTATGGCTCCCAGTCCTCAGGTCTGGTGGGCCTAAAGACTGTACCGACACCCATCACAGGGGATGGTGACAAGGACGATGACGATGTCCTGTGGTAGCTTGTCGTGGGTGAGTGAAACTCGGCGGTAGGGCTGAGGCCTGAGTAATGAAGTTGGAGGTAGAGTTGTTGCGCCATCAGTTTGAATGGAGGACCCCGTCCGGGGATTTTATCGAGGCCGTCGGTGGCGATTGTCGTTATGTGAGGCTGGCAGATGATCGTTTGCTGTGCTTGGTGATCCTAGTTTCTGGTCGAGCAAGAGTGGATATGTCCCGGAGGATATGTTGCGACTGTTCGTGTGTGTAGTGAGAATCTTACCCTTTGAGCATTCGTCACATTCATGTGATGTTGAATGGATGTTTTCGGTTTTAGTTCACAACAGAAAACATGGAGGATGGAGAGGAGCACTGGCAGGTCCCAAAGCTTAAATCATTATGGACTTGATGGTCGAACATGGATGCTACTAAGTAAGACCGGAACGCACAAGGCCACCACCGGCTATCACGATTGGCAATTGGGTTCGATCTCTTTGCGACGCTGCTGATGAGTATTGATACCTCGGGCGGTCTCCCATTTTGGGATAACAGGATGCCAATGATACGACAAGTCGGCTGTGGGAAGGCATGGTCACAGGTCGAGAAGAGGGGGTATGAAGGCGAATGAAAGGAGGTGGCAAGCCGAATTTCCTCCAGATGGGATAGGGCTGTTGCAATCCTTGAAACCGGCGGAGTGTGCGATGTGATGATGCCAGATTGAAAGAATTCAAAGAAAGGTGCGGACGATGTGGACGGCAATTGGGCATTGGAAAGTACAGACCCTGGGGGTCGCTGAAATTGCTTACATGTTTGGCCTATGCAAAAGCCGCCCCCTTGGGCACAAGTGGAAGGTGCCACTGACCAACCACAGCACCCGAATCAGAACTCTTGCAGTGCCTATCCAGTGTGATGGGCCCGCCCAAGTTCTTCGGACACTGCCGAGGGACAACATCCCATCCCCGACCCACATCCTTCCACTGACCCCCTACCGCCGCTTTCAAGTGGAATCCGGGGACATTCTGGTGGCCAAATACAAGTGGGTTTCTCCCCACAACAACCATCATCAAGCTTCCAGATCTTGTCGAGTCCGTCGGGCCAGAACCCGCGTCCGCTTGACACCCACATCCGCTGATTTGATTCGATATTGTTACCATTCAGACGGCGGAGCCCGTTCCGAGTTGGTCGGCGAGCACAACAAGAGCACATCATGGCATGTCTTGTCTGTCATCGTGGTGTAAACGATATCGGGGATCATGGCTGACACCCAGCGGAGTCTTGCTTATCTTCAAGTTCATTACAACCAGGTATGTCATGTATCCATTAACCCGGTCCTGCTGTGTTGACATTGTGCTTCCCGAGTTCAACTGTCATCTTGACATTAGCCTGGGGTTGGATTAACATCGTGCTTCTTGGCATTGAAATTGACCACCCTCCCAGGCCTCCTATCAAGCCAACCGAGGAGCGGTGATCCCAGCATGGCATTGTCGGTGGTTTTAAGCTTAAACGTCGTTTCCCTCTTGTGAGACGACGACATCATATTCCGTTTTGGGATCCTCCGGGGTTACGCACAACATTTACAAACGTGGGTGGCTTCATATGATCGACGGCACGTCACGAAGGCACCCACCATGGGCCATGCCGCCACGCCTTACCCTTGGACTGTCCTCGGGCTCTACCGGCCAACTCGTCCCGTACACGTACCTATACGTACATCTCGGAATCTGCCAACCCAGAAGACTCAGGGATCACACGCCTAGCCCAGATCCAACGGTTTGTGGTCATCAGATTCGCACATATGTTCTGCCATGATTCCGTTATGGTCTACAGGCCCTTGACTAACACGGATTTTCAGGGACACAGGTATGTTCGACCTCCTCAAGTCAAATCGTACATGACACTTTGCACCGTACTTGATGTATGGAAGCTTGAAGACCGAATCAATTTGGAAGTTATAACGAGCAGAACGGCCCGCCATCACGATCTATGGCTGCAAGGATCTTGTGTAAGACATCTCCGATCCGGGCCAGAACACATGAGCCAAGCAGAGCTCCGGTCCAGACCTGCGTAAGGGGGGTACGACTTTAACGATACACAAGCGGCTCTTCAGATATAGAGTTGCCCAGACCCTCTGTGTTCACAGAATGTGGCTATTATACTCACTTTGACAGTATGGCTTATAGGAGTCGTCAAGCTACTCGTGCCTGAAGGCACGCGTGCTTGTAAGCCGGATAGAGTACCCGTATCTCATGCATCACTTCAAGACTGTATTTCCGCCAGCTTCGGCCCTTCGTTTCCATAGTATCTCTGTCGCGCTTATTAGCCGACGACCATATCCATTCCGTGGCGCCTCTGCCAACACCAATGCTCGGAAGGATTCCCATGGTTACCTCAACCTGCAATGTCTAGATTCCCCTAGTCTTCGAGCATGGGAATGCTTAGGGCGGCCAATAACGCTGCGATGTACAAGCGAATGGATTCACTTTGAAGCCATGTTCGTCGAATATGGCATCTGACACAACGCATCGGTAAGCTTCCGCTGAAACACACAAGTTAACTAGAGTAATCCAAGTCAAACCTGCTCCTGACAGTCAGTCTCCAAGGGGCTTATAACGAAGCCCATTGTATCACGTACGATACATAAAAGGGTATATCCGTCCTAACTGCCGGACATCGACGTCAACTCGTATCCATGGGTGTTACTGAGATTTATATGGCCACCCTCGTGCTCAATAAACTCTCACTTGCGGTAAGCAACCCATTCGGGAAGCTGAAGCGCGGAGAGAACCGCACAACGGGGCCAATCATACCTTGGGTGTCACAGAATTAAACGCTCCGAGTCGGGGGCTTAGGACGCACAAGTGCCATGCTGGTCTCACTTCAGACATATATATCCAGATCACACCCGCTCATCACTGCCGCCGAAGCGATCTATCTCATGCTTTGCTGCCGAATCTCAAAGCCGGAATCTGAGTGCTGCCATGGTGTATCCTCAAGATCAACTTCTGCAGGCAGCCATCTCGAAAGAGCGACAACAGAGATATCCGCGATCGACTGCCGTTCACAAACATGACATGAGCAGTATGACTGACTACCTTACCATATGATCTCACTCGCATGGTTAGAATTCAGAGACCCCCCTGGTACCAAGAACTCGACGACGCCGTCATCACGGCACCACCACCACCAGAAGAAGAAGCAAGCAAGCGAATCCATCCCGCTCCTACTTACCGAATTTCTGCGCCTGGTCACCCCCGCATAGCCGAACGGGAGTAACATCAGCAACGAGAAAAGCGTTGCAGTCAAGTAGTAGCCGCACCAGGGGGAAACAACGCCGCAATGCTGCAGTGCTGTAGTGCTGGAAAACACTATCGATCATTCTCAAGCATACCTAACGAACTCACATCGAGTATTGAGACCAATACCGACTGTTCAATATCTACTAAAAGGATTTTGTTCGCTACAAAGCATGCAAACCAATCGCATCAAACTCCCAGTTCGACTACCAGCCCGCCAGCCCAACGAATCTTGCCTACCTCTAGGCTGTCATTCATACTACCATAATGTCCTCAAGCATGGTAGCAGTAGGATTCAAGCCCCAAGCCACTTGATGTACGGGATGCAGATGTTTATAGGATTCACCAGGGGCATGGAGATCTTGAATTCAGCCCAGCGATCGAAGATCCGGAGGAACGTCAGTGTGCTTGTCAGGCAGTTGCATGCATCATTTGTTGACTCCTTCCTTCTTTCGAATATCAACCGCACTTGCTTTGGACACTCGACACATTCAACATGGCATTGGTATCCGAATCTGCTGCTGGAGGAAGGGATCGATGGATGTTCGCGGGTGGAACCACTCAGGATCTTTCACGTCAATCTCGTTCTCCATACACACCTCTGTTTTCCACAACTTCATCCGTTCGTCCGTCACCAACAACCATCGAACTTGACGACGCGTCGAACTTGATCACACATTTCCAAGATTTCTTTGAGATCATTTAACCCGTTGATCTTGCAAGCCGAGATTAAACTTTGTATCTTTTTTTCTCCCCTTCCACCATCACCCCGCGCTTCTTCATCAACTCTCATATTTCAATCACCAGGTAGACTCTACCGGATTGATCACACGTTATGCATTTGCGAACAACCCGGCCAATGGAAGCATGGGTTGGGGGAACAGGAGTGGTCTATGAGTGTATGTATTTGTATTCTTGAAGCTTGCTGACAGCATCCACAGCCGTATCTTTCTCGACGCCATCACTCCGCTTTCCCATTCCCTTTCCACTAACTTTTCTTTTCCCAAAGCCTGTATCACTTCGTAAAGCCATTCATTCAGACCTTCTGTAACCTCAAGCAACCACCATTATGATTATGATTATGGCCAGACTGGTAACACGGTCTTCCCCCAGACATCTTGGGGCCTTTCAGGGACCGCAAGGGTCATTGCCTAAAAACCGAGGAAGGTGATGTTAGCATATGTCTTCTCCAGCGACACTCATCTTTCTCGGTACACCAAGAGCTTCATGAAGACTTACCATAGCGGCAAAGAACACCCCTCTCCTTGAACTCCCAGTCAAGGGACATCCTACAGGCCAGTGCCTGGCCCTTGACGGTTCCGAAATAGAACTCCATGATTCTATAGTGCTGGCGCTCGGTGGGGACGGCAGCACTTCCCTGGGCCTCTGGCTGGACCTCTGGCTCAGCAGAGACTGGCTTGGCACTCTCTCGCCAGTTGTTCGACGCCAGGGCGCGACCCTGGCGCTTCTCAGGCGCAGGAGCGGGCGGCGCGACGGGAACGGGAGCAGCGGGAGGAGCGGGAGGTTGTCCCCCGTTCACACGTACATCGCGATATCCCTCCCAGAGCACGAGGATCTTCTCCATGTCAAATCTGCATTTGGTGCGGAAGTATGACAGGAGAAACTCCTCGTTGACGATATCGGATGGTCCTTCAACTTGGATCACCCGAGTGACATGGTTCCTATCGGTGCAGGGAGCTGCCTTCACCTGATTCCACACCACGTTCACGGGTAGACGACCGAGGATGCGTCCGGGGTTGGCAACCGTACCGCCCCAGCGGACGGCCGGGTTGTCCCGGGTAGCAAAACGGTTGAAGAACCGCTCTGTACATGATAAATGCCGTTAGTGTCTGGAAGAGGAGCGCGATGGGTGACTGGAGGATGCTTACCTGCAGCGGCTCTCGTAAAGAAGACAATTGCAGCCGCAGCCCGTGAGTGGCTGTCTCCTCTCGGCGAGATATGCAACGAGTAGACTTTTCCGATATTACGGATATCGTCAAAAATCTGTCGCACCGTGATGTCGAGAGGTAGTCCCGTGATGTAAAGTGAACAATTCTGGTCGTCAGGTATGTCTGCCGACCTGTTCCTCTCGTTCGTTGCATCTCCCATGTAGTTTTCGGAGAAGCCGAGCGCTCTCCGCGCTTGCCTCTCTTCCTCGGTTAGAGGACCACGATCGACGATGACAGCGTCCATAGGACGGAACTCGCGCCGACCATTTCCAGTGGCACCGGAGGAGGAGCCCGCCTGGGAACCGTTCTGGGAACCGTTGTGTGAACTCATTTCGAAGAGAAATATATAATGTGGATGTCTGGTTGTTGAACTACCAGTGAGTTAGCATTTGTTTCAATACCGAAAGCCGGCCGGTCGGCAGTAGCATAATCTCATCGCCATCACCAAAGATTCATTACTTACTATGATTGCTGGTTTGCTTGGGATTCGCTGTTTTAGCCGAGCTTGAGAGCAAGGAGTATCACTGCTTTGGCAAATGGTTGCAGGATAGGTCGTCGAGAGTTTCAAGTTGTCAGCTTGAAGGCAACTTGATGTCCCAAAGTTGGTGATGGTTGAACAGGAGAAGAGGAAGGAGAAGTGCTGGTCCAGGAGGGGATTTTATACCCAAATCCCACGGTTTCCACATTTCGAATCAACAAGTGAATCGGAGAACACAATGGGTGAATTGTGAACGGAATAGAGATGAGATGAAAGCCCTTGGTGCTCATTCATGGCAGTGAATTGTACTCTTCTGAAAGTCTTGGTGGAGTTCCTGCCGCTCAGAAGGCCAAAGAATCTTCTTGGACACGGGAAATAGATGAGATGAAAGCCTTTGGAACTCATGAACGGCAGTGAATTGATCTTTTCTGAAATTCTTGGTGGAGTTTCTGCCGCTTCGAAGGCCAAAGAACACTCTTGGACGTGGTGAAGGGTCTTTACAGACTTCCACACAAACCGATATGCTTCCAGGAGCGGCGAATAAGTTAAGATGAAGGATGAAAGCTTTTCAAAAGGACGCGTGAAGGGTTTTCTTTCATTGGAACTGTCCACCAGGTTGGGATGACAAAACTTGGAATGTTCGTTTGGTATCTTGTTCCTGTCGTTGGTGATATGTCCGACACGTATGAGAACCTTCGGCCTCAATACCTCTCTCTGCCCCTGCCCCGGCCCAGCCCGCTGGCGTCTCACCGATTGTATACCTCTTCGGAGAGCATTGCGAACCCCATCTCTCCTACAATGGATGCGGACCTCAATTCCAGTCTGCGCTCGCTAGGTATGCTCGACTCGAGAGACATGGCACTTTTGCTCAGCCATATGAGGGATCAGAAGCACCAGACCCCAGCCCGGCACCGAACAAAGGCGTATATCGCATATCGGGAATATGTTGGCAAACGGCAGCCAGAGATCCGCAAGCACATCCCATCCATTCAGTCACTAAGGGAGACGCTGTTTGGCCTGGAACTCTCTTTCGACACAGGCCTAATCACCATCCTACAAGCCTCAGATGCACCTACACTAGACACCCTGAAGTCGTTGACTGAGTGGGAATCCACCGACGCCCGTCATTACCTCTATCATCACAATCCTGCGAACGCCCCGCTGCATCTCCGTACCCGCCGTGATGGCACTCGCCCCGTTGCCCGTACCGCCGCTCTGCTTCCTCAACCGCGTCCATCACCGTGCTCCCATGAACCCCTTGGAACTGGAAATCTTCCACCAGATCAACAACATCATTGGTGTGGATCCTGAACTTTACGAATACCTCCTCATAGTCGATGCCGATACCTGCGTTCGCGAAGATTCTCTCAACCGCCTGGTAGCTGCCTGCGCCAACAACGCCAAGATTGCCGGTATTTACGGTAAAACCAGTTTGCAGAATGAGGATCTTTCGTGGTGGACTATGATCCAGGTTTACGAATACTATATTTCTCATCACTTAGCGATGCCCCGGGCCGCCCCAGCCCATCCCAGCAAGCCGTACGTACCCGGGAAAAACTGGAGCCGAAACATAGGACCGTAAAGTCCACAACTCGAGAGGGGCAAGCCATCGTAGACTTCCCCTTCCTCAAGAACAACATCATTGTCGACGCCCTGTTGCGCCCTGTTGGTATGCCAGGACGGTCGGGTTCTTGAGTGGGAATCGACCAAGGTTGTCCACGTCTCGGAACACAAACTGAAGCCGACAAGCTTCACTGTTTCTCCTGCTATCTGTTCATGTTTCAGCGAGTGTCAAAGTCAATGGTCACATTCTTGGTGCCCATCTTCTTGCCCTTGTAGTGGACAGTCTTCTTGGGCCACCGTAGAGCCGTGGTCTTGGGTGACTGACATCCGGGTTTTGGATGCCATGCTGCAAACAACACTTGCGGCAAATGCAGAAGGCCTTACCACGACCGGGTTGGTCCTTGTGTCGACTGTT
Organism: Neurospora sp. CHS-2018a; assembly: GCA_009802275.1. Taxonomy (NCBI): domain Eukaryota; kingdom Fungi; phylum Ascomycota; class Sordariomycetes; order Sordariales; family Sordariaceae; genus Neurospora; species Neurospora sp. CHS-2018a. The sequence continues at coordinate 446,840 of RAKG01000056.1, forward strand.
GCGGTTGTGGAAGACAAGCCTATAGCTTCCCGTTTTCCAACCCTCTGTTGATGTCTTTTTCTTCCGGCCTTCAGGGCGCTTTTGTTTTATTGTGTATCTTCCCTAGTCCTTGAAGTGAAGGGAACAAGTGAATGGAGAGGACACTTGGATAAAAGCAGATGCAGAAATTGTCGAACTGTGTATGGGACCGACCTTGATGGACTGTTGAAAGAAGTTACTGAATGTGAAGAAATGTCCCTGTTTAGGTGATAATGCAAATTATCATCGAAGATCCCGCAACACAACAACATATTAGCGTAAACGACCTGATGCACACCAAGGCCATGGACAAGCAAGATCATAAAGAAGAACTCCTCCACCACTCCTTTCAAGCAGCACATCATCAAGAAGGAGGACAAGATTGAGAAGCACAGATCAAAGCCATGCTCGAGGGACCTGTACACGAAGAAAGAAGATGATCAAGAAGGAGTACGCGGCCGACAACTAGAACTAGAACACCGACTCAATTGTCAAAAAGGAGGACGGGAAGGCTGTTTGTTGTGCGCAAGAGGTCCAAGTCTCGCGGTAGCCAGAATATCTATGCTTGAAACATTGTCATGATTGTTTAGAGGGAACTGGCAACGCTTAAATTCCTCTTACGAGAGCGCGGACAAAACAAGAAGAACAAAGTAACCTTTCCCAATGCCATCTTTCTAGGTTTTATCATGGTCGTAAGATCCATCGTTGCTGCCGGTCAATACCTACTCAATAAACGTGGCTGAATGTTGAAGAAATACGACCGCAGACGCAAAGGAAGGTTACGCTCCTTTATACTTTTTGCGGAAGGCTCTCCTTTCTGACTCATCATCTCCTTCGACTGAGGTTGCTTGTGGTATGACTTCAATTTTGCCCCTTACTTTGGGAGTGACTCTCCAGTTCGACCTGGCTTGGGTTGACCTTCGCATTCACTTGTGGGTGTCATCCACTGACTCAAGCCCAGTCATAACGGGCTTCAGAACAACAAATCCAAGGAGCTTCGCTGGCCGTTGAATGAGAATAAACTCTTTGAGTCAAGAATTACAGAGAGAAAACGAGAGAAGAGGAGCATGATGCTTTACCAAAATGAGTTCCTTTACGATGATAATCGCTTCCTGAATCCCCTTCGTATAGCATCGATAGAGAGTGACAAAAGGGACAGATCAAGACCAGGAAACTCCCAGTGAGAAAAATCAACAAGTACTCGGCCATCAAATACATATACAAGGGGTAGGAGCATGCCGCGAGTTTGATGAAATTAGGACCAACGATGTTTATGCCATCTTGCCGATTGGAAATATGAAGGGCCGACCACGGTAAACTGGTCATATCGGCTGGACAACTTGTCCAATACCAACATCGAGACCTTTATGTCATCGAACTAGATGGGGAAGTGACAGCTAGACTCATACGTCGACGAAGACATGGAACTCCCAGTGAGCTTGCCGGCGAGATGATTGGATACCTCTACGTTTCGTTTCGTTGTCGTTTCTGGGTGTGTTTCTTCTTCGCGGTTTCCCGGGCAGTTCTGACTTTCACATGCCAAACCCAAAGTTGTACCTGGAACATCGTTTTTTCCCCTTGAATGACAATGTCCAACGTATCTGAGTCTCAAATATTCTCCGGCAACCTTGTTGGACAAGCAATTCACCGCGTAATGAGTCGAGTTGGATTGTCGTCACGGCTTGGCATCCCCTGCCAAGGATTTGAGAGAGAAAGAGGGAGTCATCCTCTGAAGAAAGTTAGTCCATCATCCACCTGGGACCTGCCTCATATCAGCTTTTGTTATCCCCACAACCACAATGACTCCTGAATTATCGCCGTGCATCAAAGATAACGGGCAGGCGCCACGTTTCCCCGACAAACTTGGGCGTCGTGGCACGCGACAACAGTCACGCAAGCCACGCTAGAAATGTCGGCAGTCGAAGCGGTCCCGATGCGGCGACGCCGTAGCCCGTAGTAGAGTGTTCGTTCAATGTTCCCCCGCTACCACATCTCCGGTGGCGGGAAGCTTTCCCGCATCCTTCCCCTGGAAGCTTTTACCCCAACCGGTCAAGACTCTCCGGAAGCGAACCAATGAGTATGCGGCAAGTCGATGTGGTTAACCTTATTAAGTATGACCGATTAGTAAAAAGTAGTCCTTCTTAGTCGTTTCCACCGTCCGTCGAAAATCCGGGGGATTATTTATGCTTATTTCCATGACTTCCCACGTTCAACCCGCCGATCGCTTGTCGGTGTTTGTTTCCATTGTCAATGTCAACAGGCATAACAGCGAGAATGGCAAGGTCGATCGAGGCCGCCCCGGAGAGAAACGAAGCTTGGGGAAAGGAGAAGGGGGAGACAGTACCTTCCAGCAAGCCGAATTCGGATGAGTCCATCACGAGCAATGACGCAGGCACTGTCGACGAGATTGTGCAGGAACAGCCACCAGCTCTTCCCTTCTCCAAGGCACGATGCATAGCCCTCGTGGCAACGGTTGCGGGAGCTAGTTTCCTGAATGTAAGTAAAACTCGTCCGGAATACTTGTTGATACTTTGATGTACTGATCATGTTGGCAGACTGTATCTGGCCAGGCGGTTGTCATTGTTTTGCCAACAATCGGACGGCACTTGGACATTCCAGATTCTCGGCTGCAGTGGGTGGTGTCTGCGTATAATCTTGCATTCGGTTGCTTCCTCCTGCTTTGGGGCCGCATTGCCGACATCTACGGCAAGCGCAAGATCTTCATCTGGGGCTCTGCTTGGGTAGCCATCACCACCGTCATCAATCCATTCCTGCCAAATGAGATCGCATTCGACATTTTTCGAGGTCTGCAAGGCTTGGTATGTTAGCATGCGACTTCTCACGAAACATGGACACGAACTGACCTACATGCGGAAAAGGGGGCGGCGGCGAACGTGCCTACAGCCATTGGCATTCTAGGAACAACCTTTCCCCCTGGGAAGGCAAAGAACTATGCTTTTAGCTGCTATGGTATGTTCCACCACCGCGTGTTTGCTGTTGCACAATAACTAACGGTTTATCCAACTACGATAGCCGCTGGAGCGCCACTCGGCGCCGTCTTCGGCAATCTGATCGCCGGGCTCATTGCCGAATATGCGTCATGGAAATGGGTTTTTGGCGTAATAGCCATCCTCGCAGCCATCATCACCGTGGCAGCCATCTTCGTGATCCCGCCACCCAAGCATACTCTTCACCAAGACGGAGTATCAGTCAAGGGATCTGTAGACTGGATTGGAGCGGTTTTGATTACGGTTGGCCTTCTTGTCCTTCTGTTCGCGCTCACCGAAGGCAATGTGGTCGGGTGGAGGACTCCGTGGGTCCCAGTTCTGATCGTTGTTGCTGTCGCTCTGGTCGTTGTCTTTGTGCTCTGGCAGCGACATCTCGAGAAGACGGGCAAACAAGCGCCGATCATGAAGGTGTCCATGTTCCACAGCAAGCGCTTCAGCGCGGCAATGCTCATCATGGCTCTGTTCTTCAGTAGCTTCAGTGGATGGTTGGTGTTTGCGACCTACTTCTACCAGGACTACCAAGGCCAATCTGTGATCCAGACAACGCTTCGGTTCCTGCCAACCGGAGTGATGGGTCTCGTTTGCGCCTTTGTCGTTTCTCAGTTGCTATCTCGCGTGCCGACCTACATGATGCTGGCATTTGGCAACGCTTGTGTGGCCATCACTTGCATTCTCTTCGCCGCGCCGATCCCTCCCCATACATCCTACTGGGCATGGGCATTCATAGGTATGATTTTGTCCGTCATTGGCGCGGACACGGCATGGCCGTGCTTGATTCTATTCACGAGCCACTCGCTCCCACAAGCGGACCAGGCCCTGGGTGGTGCTCTAGTCAACGCTTGCGGGCAGATTGGTCGCGCGATAGGACTTGCCATTGCGACAGCCATCCAAACCGCGGTGATGGCGCAAAAACGTGGTGTCAGTGTCGAGGACGCCGGGTACATGAAGGAGTGGGAAGACGCGTCCCTGGCCGGCATCAGAGCCGCCAACTGGTTCCATATGGCGTTGGGACTCTGCTCGCTCGCTGTCGTGTTAATCGCCTTCCGAGGCTCTGGTATCATTGGGAAGATTCCTGCAGGAAACGTCAAGAAAGACGAACAGTCAGCACAGCCTGAACAACAAAGAGCAGCGGATGAGGAGATGGGGATCAGCGAATCTGATGACGCAAAGAAGATATGCCGATAGTGTCGTTTTTGGTTTGTTTGTTTTTGAAGATTGGCAATGGCTTCACATGTTGTTGAATTGGGGTGGTGCCTTGACGTCAACGGGGGGACTTTGTGTAGATTAGAAGACGATCTGCAATTATTGGTACAATCTTGTCCGGCTCGGTTGGACGAGGGAATGTGTCCGACGATGCAGCTGTTTTCGGAGTAAAGTTTGACGTCAAGTGCGCTTGTTGCAATTGTCGATGCAAGATGGAGTGAAGAGATTTCCATCTACGTCGAGGATGGAAAGTTAGGCAACGACGGTCACAACGGGCGAGGGCGACGGGAAGGTGGGATGACGGAGTGTCAGGTACAGCATCCCACCTTCCGGACTTCCGGTTGTAGTCTTGTGGTGGCAGGAAGCACGGCGATAATGGATCGTGAAGAGACTCGGTCGCACTTTCCTCGTTTGCATGAAAATTGCAATTGCGGTATCGCACTTGATCCGGTCCGGCTTCCATCATGTCGGATCCCGTCGTTCTTTCCGTCCCGTTACTGTCACGTTGCCGGGTTTCAGGATCATCCGTGACATCTGAGGTCATCATCACTCACGAAAATGGCAATCACCCACGAGGCAGGAATGTCACCGGCATTGATTTCCATCACCACTATCAGATCATCTACCCGTGTCGGACATAACATCATTCCCCAGAAGATCTACATCTACATCTCCTCTACAAACATCTACAAGTTCATGAACCGCGTCAAATGTACCGATACCACACCGAATGGTAATGATGATGGAGATGAAGTCATGAACGAAAATCCCATTCCGGACCTCTTGTGAGTTCCCCACGTCGCGTTACCACAGCCGCCGAGAACTTCCTACTCTGGACAATTTTTCAACATTTTCATTTCCGTCTACGTCCGATATTTTGTTTATCATAGCATCAACGACATCATCAACAGCGAACTTGGTCTGACTAACCCCATGCTTTTCCTATTCCAATATCCCCCATCATCACAATTCAATCAGTTACTCCCCCAACCCATCACCATCACCGTCGGCCGTGTGCACTTCATCCTTGACTCTGATCTACGACCTGCGTTTTACACTTGCAGCAGTTTGTGGCGAGTCGAGACATGCAGCGAGGACAGCAGGCAAGTAACCAGTATAGCACAGCAGCTGAAGATCACCGCCTCTTTCCTGGTCACTTGCCCTCAACAGCTACCCAGGGTAAGCCCGTACGAGATTTCCTTTTTCAGCAACTTGCAGTTGACACCTCCCATACCACCTCGGCGGCACTTTCGCTTGACACCCTCACTCACTCTTCGCGCTTAGGCATGATCACGGCTTTAGTTCCCTATCTTGAAATGGCATACCGCCTTTCTGTAGTGTGATCCCGCCCGCGGATTAGGCCGCACACATACCAGACCCAGCTTGAAGGTTCTGGAACTGAGACAGACAATATGGTATGCATAATGCTGTCGAGAGGATAACGACATGATCGTACAGCACATCGAGACGGGAGTACTTACCTGACTTAGCATTCAAGCGGTAAATCATAGTCCTTCCCACCGCTTTGGCACCATTTACCCTTCCCCGAACTACTCCGAGTTTCTCCGACATCTCGCTCGTCGGACACTCTTACCCCTTTTCTTCATTTGACCGCTTGAGCGGCAACAGCTGAAAGTCCTCGGACGCCGACATGCATCGCCGTTAGGGATGGTTCAGATCCGGCCATCTCCTCGGCCGACGCGCCGGATTTTGACAGTCAAGATGCTGGAACAAGATTGTTAATCGGCAATAACCGTCAAACCTCCCAAATACCGAACGGCTAGGCACCTACCCTTTTGACTCAGATTCATCGATCTTGCTTTGCTGTCAGCCTGTCCCAAGAAATCTCAACGGCTCAACGGCTCAAACGGCCGCAGCCCCCTCCCGGTGTTTTGGCTCCTGTCCTAGACAGTCAGACAGTACGGCCCAGATAGACGGGCAGCCGCTTGACTTCCCCGCAAAAGAGGCTTGAGGCTTGACTCTGATCTACGACCACCTACGTAACTACCCGCTCTTACCAAAGAGAGAAAAAAGAGGTGGTTTGCTTCCTCTTTGCAGCTAGCTGTTAATGTTGACCGTTGAGTGTCTCACTTGCTACTTGCCCCCCCTCCTCCCTTTCTCATCACCAGCATCACCATTCGCATCTACTTTCATGTCTCAGTTATAAGATCAAGTCGCAACAAGGATATCAAGATCTGGAAAAGGACCGGCGAGGTGCCGAGTTACCGCTGGCACCGCTGAGTAGCCTGGTGGAGGGCAGGGCGACCGGTGGGAGCGGCGGTGACGGTTACCTAGACAAGGCAACCTAGTCCAGCTCTTCCAACATCTTTCAACTGCCAGCGGCAGAAAAGGAAAGAAAGGGAGAAAAGAGGCGCGCAGGGCGGCGGGCTGCGGGTGGCAGGCGGTAGGCGGCGGCGAGGGCGGCGGCAAGGTGGCAGACAGGTGAAGGCGATTTGTGTCCAAGTCGAGGATTTCTGGGAAAGGAAGGTGCGAGCCACTGCACTTTCAAGCCTGCAAGCCAGCGAGAGACAAGACCGATGTTGTGGAACATGTAACGTTGGCAGTCCTCGTCGATGTCGTGACACGAAAGGGGGTTCACTTGATTTGCCGGTAGCTTTCTCCTCTTTTCTCTTGTCTCCTCTTTTTTCATCCTCCAAGTGCTCCTACTAATGCTCCTCCTACTCCTCCTTCCCCTCATACTCCTCGCGCTGTTCCGGGGCCTCTAACCGCTCCCCACCCCGTATCAGAAAGAAGCACAAGTACAAGCACAAGGACAAGGACAAAGCACGAGCAAATGCACTCAAGAGAAGAACATTGAGTGGAAGAGAGCGGGGCTTGGGACATTTTGCCGAGTCAAGTTGTAGTCGTCGAGTCGTCGAGTTGTTCTCCAGTATGAAGTTACACTATTCGATATTTCATCCTATGTCCGTCCTTCACATGTCTTGTGTCCCTCTGTCCCTCTTTCCCTCTGGGTCCTGGGACAAGCAAGCAAAAGATTGGACACTAGAATCAAGTTTAGTACACTTTAGACGGAATACAAATCATGATTTGGGAGTTATTGAGTACCTCATGTGAGCATCCGACTCCGGCTTTGACTGGCCGACTGACTGGCCGTTGGCACGAATTCTAAGGGTCTTTGTGCCTGTGCTTGTATCATGGTTGAAGGGGAAAATGACTGGAAGCCTGAGTGTTCCAATTCTTGCCTTTGCTTCAGCTCACTCAATGAAGCCTCAACAAGCACAGTCTACCTATGTGTATGTGTAAGTGTCATATCATAGGCCAAAGGTCCTGCTAGGGGTCCAGTCTTATCAATCAGTAGGTGGTCACTGACCACGAGATACTCGTGACTGACGCGGGTCAGGCAAGAGATCGACCGTCACATAGTACTCACTGTGGTACCGAGCGGAGGTTGATTTGAATACCGTAGGTAGCTCATGTCCTTCCCTTTTTAATCAGCTGAAACAGATTCCCCTCTCTCATTTGACGCCTGAAATCATCTTCACTCGGTGGGAAACATGAAGTAACTAGTAATGATTTTGATTGAGCTAAAACTAGTGCAGAAGTAAAAAGGTAGGTAAGCACCTAGGATATTGCTCTCCTGAAGTGAATCCTTCTGTTTTCCTTGCCCACTTGTCGTTGTCCTATTGCTAGGCATCTCAAAACATCTTAAAGAAGTAGTATGTAAAAAGTGTAGTGTAGTGGTTTCGGACGCTTGCTTGTATAACAAAAAGATGCTTTCGTCCTTTCTTCCCCCGTCTGGTTTGTCTGTCTGTGTAAGGTATTGTATGCGTATTATTAAAATCAAGAAAAGCAAGTAAAACATGGATAGCTAAACGTTAGGAAAATGGTATCGTCGAACATGAAAGAAACAAAGCCATGTGCTGTAGCCGCCTTTCCTTCCTAGAACTCCTTATCCCCCACATAGCGCCCGGGTAATGCTTTTGTATACATAACGAAAGGAAATTAGGGGGTTGTGAAACGAAAAAGGGGAAAAGTGACAGTCTTTAATCGAGCTCAGGCTCGGGCATGGCATCCATGGTCCTCAACTCGGGCTTCGACAGCATCGAGTACCGGTTCTCCGCCAACAGCCTCTTGGTGGTGATGCGCTCTGGATAGTTGCGCATGAACATGTTGGTGAAGTGGGTTCCGTAATGGACGCCCTCCTCGGCCTGCTCGGAGTCGGTCCGCATGCCACCGCAACCCTCGTTGATGGGCTTGATGACAGCCTGGAACGAGGGCTCATGGAAGTATGCCATGACGAAGCGCTCGCGCGTGTTGAGCCCCACCTTGTGCGGTGTCGCGGTCAAGTAGTTGTTCGTCAAGTACTGCATCATGTCGCCGAGGATGACCGTGTGCACCCCCTCGACGGGAGGGATGTAGAACCACCCGTCTGCGTCCTCCTTGTGGCCGGCCGCGGATTTCTGCCAGTTTGCGAACTTCTCATCTTCCCGAGGACGACGGATGAAGAGACCGCCGACGTCGTCCTGGGCGGCGATGACGAGAAGGCCGTAGTCCGTGTGCGAGCCGATGCCTCGGCCTTCCTTGCCCTTTCCGTTGGTAGCGTTGCGGGGTGGGAAGCTGATGAGGAAAACAAAGTGTTAGCTTACGGGCCTTTTTGTGTGAAACGATAAGCAAACGGCCCGCTCCTCCCCGGAGCTGGAGGGTTGGGCGGTATGACAGGAGTAGGAATCTCATGTTTGACGACTTACCGAAGGACCCTTGTATGATGCCAACCATCACGGGTGTACTGTGTGAGTGTACCGGGAGCAACACCCAGACCAAACTCGGCCAACTGAAGGATCTTCTCGCCCTCAAGCCCGAGGTTGTCGACGTATCGCACCATGGGCTCCTTCATTTCCACATCGGGCCAGGGGCAAGGGCCGTGGCAGGGCCACTTTGCCCGGACGCGCGGCTCCTCCAGGTCGAGATCCTTGGTGATGGTGAAAATCTCCGAGTAGTCAGCGATACCGTCCGTCACCTCCTCGCCGGATGCGATGTAACCGGCATAGCTCTGCGAGTCGACACAAGCGGCCTTCTCGGCTGCGGGCTTCCGGAAGAAGCGCTTGCTGGCGGCCTTAGCGTCGTTCCATAGCTTCTTCTGCAGATCGCTCTGGGCGATTTGGATGATTCCCTCGCGGCGCCAGGTGTCAATGATGGCCTTGCCAAGAGCGCGGTCACTGGCGGATCCTGTGATCTTTTCTGGGAGTTCAAAGGTGTCGAGGTTGGCGACTTGGGCCTTGAAGCCCGGTGGCATAGTCTTGCCTAAATCATCGCGAGCACGGATTTTCTCGGCGGCGGCGGCAATGTTGGTGGGTGGCTGGATCCTTGGCTGCTTGCGGGCGACGTTGATGTTAAAGCCCGGCGGCATGGACATGCCATTTCCGGAGCCAATGTCCAGGGAGCCAAGCGCGGCGGTACTAAGGCGAGCGCGGCTGGTGATGAGACGGCGGCCAAGAGGCAAGAGAGAGCGGGTAGCGAGGCAACTCATCTTGAGAGAGTTGAGTAAGGTGTGACTATGTGTGAGTGAAAGGCGGTTGCAAACGAGATTTGAGGTAATGTGAGCGTGATATTGGAGCTCTCAGGCCCAGATTGCTTTGATGTCTGCGAGGCTTGGGAAGAGTGATGATGGTGGTGATGGTGGTGATGGACGGGAGTTGAAGTGGTAGAGACCCCTTCCTTATATGTTCGGGTCCTACATCTAGTATCGCCAGCGACCATCTGCGCTCTTGCCTCGGTGCTAACATCCCCAGACGACCAACAGGAAGCAGCACATCGGGTGTTCCGGATTTCCCAAAACTGATTGGAGATCGCACATGGTACCTGTAGGCGCGACGATGCAGGTCAGAAAGGCCGAACGAGGGAAGGTGGACGAGGAGTGTGTGAGGGCAAGTATCGGCAAGAGCTATCATCTGGCCCCCCCTGTCTTTGCAGGACTCAGAAAGAATGCGACCGCCGTGTTACACGGCAATCCGCCGAGTTTGGATCGGATAAAGTTGCCAAACAGGGGGCTGCACGACCATCATGATCTCTCGGAGCCAAAGACTGTGGCCGACCAGCATAGGTGCTAGTCCCCATCCCCAAAGACATGCTTGAGACCACCGCAATCGGACGGAGTGTCCTGCGATGAACCCCCTTTGGAACAAGTGCTTCACTGCCGAGCGCTGAACCTAGTCATCCTAGTGAACTGCTCGACTACCGGTCCCACGCCGAATCGACCTGCCCCGTTTTTGGCGCAAAGCTGTGGCCGGTGGTACACGGAGTCGCGCAGCATCTCGTGGGGAGGCAGAGTTGCTATGTATCTGTGCTGCCGTGTTAACAAGCTGAGACATCAGATTGTCCATCGCAGGCCCGTTCTTGTGCTGTTGTTGGGTAAATGCCTGGTCTGAAAGCAAGGGGACGCTGTGGCAAACCCAAGAAGACAACAGGATACGAAGAAGAGACTCAGATCAAAGGTACAGATACAGATTTGCCCTTTGCTGCCTCGTTTTCCCGGACTGAAGGCTGGCTTTAGTAGTCAAGATGTGAGGGTACTAACGCTAAGGTCCCGCACCAACAAGCGCAAAGTGTGTATGGCACAGAGAAAGAGGAGCATCAGTATTTTCCTATCTGGACCTAGCACCCAATGTACTTGTGGCATGCGTGAATCCTCAGTAATTGGCTCTAGGCGGCGTTCGAGTGGCAAGCGAACGGTAATGTGGGGGAAAAATGGCCCGAACACAACAAACCAGTGCAGCCAGCTACACGCAAGGACTCGAGCTGGCCAGCGGTTGCCTGAGCACAAAGTCGTGCGTCCTACTCACCTCAAAAGTAGGTGTAGGGTGCATGTCGACCAGTCATGGCCCGCCTGGAACTAGTAGACTTTTGCAAACCTGTCACCAGGCCGCTGGTGTGAGATCTCCCCTCACAATCCGGAGACATGGACGTTGAAGCTTTTGACCGGGGTTGCCGTCCTCCGGGAGAAGAGCTGAAGTGGTTGAGATTTCTGCATGATCTAAGCGGCAAGAGAGTCCGAACCGGCGGCGATAAAATTCTAGACCCGTGGCTGTGTCCCGACGACTCCCCGAGTCCTGCCCGGTCGCAAATCTGCCATGCGCGGTATTAAACGGTTGCGGACTGGCCATTGGCTTCAATCTGATATGGCCATCCTATGCCCCCCCGGGCCCTTGCTTTTCTCTGCTGGGAAACCATGGCACTCTTCGGGTTTCGGAACCTCAAGAGAGCTTCGATATCTCGGCACGCCCTAGTACGCATCGTTAATGGCTCGGAAATTTTGTAAGCTCAAACACGCACAGTCAGCAATTCCGATAGAGAATGCGTGAGCATGACAATGTCACCATGATTTTCTAGATGATCGAGATGGACTTCACGCAGCTCCCTCGCTTCCTATTCCCGAAAAGACCGTCGGTATTTGCAGGTGTATCGTACTAGGGTTTCTGTGAACCGTCGTAGTGCGCCTTCCGTGACTCCTGGCAGAGGGCATCTTTATCCTGGCGTTGCCTCGAACTTGATTGGCTGTCTCCGCCAAGGAACCGTTCCTTCCCAGACCCAATCTCTTGAACAGGAGCGAACACTCCCGAGAGATGGCACACAGGTGACACATGCCACCTGTGATCGAGATCATCGGTTCGTGTTAAGCCCTAGAAAGCGATAGCTCTCAGCTGGAGGTCATTCACTAGAGGAAATCAGTGGTCAGGCAAGGCGGAGGAGATGTCAACATCGTATCGTTTTGCAAGATTAGATATTAAGGTGTACTGGCACCGAAGATAAATGGATTTCCGTTCCCCCCTCCAGCAACGCTGTCCAGCTCTTGGTTGGCGTTGGAGTGCTGTAGTACGCTTCGCTCCCTTTCCGTCCATAAGTGTAAAATAGAAAGTTTGATGACTCATGGGGCCCTAACTGGGCATCTCGTGGTCACTCGATCTGATTAGAGTCCTGCAGACGTCCGAGGACAAGGAATAGAACATGAGCCAGCCCGGCCAAGAGCGATCAGGTCGGCGCGGGATCCGGGCTGAGAAGAGCGGCGCATATGCATTAGGTAGTCGTCGTGCCATTCCAGGGTGGATATGTCGTGTGCCACATGCCGTCGTCGTATGAGACGCTGGAAGTGCTGCTAATGAAAGTCGTTGGAAGTGGAATAGAGGCAGTGGTGGTGGGTACCGTGACCGTGATCGAGATGGGGGACTCTGTCGACGTGGTACTCGGCGAGGGCCTTGTGCTGAAGCTAGACACGGACTTTGATGTATAAGATGCTGGATGAGAGGGAGAGGTGGTCGACGTGACGGTAGGGCTCGATGTCTTGGATGTTGATGAAGGGGTCGCCGAGGTGGTCCGAGAAGAGATGGTGACCGCAAAAGACGATGAGGAGGATGGGGATGTTGAAGTTGCCGTGGCCGCGGTCGTGGTCGTGGTCGTGGTCGTTGTAGTGGGTACGACGTGGACGACGGTGGTGGTCAAAGTCAGAGTGGGTTGAGGTTGAATAGGCACCACCGAAACCGTTCTCGTGAGGGAGTTTGTGGGTGAGTGAGTGGATGAGTGAGTGGTCGGTTGGTGAGCGGTTTGCACCACAGTCTTGGTCACGATCGGACCCCCAGGGCCATGTTCCGAACCCGACCCTCCGTTGATCGGGACTACCGAGTATGTTGCTCTCGGCAGCAAAGGCTTAGGAGAGCTGTCGTGCTCGATGAGAGGCAGAGCTTGACAGGCCGCAAGGAGGGCAGCAAGCACGAGTGTGGGAAGATGGGCCCGATGGACGCGCATTTTGACGGATCTGTGGTGCGAGTCGGCTGTGTTCTCATCTAGAGAGATCAAACCACAGGGCTGACGACGGCGTGGGTGGGAGCAGCGGGTTCCGACGATGCGGAATAGCTTCAAGCCCGTGAAAAGAGGGGGGGGAAAGAGGGGAGGAGGGGAAGGACAGCAGACGTTGAAATTGACTTGAGTGGAACAAGAACAAGAACAAACCCGGTCAGCGATCACGGCCGCCTTTTTGAGAGATGCAGTTGGCGATATACCCTAGTATAGCGCCCGCTTGAGGTCGAAAATCGAATGGCTGGATCTCTTGGCGTGGAGGACTGCAAAACAAGAGTGGCATCCCCATCCCGAGCTTGTGGCCCCCGAGGCTGGAACCTCATGTTGGTCGAGTCCTCCACAAAGAAAATCGGGTGGTTGAAGCAATTCATAACTTCATGGGTAGCAGCAGTTGGCGCCGCCGAGCTTCCCTTGAACCCCAAGTTGGTTGAAGGGATTGAGTTGAGTCGGTCTCACCATGAGTGGTCACGGTCWGAGAAGCGGCGGGCGCTCCCGTCGAGCTGAAGGTTGAAGTTGATCCACTAGACTTAGTCAGCACTTGCAGTTTCCAGGCACCTCTTTGGCCAGGGCAGGTACGTACCTAGCCGCGCTGCCACTGCGTAAGCCACATCTTGGAAGGTGCTAAGCCACACTGCATCACCCTGTACCATCTCCAACTTCCAACAGGTGTTCAAGGTGTTCAAGGAATGGCCGCCGGCTCATTACGACGCCTTCTACCTGACAATCCCAATCATCCATCAAACCTAGCGCAGGTACGATCATGTCGATTTTTCTCTTGACTATCCGAGTCGTTTCCTTCCAAGCCACCCAGGCCCATGTACACCAACCACGCTTCTTCGACAGTGTACTCAATCGGAATCGAAACATCTGAGAGCGTCGCCGTCAAGGCATTTTTCTTTGGCGCCCGATGTGCGAACACCGCCTTCAATCGGTCGTAACTCCGAGCTTCGAATTCCCCCTGGACGAGGCTTTTCCTACCTACTAGGTAACATTTGCCTGTTAGCCATGGCTTATTCGCGTGCCCATCACCAATGTTGATGCCTCACCTACCGATGGGCAAAGAGGCCTTTGCAATCCATTACCCTTAAGTTTTGTGGTTCATCCCATCTTTGTAATCAGCAATCGGGACATTGGAGGCCTCGACGGCAACTGCCTTATCTGTTGCTTGAGGTTCTCTTGCGCCCACAGCTTTTGCAGGTATCTACCTGCACCAGCAGCAACGACTACTTATCAAGATGGCCATCACAAGGTCATGCTTCCTTTCATGTCCAAGATGGCGAGGTTGGATTGCCCCTGGAACGAAAGCTCTTGGCCATGGACAGTTGATTCATTCTGTCAGGCTTCCGCTTGCTCAGCCACATCTGACGTACTGTTATGTCTTGCGCAGTCACTCCCATTCAGTGTGCGCCTGCACCATGCTTCGTAGGTACCTCTAGGTCGCAAGTAGTAATGTCTCGGTATAGCGGCCAAGGTTGGACGGCGCGGCGCAGACCGAAATCTTGCCCCGATGGCTTGGATAAAGCCGTAATGTAGGGTAGGATGACGATTGCAGTGGAATTCATCGGACTTCCACCCGCCTTGATAAGTACCTCTGTGCCAGACCCGGTTTTATTTTGGGTTCTTGTCTCTGATCAGCACTTCAACTCTCAACTATTTCTTTCTGCTTTACCCTCAGAGGCGCGTGTCATCAAACAACCACTCATCTTGTAGTTTGCTTCCTTCACTTTCTCCATCTATCGGTTGAACACCAACCCCGCCCCCGCGTTTTATCACCATCACCTCTAGCCGAGCCAAGCATCGCGTAACCAACAGCAACATCGACCATCATTGTGTTGGGAGCCGCTCCCACAATGTCTTACCCAGGCTACCCTCCGGCGTCGCCTTATGGCCGTAAGTGAAAAGAAAAGTACAGTTACATGTTTATGTCTTTATGGCTGACCTTGAACCACGCAGAGCCACCTCCACCACAGGGACGCGGGTATTACCAACAGCCTCCTCCTCAGCAGCATCATCAGCAACCTCCATATGGTGCACCTCCGCCTCATGCTCAATACAACGCCTACCAGCAACCACCACAAGGATATGGGCAACCACCGCCCGGGCCGCCGCCGGGGCAGTACGGCGCACCCCCTCCACAGCCCTATGGTGCTCCGGCTCATTCCCCACCACCCGGGCCGTATGGTGCTCCTCCTCCCCCGAACGCCTCGTATTACCCGCCCGGACCTCCACAGGCTGGTTACGGCGCACCACCGCCTCACGCGGGCGGTTACGGACAGCCTCCCGGTCCACCCCCTCAGCAACCCTATGGGGCCGCACCGGCCACACCCACAGCGTACCCGCCCCAGCCCTACGCCGTGCAGTACCCGCCGACACCACCTTCTCCCGGATATGGCCCTGCGATGACTATCCCATGGAACCCCGACCCGGACGCGGATAGGCTAAGGAAAGCCATGAAGGGATGGGGCACGGATGAAAAGGAGCTGATCCGGGTTCTGGCCGACAAGGACCCTCTCCAAATTAATCTGCTCCGCGATGCGTTTCAACGCCGCCATCGCCGGAATCTTATCGCCGATATCAAGGACGAGACGAGTAGCTGGTTCGAGGAAGGGCTCGTCATGCTTGCCCGCGGTCCTCTTCTCAACGACGTGCACATGCTGTACAATGCCATGGACGGGGCAGGCACCAACGAAGACATTCTCAACGATATCCTACTCCGCCGGTCCAACGCCGACTTGAAAGCCATCAAAGCCGAATTTAGTCGGACTTTCCGCCGGTCCCTGGAGGAAATGGTGCGCGGTGAGCTGAGCATGAAGACGGAGCGGCAATTTATGATTGTGCTCGGTGCCACACGCGCAGAAGACTCGGCCCCAGTGATGAAGGCAGACATTGACCGAGATGTCGATGATATCTATAACGCAACTGAGGGCAAGATTGGCACAGACGAGATGCGCGTATGCAGCATTCTGAGCCTGAGGAACGACAACCAGATCCGTGCCATTTCCTACGAGTACAGGCAGAAGTATGCCAGGGATCTCGATACCGTGATCCAAAAGGTGAGTTAACTCTAGCTACTGCTGATAAAACCACCAAAGGCTCTTAGGAACAACAGCTAACATTCCTAGCAGGAGTTTTCGGGACACATGAAGGACGCCCTTCTCATTCAGCTTCGCCACGGCACAGACAAGTACATGCTGCAGGCCCGGCTCATCGAGGATGCCATGGCAGGAATGGGCACCAAAGACCGTCTCCTCACCAGCCGTCTGGTCCGGGCCCATTGGGATCGCGACAACATGCGAAATGTCCGGAACGCATACGAGCAGCGTTACAAGACGAAGTTGGTCAAGAGAGTGCAGGGGGAGACCAGCGGCGATTACCAGAGGCTTTTGATGGCCATTTGTGGAGAGCCTATTTGAGGAGCGCGCACAAAGGATGTACTGCCTTCGAAGGAAGTTACTTCAAACCTTGCGGTGACTTTTACTACATCGTGCTTCGGCCGAATGTTGTTTTATACTTAAACCCTAATGAACACTGAGTTATAGTCATGGTCGATGATTATTTGTCTGAACAGGCTTAATTACACAGGAAGCGAGATTATGTGCATTACTTTACCGGTCCGAAGGGCGTTTGGAAATGGCTCTACGGATAAAAGAAGCGATAGGTATAACACTTACACAAATATAGCAGAGTATGGAGGGGCTAGCGGCTCAGACCGTGCCGCCGGTTGCTTATTATCTGCGTCAGCATACGACATTCTCGTCCCTTTTGAGTAACTCCTTTTCCAGACAAGAGTGTATGTTTTCAATAGCTCGTTCCATATGTAGTGTGCCAATCACGGCTTCTTTGGGGCATATCATCAATGCAAATAACAAACGGCTACCAGGGCGCATAATGGCGTTTGTATCTAGCGGTACTCAAACAGACCCTTGCCTGTTTTTACGTGACCCAAGATGAAAGCTATAAATGGAGTGTGGCTCTGTGTTGACAGAACCAGGACTGTAAATTACGGGGTTTGTTACTAGCTGACGCTATAACGAGATATATATTCCAATGCTCCTGGTCGAGGTCCATGCCACTCGAGTCTACAAACGCATGAACTGTACTCACAGCGGCAATGGAAGACAAACGAACACCAGCATCAAAAGATCAGCTCCACAGAATACGAAGAGAGATTGTTCAGACCTAGACACTGCATAGGACATACAGGCTGGAACAGGAAAAGGAAGCACATCACATGTTCCGAGAACGGATGAGAGAGTGAAACTTTGAAACTTCTGCCAGAGTATCATAACTAATAACTAACAACCAGATATCATTTGCTTCAAATGAGCTTCCTACATTAACTCACATAAGCCGTACTTGATTGTCCATGGTTGCGGATCGGTAATTATAAGTCACGGAAGACTAGCCCGTTGGGTAATCTGAAGGTAATTAACTTTGATGTACTTATGTAATAACGGGTGGGTCTCCACTTTAACCGACTTCTCTAACACAAAGCTCAGCCAGAAACGGCCTTGATTTCAGTGCATCGCATACACATTCTTATGCACGGTCTCATGGCCTGCCAGAAATGTCCGTGACTAGATGTTCGTTACTTTTTCATCTTGACCTGTTCAAACCGTGCTTCATCAAATTGACCTTGAAATAGAAGTCTACGTACAGGGGTGTGCGTCCATGATAATCCTCGCAGCGGCTCATGTGGGTCCTTGAAATATTGAAACATCAAACCCATCCGTAGTCCTTCTCCGGGACACGACAAAAGTCAACAAAAAAAAAGCTGACATCCAGCACCGGGACACCAAATAGACGGAAATTGGCGAATTTCTTACATACCCAGATTTATATGACGGCAATTGATCAATACTCAACAACGTTAAAACAACCGGATTTTGGCAAAGTTCATCAGACGGCCGGCTAGGAAAGTACGGGCCGGACCATTCAGCAGTCAAGCAGCAACCTCCGGCATACTCCCTGGGCGCGTCCAACCCCGCGTCCTATCGTGGAGCTCTCCGTCTCTACATTTTTTCTCCATCTACGAAACACAAGCTACACTACCTAGGCAAAGGAACATTCTACGATCTCGGGGGGAAAAGGTCCATCCATTGGTTATTTGTTGGATATTCAGAAACCGGTAGAACAAAGATAACCCAACGGCGGTGGCATTGAGCCCCTGTGCCCTCGTCGAATTTCAGTTTCTTTGTGGCCAAATCGTCTCAGTTGTCTAGAGCTCCCCTCTGGCGTCATGACAGGAACAGCCCAAGACGTCCCGCATTGGCGGCTGCAGGAACAGCTCCCGGAGTCACCTGCACCGTTGTCACCACACCAAGAGCCTCAACCAGCACCAAGACCACCGGCGCCGGTAGCTCCAGATACACCACCTCTGCCAGACGCGCCCAGAATCCCATTGCCATCACCAACAGCCGCAGCACCCCCGACCACAGGTTCATCGACAAGTGCAAGCGCGGTTGAGACCCCGACATCCAATCCGCAGCAGAATCCCCACGCGCCGAGTCCGGGTCCCACCGCTAAGGACGATGATCAGCACTTGTTAGCAGCACCCGCAACCTCAACCTCAACCGCGACATCAACCAGCGCTGGCCCCAATTCGAATTTATCCGCATCTTCTGTGACTGCGCACATCGCCCAAGGCCCCAGTACTAACGGGACAGTCCCCGATCCTGCTCCTGCCGGTGGCGTAGAAACGGCGGCGCCGGGTGGAAGCTTCCATACCTCTACGGCCTCTAGCGAGCAGCCAACGACCGTCAGCCGAGTGCCGGGGTCCTCCACTCCGACCGCTGACGGGCCCCCGCCTACGCTGAATGGGCAGCCCCAGCAGGCCCAGAGACCGCCCCAGGTACCCGCTCCGTCGCCGATTCCAGACGCGACAAATTCTGCCGCGACCTTGACTTCAACCTCGACTCCTGCGAACGCGACTGTTTCTGCGACCGACCCTGCGACCTCGACGATCCCGAGTACCACGACTACAGCCTCTGCTCGATCCAACTTCAGGGATCCCATTCGATGGAGAGTCCCCATAACGGTGCATTACGACAGTGACAGTGGCCACGCTCACCCGGCAAGACTCCACGCTCAGCCCGCGCATCCATCATCATCATCACAGTTGCCGCCGCCGTCGCAATTGAAGTACGAACCGTCCCGGCAACACCAAGAGCCTCCCGCATCGCAACTGCCAACCCAATCGCAACCTCCCGCTCAAGCGCAACCACAACCTTTGGCCCACGCTCCTCCAGTACAAGCTAGCTCGCACCACGAACCTAACCATTACCCCCGACCACCGGCATTGTCTCAATTCCATCCTCAACCTCACCATACGCAACCCCCGCTCCAGCCCGCCCCGGTGCCGGTGCCCGCGATCCAACCCCCGCCGCCGCCTGCGCGACAGTCATACCAGCATCACCTTCAAGCCTCTCAATACCAACATCAAGCCCCGCCGCCCGCGCATCCTCAGCAACATTATCAGCATTCGTATCTTCTCGGGGGCCCTCAGCATCACCCTCCTCCGCCTCCCTCCCAACAGCAATATCACCCACACGAGCCCCGATATTCATCGCGTAACGACGGCTTGATCTCAAGGCCCATCATCATGGACCCGCCTCGCTCGCGGCCCGTGAGCCAGCCGCCGCCACCGGCTGAGCCGATTCCCAGCTCTGGGTTCCCTTCGCCAGGAACAACTCATGCACACCTCAACAAGAAGTTCGCAGACGACTGCACGCGGTTGACCTATGCGATCCAACAAAGCACACCCGAGGCCGTTCGGCGCGTCTTTCGGGATAACTGGGAGAAATGTATGTTGGGCACCGAGTTTCACCAAGCCTTCATTGTAAGTCCACCTGCTTTCACCTGCTTTGCCTTTGCATCTCCAAGTCACCAAGCGTCCAATCACATCCAATTTACCTCACCTACATCTCACCTACATCAGAAGTGGGCGAGGTAGATCTCAGACGTATGTCCACATCAGATGCTCTGAGTTCTGCCTCGCTACTCCCACACGGCTTTCTTGATCACGTAGGAGTGGGCGTGAGTGAGTTATACGAATACTATGGGAACCTTGGGACGAAATATAGAATAATACGTGGGCATCATGCTATATCCTCGATGTTTGCCATTATTTGTCTCTCATCCCATCTTGCGTAGAGAATCCACTGTCTATGGGTTACGCCTTCGATGTATATCTTCAAACCACTACCACCTAACCTCCTCTCTTCTTTCACTCTTCCACTACTCTAGTAGCCTCACTACAAGCTCACTTTCAAGACCCTTGTCTGACCATATCTTTATAGCTCAACGCATCAATACATCACGCCGTACCGTCTATCACCCGCCGCGCAGTCAGAGACTTCGGGCAAAAGATGGTTCTCGAGTCCAAGCACGAGTTGATCAGCCACTTCTCGACTGCTGACCTTGATGATGTTGCCGATGTTATCATCAACAAGGCAAGCGAGGCCTTTCTGGACAAGTGCTTGAACGCACGACTCCTAACGATTGAGGCGAAACCTTTGCTCACGGCCCTTGCCAAGGCTGAGCGTCTTGGCTACAATCCCGCGGACATCGTGGAAGAGCAACATGAAAGGGTCACGCCTACCTCGCAGGCTGCTCGGCCTCCTCCTCCACCCCAGTCAACCTACCCCGGCCGTTTGCAGTGTATGGGGTGCTTCAGGGTTTTCACACATCAAGCTCCCTACGAATACGTAAGTGATCTCATACTCAAGATCCTCTCAGGAGAAGCTCAACATGCCCCGTTGCTAACGTATATTAGCATACGTCGCGCCAACTCTGCACTGTACCTCCTCCGGCGAGCGTAAAGGGCTTCGAGTTTTCATGCCAGTATTGCGGCGAAGGGTTCACCAGAAGTGATGGGCACCAATCGCACGAACGCGCTCAAACTTGCTTCCATGCTGGGCCAGCCTCAGCTCGAGGACCCGGTCGTCCTCCTCGCGCCGCTCAGCCACCCCAGCCGGTCCCTTCGTCCATTCTCCCCTCTTCTCAAGCACAGGCAACACCAGCGGTAGCTAGGACGATTGACCTGACCTCGGCTGGCTCGACACCCTCTGCTGAGACTCCCGCTGGCTCTAAAACCCCTAACCCAGCCGACCCTTACGGCCACTTGACCCAGGAACAACTAGCGGCGATGGACGCGGACCTCAAGGAAGCGGAAAAGAAGTTTGCGCCGAGATTTGCCGAGGCATACGCGATACCCGACGAGAACGAGCGGCGGATCAAGATCGACGGACTCCGGAATAGTTTCGGTACCAAGCAATCGATGATTAGGAAGAAGTACGGAGTCCGCCTTCGCCAACGCCGGACCAAAGCAGAAATCCAAGCAGAGGAGGAGCGAATGGGTCTCGAGAAGTTCAAGAAGAAGCAAAAAGCTGCGGCCCAGCAAGCAGCTGCTTCTGCTTCTGCTTCTGCTTCCACGGGCACGGCTCCCCCTCGTCCCGCCGGTAGCGGTTGGGTTGCGGCTAACGCGCCGCGTGCCAATGCCGTTTGGGAGGAGCATGAGGCTAAGAGAAGGCGGATGGACGCAAGCGGAACCTACCAGACGCCTACTAAGTCGACACTATCTGTATCTGAGATTGGCGGCGGCCTCGCTGGTGTCGCGGCCACGGCTGAAACTCATGATCCTACCCGCCCGCCACCTCTCTCGGGTTATCAGACTGCCAATAGCAACGGCCAGTCAGAGGAAGAGGATGAAGACGATAGCGGGTCAGGTTCAGGGAGGTCCAGCACGGCAAATGACGAAATGGATGTCGATGAACAACCGGGAAGCGGGCCGGCTTCCAGACCAATTCAAAACAACCACAACAGTAACCATAACGACGACGATGACGACGATTCGGACTCTTCAGACGACGAGGATATCCCGTCGACACTACCGGCGCATGTCAGGCAGACGCTGGCAACGAGAAACGCATAGGAGAGTTCTAAGTACTCTACTTGGCATTCGCAAACACGGGTGCAACGATCAGATCGGAGACGCAGATCAAGGGCAGCATAAAGGGTAAAAGCATGGCGGAGCGTAGTCGTTGGTGGAATGGATGATTTGTTTGCAAGTGGATTCAATACCAATCGATCGGTCTACGTGGACCGCCTGATTTGGTGGAAAAGATGCTCATTGTATCCCTTGATCGCTGGCGTGGGTGAAAGTCAAAGGATTGCAAATTTTGCCTTTTTATGCTCACATACTCACATACACATACTCTACCCAACCCTTTCAAGCCCTCTTCGTCTGCCTCGTTATCTATCACCATCAAATCATCATCTTATTTCATCGTCATTTTGGGGTTGCTTTTTCTGTTTTTGTCTGCTGCTGCATATTATATCATTTTCGGTATCATCGCATAGCGAGAAAGGAGGTCTTGCAAACAATCTGGCGTGGAGCAAATTAAAAAGCTCCTGAGCAAAAGAAAGATATACATTATCTATGATGCACAGGTACATACGCACGCACTTGAAGACGGTTCGTATCGAAGTAGTTCAAGCAGTTAAGGGGTTGCTTGGTAGAGAGAGAAGGGAAAACGGAAAGATAATCGGGCAGGGCTCCAGGTGCCGGAGGAAGCCGAAAGGCTACATGTAGCATTGGAGCTACGTTAAGACAAAATCTATAATCAACTCCCTGTCCTCTCTTAAGGAGCTGCTTTCAAGTAGTCTAAAATTCGAGGGTTGTTTTCTCTAGATACCACTATACACTTGAAGCCGCAGTGGTGTAATACACCCCCTCAACACACCTAGGTAGATCAGCAAAAAAGTGGAATTTCGTCTTTGAATCAACATTAGTTCGGTAGTGACCAATGACTTTCATAAACACAACATGCCCATACTTCAAGCACATACGACCATAGATGGTAGAAAACTCGGGATCCCGTCCGCTCTCCCATAGATAAGCTACCAATCGCCTGACTAGTAGTTGGGTCGGTGACGACCAGCGAATCCCAGGTGTTGTATGTTTTTTGGCCTGTTTTTTGACGTTTTTACATCTTTCTATCTTGTCCTCGAATCTGTATGTGCTTACTCTTTTGTTGTGACTTTTTTCTCGCAGATCGATGACGTTCAGTTGTTGCGAGTGAGAGAAAGGGGTTTTGTCCATGTGCATGATATTGTAGGTCACCGGTTGGATGATACCGGTAAATGATATAATCACTCTTAACTGAGCAGTTCAAACAGTCAAGCTGGCTTAGTTTTCAAATCCCTTGTTTCACTTTTGCTTTTGCCTGTTGTTACCGTCCGTAGCTGCCGAAAAATGCCATCCATACAAATACAAATACAAAAGTTGATATCTTGCTGCCTTGATATCGTAAAAAGAACAAAAACCCCACAGCGCATACCTAAAACTCCACTTGTACTGCACCGCGGCACTGCCCGCTCGCTAGCAATGGCTAGCATGCTCCTGATGGAAAAACATAAAAGGACCTCCCATCCCCAGACATGGAAAAGAAAAAAAGATACCCTATCTTGAACACACCTCAGGAAGCGAAGTCAACCCGCGACCCCTCTCACCCCCTCAACCCGTAACCCTCCTAACCCACAACGTAGTAGGTTCAAAGCTCGCCTCCTTCTCCTGCCTCTTATACGCCCGATGCAGCTTCAGTCCGAGCTCATACATCTCCCTCTGCACCTCCGCCAGCTCCGTTTTGAGGGCCTCGACTTTTTGTTTTTCCACCTCGCGCTTGCGGCGCACCGCCTCGCTGTTCAGAATGTTGTCCGTCGGCATCAGCTCCGTCATCTGCTTGATGGAGCGCGTGATGTTGATGCGGCGGTTGCCGAGGGCCTGGATCTGGGCGTCGTAGAGCGCTACGCGCTCGGAGGCGGTGAGGTCTTTGGGTGATTTGGGCGAGGATTTGCCGTCTCCATTGTGGAGGGATAAAGCTTCGAGTTCGGGAGGAGCGGGCGGGAGGGATTTGTTGATGTCGGAGGGGGTGGCGGAGACGCGTCTGGGAGCGGGTTTGGATCCGTTTGCGATACCGACGCCGGTGGCAGCGACTCGGCGGTCGCGGGCGGCGGGGGATTCTCGCTCGACGACGGTCTCGTAGGGGGAGATGATTTGGTCTTTGAGGGAGACGACGATGGGGGCTTGGGCTTTCTTGTTGTAGTCGAAGCCTTCGAGTTTGGGTCTGCTCCTGTTCATGATGGATTGCGCCGGTTCTTCGTCCTTGGGGCTCTCTGGACGATGCTGCTGCGGAATGCTGGGTACCGGGGGCTGGTTTTGGTTGTTGTAATGGAAATCGTCCAGGGACTCGCGTGGGGTGGCGGTGGTGGATATGCTGGTTGCATAGGTTGTCACGCTGAAACGCGAAGGGGGTTGCACCCAGGGTTCGTCGGCTGGAGGCGGGTTGGCAGCCGCAGGTTGGGGGGCAGGAGGCTGCTGCTTTGGTATCGGCACCTCAGGTTGCTGCTGGGAGTAGACTGAGGAGACAGAGTCTTGGGGTTGATGGCTGGCGTAAGTTGGGGTGGGCTTCCTCCGGACCGAATTCGGCTGTGGGCTGTAGTTCACAGGAGAGGCGTTTGTGGGTGAAACAGGGGAGAACGCCCTCGGAGGAGGAGGACCCATACCGTCACGTTGGAGCTGCTGGGCTGCCACGAACGGCGCATCTCCTCGCGGGGTGATCGCAGAATTTGGTGGGTTCGGATAAACTGGACTTCTCACAGGGCGCGGTGTGGTTGCGGACTGCGGGTGAACCTGAGACGAGGACATGACTCTCTGGCCGGGGTCCCGTGGCGCATACCCCATCTGTGCGCCAGCACGAGGTGGGGGGGACATCTGATCCCGTCTAGGAATACCCAGAGACAACTCGGGTCTTTGGCCAGGTCCAGGGGCTTGCGACACAACCCGTCTACCATTGCGATCGGGTATCCTCAATGGCGGAACCTCAGGATTATCACGAACGGGATCAACGATAGCTGTTCGGCCACTTGGTCCACGCCAACCTGGACGATTGGCAGTGAAAGCCCCTGCTGCCGGGTCTGGCCCGCTTTCCCGAGGCCCTGGGCTCGCCATCCTCATCATCCTATCCCCAACAGAAGCCATTCTCGGCTGTGGTCCTGCGAACGGTGGTGGCGACTGCTGCCGAGCAAATCCCGGACCTGGCCCATAGGGAGCACCCGGCGGAGGCCTGTTCAGCGGACGACCATGCGCGCTGTCCAGGCGTTCACCAGTTACCGGATCAAACATGGGGAAACCCGGTCCCGGATTCCGGGGTTGTTGAGGCGGGGGTGCACGGTTAGCATGGGTATCGCGAAGGGCCGCGTCCGAAAGTTTGCGCTGACCGCGGCGCATCATGTTGATGCTGGCGGCGGCATTGTGGTTCGGTGGAGGTGAGCGGGGCCCCGGACCCTGGTAGTATTGATGTTGGTTCCTCCCATAGGGCTGAGGTTCGAAAGCTCCTTGGGCCGTCTCCTCATATTCTTCCTCGATCGGGGAGACATCGCCCGGCGGGAGGATGGGAGGCCGATGATGGGGCTGGGTATAGCTCGGCTCGGGCGAGCTGGGGGGCGAGATCTCCTCGCCCCCTCGATAGCGTTGAAAGTGATGGGACGCCAGCGTGCTAGGTTGCTCGGGGTCGTGGGGCGCAAGAGGAGGAGAGTTCTCCGAGTAGACTGACGAGGTGGGTCGGAAGGTCTGCTTCTGCTGAACTGTGAGACGTCGCGGGTTTCTGGGCGGGGGTTGCACCGGGATGGTCTCGCTATAAGTCGCCGGAGAGTGGTTAGTTTACCGCGATCGTAACAGTCCAAGCGCCCAACCGAATGGGCGGTTGTTGGTTTATCGAGTAGTGTTTGTTGAAGGGAGAAGAAGAGGAGGATTGCGCCAACTTTGTAAAAAAGAAAACAGGGAGAGCAGTGGTTCTTCTCGAAGGATTCTTGACTACGCCTCGCTTGCTTTATGGCTGCTGACAGATGTCGCTCAAGCAGGCAAGGTGGGACAAGGTTGTAGATGAATGATGTATGGTGATGGAAGGGGGGTGGTAGTGGCATGTGAGTGACAGGCGCGCAGCATCCCGTCAACCGGAACCTATCGTGGCACAGCGAACACGAGCAGCCAACGAACGGCTGATGGAAGCTGTCCAACTCAGGCGTGTAATCCACCACTAGAGTCAACTAGCGTATAGTGAAGGAATCCGCCCTGCAGCTTGTGTCAAGGGCACCGATTCAGCTTTTCCAGCTGAGCACCGATAACCAGACAACAAAATGCCGGAAGAATTCCTGATCCTTGAAACATGGAGGGCAAGGGAATGAATGTGCCATGGGGATGCGGAATGGGGAAATGGAAAAACAAATACTTACTATCCAGACACTCCAGCTTCTGGGGGCGGGGTGGGACCTTTCAAACTTATGCCCAAGCCGGTAACCGGGCGAGGTCCAGATGGAGGTTGGTCAACGTCGTCGCTGTCGCTGTCGTCGTCGCGGAACTCGAACCTGGTGGAGGCGGCGCGCCTGAGAGGAGCGAGCTTGGTTTGGGCGGGCATCTTCAGGTTTTAAAACAAGTCGATATCCTGTTTGGGAAGCTTCTTTGTCCTTGTCGTTGCCGAGGCTTCAAGATCCGTCTTCCTGACCTCGATCTTCTGCGCTTATGCCGGGTAGGTTGCAAGATCGTCAAGCGCCGGGTGCGGGTCGGGGCATAAACAAGCTCGAGGCGGAGACAGGCGGTTCCGAGCTCGGTCGGATGCTTCAGGTACTGTATTAGATATTAAATATTGAAGTTGAAGAACCTCAAGAAGGCCAAAGTCAGGACCAAGAATTCCGAACTGTATATATCTGTGCTGCTCGTGTCGGGTGAAATGAATGAATGTTGAATGAGTGTCTGCAAACCGGCCAGCAGGGATGCGTTTCAGTATGGAGAGGCCTGGAATGAAAGTCTTGGGTTTGGAGGACCTCTGGCTTTCTTGCCTGTGGACGAATCGTCAGGGTGTCGAGAGGTGGCCGGCAATATTTAAGCCTGGCCGTTTCCCGCGACCCGGAGAATAAGTCGACCTCTTTGGTGTTCGTGAACCCCGGGAAAATAAACTTTTTGTTTGAACGTCGTACCTGTCCGTATGTATGGCCAGTCGTTCACCCAGACCTGACGCTGTGTCCAATCCAAAAGTGAGGACTGGTGTAACGCGTTGCGAGATTTTGTTTGGAGTGCTGAACCGTTGGCTGTCGTTGATGGGTGAAGGTGAAACAGCCTGCCGATTGGTTGAGAGGAAGCGGTACCTGAAGATTGGAATGGACGATGCGCGATGATCCTGCAGCAAGAATATTGTGGGAGGGAAGGGAGAAGACGCGATCTAGAAGAGAAAAGATTGAAGAGACGACAACAAACTTCCGTCTTTGTTTTCCAGTTTCCATTCAGTTCTCCTCTGATACCTCTCCTTGGTCCATCCCGTCCAGGGTATGATGCAGAATTATCCAAGACCGTTCAAACTCCATAGCTCCCAGAGGTGAATCGGGTGACCAGACAGCGGTTGATCGACGCCCAGCACCGAACCCAGCAACCATCCAGAACTACAGTCGAACCCCCTGAAACTGCATGTAATTCAGACCTGGGATTTCTATGCACTAAGTGGCATATATGCAGTTTCTAGACCGGAGCTAGGCCCAAAAGGGAAGCCAGCCAGGGGCCAACTCGAGGCCAAGACACTAAATTCCGACCCTCTGTTAAGAAACTCGCTGATCAGGACCGGTTCCATAAGTGCATACGCACCAAAAATTGTCCGAAAACCATATGCAGTATGCAGTTATGTAGTTGTAGCTGGGAAACAATTCTGCCAGCCAAATCCTATGCACTAACTGGCGGTTATGCAGTATGTGGAGGATGCAGTTTCAGGGGGTTCGACNGTGCATACGCACCAAAAATTGTCCGAAAACCATATGCAGTATGCAGTTATGTAGTTGTAGCTGGGAAACAATTCTGCCAGCCAAATCCTATGCACTAACTGGCGGTTATGCAGTATGTGGAGGATGCAGTTTCAGGGGGTTCGACTGTAGCAGCCCTGTTACCCAATACTGTCCTGTAAACAAACTTGGCATTGCCCCTGTTCGTCTTGCTGACTGCCCTACAACGGGCTAGTTTATTGATTTCAGGTCCATTACAAAGACGTCACCTCTCCAAATCCGCGATTTTCTTTTCCGTTCGTCTTCATTTCCGGAGGTTGCAATCGGCGGACAATATTCTCCTGTCTGCTTGTCTTTTCTCGGTATTCACGAGGAGGCCGTTTCCTGATGGGAATCCCGACGGTTGTCCTTTGAAATTTGTTAACAAACGGCCGGAAGATGAAAGGGAGCCAAGTTGCGTGTTTCACACTTTTGAATGGTCAACCACAACCACAACCCCATAAACCTCGAACATCCATCGCTTCACCCGCAATTTGTTTGGATGAACGTCACTTTCCACCGGCTCTGTACCTGCGTCGAATTGTGGACGCCGCCTGCAGGGGTGAGCCTGTAGCCCGTAGCAGCCCACAGCGGCAGAGCGCCCATCACACGCACGGACGCCCTCCGGGTTTTAGTGCTTCAGCTCAGTCCAGTCCGGACAATTCTTGATGAAGATGCTGTTTGTTGCCTGTTCCAATATATCTTCTTTTTGTGTTCTCTTGTTTCTTATTCCAGTTGATCATCGATGATAGTTCCGGTTCAATTTCCCCAAGAAATGATTTCTCCTTTGCAAACTCGTCCATAGCCGCCGTCGCCGCCAGCCCACAGTCAAGGGCCGGGTTAGAGACATCCCGTCTGGATATCCGTCAAATCTGGGTTGCGGTTATGGTCGGGGTTGGCTATGGGCCTACACGGCGCAATGCAGCCACAATCTTCTCAGTTCGACTGGCCAGAAACTCAACACAAAGATGAGAGCATCTCGGAAAAGTGACCTTTCTTCCGTTCTCAAACCAAAACAACAGGCTCCATCCAAAACGAACCCCTATACTTCCAACCTCCTCTCTCCACGCCCCTAGAACTACAAGTAACACCATCACCACCCTCAAAGCCAAAGCCAAAGCCCTCCTCGCGATACCTACTCCTCCCCACCACATCCGCCTCAAGCACATCATCATACAATGGATCCCCCATCAGC
This sequence comes from Neurospora sp. CHS-2018a, assembly GCA_009802275.1. Taxonomy (NCBI): domain Eukaryota; kingdom Fungi; phylum Ascomycota; class Sordariomycetes; order Sordariales; family Sordariaceae; genus Neurospora; species Neurospora sp. CHS-2018a. The sequence goes on from RAKG01000056.1 coordinate 475,934, forward strand.
GATTCCTCCCCATACATCCTTCCTGCCAACAAACACTCCCCAACAATCTGCCACTCCCTCTTCTTCACCACCCCTTTATCATCCTCATCGTCCTTCACCTTTGCATCCAAGGCCGGCCTGACAACATACCCAGTCCTCCCCCCCTCCACAACCAAAACCCCATCTCCCTCCCTCGCAAACGCATGCCCGACTCCGATCCTCCCGTCATCTGTGCCAAAAACTCCCCATGACAAAGCTTGGTAGATGAACGGATCAAAGGATGACTCAACCGGTATCTTGGCTCCTCGTGCTAGTCGTTTGAGTTCGGCTTGGATGAAGAAGGGGAACTTTTTGTCTTCGTTTGTATTGAGGCTATCGGGGCTATTGAGGGGGCTATTGAGGAGGCTATCCCGGAAAAGAAGGGCTACCTCCGCCACGGAAAGGCGGGAGGAGAGGGCGACGCCGGTGAGGAGGGTTTGCAGGTTTGAGAGGGGGGTGGTGAGGAGAGAAACGTCTGTATCTTCTAGGGAATAAGAACGGGAGTGAAGACGGGAGAGGGAATGGGAATAGGAGTGAGAGTGAACATGGTGGTGGTAAGATTGTAGCCCGGAGCAAGGGTAGAAGACCGAGTCCCATAGTTCGCGGAGGATGCGGGCAGCGTGAGAAGCCATGGCGGATCTCCAGCGGATGGGATCGACTTCGCGGTCTTGGTCTTGGTCTTGGGTTCCCGCGGCGGCGGAGGAGGGAGAGGTAGCTGTGGGTCTGGAGTTGAGGCCTGCTTTGAGGGAGCGGAGGGCGTCGAGGAGGGTTTTGGGGGCTGGGGCTTCTTCTTGGTGAGTGGAAGCGGTGGGCTTCTTTGGTTCTGGCTGAGGTGGTGGTCGTGGTGGTGGTGGTGACTCGCCTTTAGCCCAGAGACTGGGATGAGGGAGCCAGGAGATTGAACTCGAGTTGAGGGACCAGACTTTGGTTATGCGAGCGACGATGCAGCCTGGTAGCGTGATCTTGTTGCCGTCTTTTTCCTCTTGCGTGTGACTGGTAGCACTTTTGATGACGCGGTAAGAACGTCGAGGAGATGAACATGAAAACTTTGGACATATGCCAGCTGAAAACATCGGCGCCCCATCGGCATGCTTTTGTAGTGCAAAAGGGGGTATTTCTCCATAGTCCTTCTTGAAGTCAATTGCCCAACTCGGAAGGGTTGGATCTCTGAAGAAAGAACGTTGGCCTCTCGGACGACACAGAGACAAGACGTCCCACGACCCTGGCACTTCCACATGCCACTTGGTAAAATCGCAAGAAGCCTGGGCGATGGACTTTTTGTAGTCCGGCAGATATGGCTGGGGCCCAGAGGTGGAGGGAATAAGTGACAAGATACCAAACAAACGATCTCTCGGATCCGTAGCGATAAACGTGCTGGTCTGGAATATCACCTCCAACGGAGAAAGCGAAGGCAGCATCGCATAGCCCGGCGTCGGGTTCCAGTCCAACTGAGCTGACGGCTTCAAACCCTCTTTCCACAGGCGCGGAACCTGGAGCTCGTCGTCGTCGTATTTCATGCCCTTGAACATCTTCTTACTCCACCGCGCTGCCATCAACCTTCCCTTGATTCTCACCAGGTTGAGCATCGAGTTCCACCTGATACGCGTGTTCGCATGTCGAACAAATGTCTGCTTGCTGTAGACAACCTCCTGGATGACCCAGATCCGCCTGAACCAGTCTAGTTGACTGAGCCGCATCACCCGCTGGTAGAACTTATTCCCCGTCACCCATAACCTGGTGTCTTGATCGTCCTCTCCGGAGTCGTTAAGGCGAAGTGTGTACCGAAGTAGAAAAATGATTGTGTCAAAGAACTCCGACGCTTCACCGACAAGACTCTCAAACATCTCTTCCCTCTTCACCTCATCATCCTTACCCTCCCCCATCGGAACCACACCCGACCGCATCAACACCACCCACGCAAACCTGCTCACCTCATCCCTCCCCAACCTCTCCACAAACCTTTCAGGCGTCAACCTCATCATCCCCCCCTCCCCCTCCCAATTCCTCACTTTCCACTCTTCCGCCTGCTTCATCGCTTTCCCAGCATCATCATCATCCACCGCGCTCATCAACTCATCCGTCAACAAGTCGTCTTCCGGGCGTAGCAATGTCGATTCCACCAGCCCTCCTCCTCCTGTTTCCCCCCCCTCACTCTCACTGCCCAACCATACCTCCACCACACTCGACCCATCATAGATATCCCTCATCAGAGAAACTTGGTACGACCGCTCGGCGAGATCGTCTTGGTTGATGCAGAGCATGTCGGTCCAGAGGAAGTGGGACTCGGTGAAGGAGGGGTCGGCGCGGAAGGCGTGGAGGGCGGAGTGGAGGTTTAGGGTTATGTTGAAGTTTTCTACTACGACTGGGACTGGGGAGGAGGAGGGTGGTAGGTTCCATCCTGATGGGTCCTCGTCGTGCTCAACGGGCTTCTGAAGAAGCTCAGCGTCGCGGAAGATGACGGTTATGGGAAGCGTGTGCCGGAGGTCACCCCAGCAGTAGGAGAGGGCGGTGAAAGGCGGGCGTTGGGAAGCGGAGAGTTTGACGCGGTAGAGTTCACATTGTACGGGAGGGAGTGTTGTGTGGTCGTCGGTGTTGTGTGGCAGTTTGCGGATCCTGAGAAGCCGGATTTCGTCGGGGCCTAGGGGTGAGTATTTGGTGTAGTCGTTGGGAATGGTTCGGATGTATTCGTTCTTTTTCGGGGGCATGATGAGACCTGCGATAACACACTTTGATAAAACGTGAAGTAAGTTTACAGATGAAGGAAAAAATATTGGCTATACGAAAATGGAAGAAATGACAATTTGGGTTGGTTGATCAGGCATCTTTGTGGCGTTGAGGCTCACAGGTAAGAACTAGCCCAACTGGGCAGAGAGGTGTAGGCTGCAGTGGAATTGGGGGCGAGAGCAGATCGTAATGCAAGATGTGAACCTATAGACTTACTTTTAGGAAATTATAAGACCACAGATCCAGATCTTTGTCTGTGACAGCGACCTACATATCATGGCGAGAGATAGTGTACTCAAGTACTGTATATGGAGTGTTAAGATATGTACTTTTATTTTCTTTTGATAACGTTGCGACCTGAATCACACTTCATTCATACAACGATATTGGAGTGCCTAATCAATGTGCACCCGTTAGCACAGAGTCGGTTTTATACCATAAATAGGTCACGTACCTGCTCAGCCGTAGCTCTTCCACTATCATACCGCACAAGGGCACTTATCAGTTCCCTCCATTCCTCAGCTACATCTGGAAGGATCTTATCCCACGAGCGACACTCGAACGTGCGGTAAATGTCAAAGGGAGGCGTCCTAAAGTTCACAGCCTCGGGCCAGCTCTCCCTCGTAGGCGACCCAATGGTCTTGAATATGCTGAGAATGAGACCCAGTTGGTTCCCGTCCTCATGCACAGCTCGTGACTCAAACAGCTGCTTGTCCGAACCTTCTCTGCAGCACTCGGCAAGCATCACGCCTGCTCCCCACATGTCGACAGAAGGCCCATAAGAGTGATTCCCAAACAATACTTCGGGGGCTCGGTAGGGACCGGTACCAATATCCAGGATCTTGTTGTCTGCGGGCTCCGTGGCTGCCGAGAGAGTCGGATGCCAGGAGGCGCCAAAGTCGGAAAGGTAGGCTGGCCCTGTGGGAGATTCGAGAAGAATAGCAGAAGGCTTGACATCGCGGTGGATAATCCCTTGGCTATGCAAAGAAGCCAAAGCAGTAAAGACATCCATGAAGATGATGCGGATGAGGCTGTCTGTGAGAGGCACCCGCTCCCGAAGGCTCTCAAGAGTCAGCGGCATATATGGAAAGACTAAGACCAGACGCTGTTCGTGGTCCCGAAAGGTGTCGAGCAGAGGAATGCAAGGCTTGCTCAAGAGGCCCAGGAGCTTTGCCTCTCGTGTGGGGTTATGAGGCTCAATGTTTCTGGTCTCGACGATGACCTTGAGCGCCCTGTCTCGGGCTCTGTAGACATCGGCAGTCACACCGCTGGTGATGTAGTGGCAGTTGTCATAGTCACCGATGGTAACTCCATGATCCACTTCGGCGTTCTCATCTTCATTCTGTTCGTTAGCAACAGCCATTGCGGCCTGATCTGCCTCAGAAGATCCAAAAGGGGACTGGTTGCAAAATGCATCGTACTCCTCCCTGGTGCGTGCAGATTCATAGGCGTTTTTCTCCAGGGCAAAGGCGTTTTCACTCAGCCCTGCCGCGGCCACAAACTGCTGTCTTGTTAATTGATAAGCATATGTCTGAGGTGGTGTTCAAGGAGCGACTTACAGTTTCTGGATACTGTCATATCTTTCTGCGGCCGTGAGGCTTTGCTTCCAGGTGTTCTGGGGACTCTCGGGAGAATGGGACATGTTGAAATATTTCCCAGTCACCTACCCAAAACGAGTTCACGATGTGTCCAGGCTTCTCCTCTCGATCAACATTCAACACACCATCTACGACCCTGAGTGTGAAAAGATGATGACGGACCTTGAGACAGGAACCAATCGAAAAATCGAAGGATCGTCGAATCTCGAATCTGGGGTTGGACTTGGCGTCAGGTGAAAGTCTCAGCATTTCGATTTCGGTCGAGGTACGCACGATTAAGCAAATGCATTGGACACACGACGCGGGACTCAGGGGTTAGGAAAAAGGTACGTACCGACTCTCGCTGGTGGCCCGGCCCGGAGCTCCTCGAATTGGGCTGTAACGTCTCATGTTGATTGGCCCGCTCGACCAACCAAGCACTTGCCGACAGCTGGTGGGGAAATGTGCGCTCCATCGAAGCTCCATTCAAATGAGAAAAATCTCCACAACTGCACAGGCTCCATCCCGTGACATCAGGAATGCGAGGCACCGCGACTGCTGGAAGTGCAGATGCAGCTCGGGCAGTGTCTTCCAGGTTGCTTTTTCGTGCCTGCCCAGCACCTGCCGCCGCGATACCTACTACCAGGGCCTGCCGGTGGAATGCCTGGCCAGAGGTAATTACCCAACTACGATATTAGCGCTGGTTGCACGGATTACAGGCTGGCCTCGGAACTTCCACCTGAGGTGCCTTGCACAGTCCTCACTTCCAATCCGGATCCATGTGCTTGCTGCCATGCCCATGTGTTCCATGTAAGCGTCAGTACCGTCCTTACCTCGAATCCGCACCCTGACGCCTTACCTAACCGACTAACCTACCCGCTAGAACTCCAACTCAACCTTACAACTTTAACATTACATCTCGCGCAAATTGGATTAAACAGACCCGGCTTTTCTTTTAGTCCCAGGCCGGCTCTCTAAAACATCTCCTTTCCCTTTTCTTACCTTACCTTTACCTGTACAAATCATTAATTCCCCCTCCCCTTTTGCGCCCTCGTTGGCGTCTTATCTTAATGTCGTTCTTGCTGTTGATTTGATCTTTGCCGTTGCCCCCCTCTCCCCTCACCAGTCCGAGCGAGTCCTTCAATTGCGCAGCTCATCGCATGACCACGCCCACCATGGACGACCTGTCGAGAGCAGAGTACCCGGCGATGCTGGTAAGCCTGGAGTTCCTCTATCGAGTCGCCCGGGGAAGCAATTCTAACCATTGACCTGCTCTAGGCCAGCCTCCAGCCGAACCAAGCGGTACAAATATTTTCGGACCGGGTCAAGCGGATCACAAAGGTCAACCAGGAAATTGCGGACTGGCTTCAGGTACGAATGCGCCGACCGCCCGAGAACATTCCGCCACCGACAGGACAACGAAACTGAAGAAACAAACCACAGGAACGCAGGAAGGTCGAGGAGCAATATGTTGCCGGTTTGCGCAAGTTGCTTCTCTTCAAGGTTCCCAATGCCGCATCCGAGCTAGGGTTCGTCGCACCACTCCCGCTCTCTCTCTCCTCCCCTCTCAATCCCGATTGCGACTCCAATCCCGCCCTCGCTTCCGGTCACAGAGCACTGACAATGTCCATTGAATAGAGTCTTTCAGGCACCATGGGACAAGATCCTCTCGTCGACCGATGGAATTGCGGCTTCCCACCAGCTATACGCCCAGCGCATCGATAAGGACGTCGAGCAACCCCTTCGCAGCTTCCAGTCCCGCAAGGAGATGCAGAACATCAACACCATCAACTCCAACCTCCAAACGATGGCAAAAGAGCTCGACGATGCTGCCGAAAAGTCCGAAAAGCTCTCAAAGAAGGGTGGAAAGGCTAATAGCCAAAAGGTGGATGCGGCCGCATCGAGGCTGGAAGCTGCCTCGCAACAATGGGAATCGCAGGCGCCGTTTATCTTCGAAACCCTCCAGGCTCTGGATGAGCAAAGAACCAACCACCTACGCGATGTCTTGACTCAGTTCCAGACCCACGAAGTCGACCAAGCCACTCGGACCCAGGCGGCAGCGGAGGAGGTGTTGAACACGATGCTCGAGGTTAACACTGGCCTGGAAATCCACAACTTCGTCACCAAGGTTACGGCTGGAAGGCCCAAGTTTGAAAGGAGGACGACCACGGCTAGACAATCGAGCTCTGCTGGTGGAGGAAGCCCGGCCGTGGGACCCCCTCCGGGCACTCCACTGCACGACGATGACGGCATGAGTCAACACTCTGGCTTTAGAGATCAGTCAGGTATGTGCGGCACTTTTCAGGGCGATGTGCTATCGGCCTACTAACCAGTTAAACCAGATTCGAAGCTGCGTAGCCGTATTGGCACAATGCTGGGACGCCGAAGGCAGAGCATTCATGGGGGATTCGGACAGCTAGGTCCCCCCAAGAGCCTTGGCTCTTTCACTCGCGGCCTCGGAAGTAGTCATGGTCAGACATTATCTCCAAGGGGGTCTTCTCACAATCTGGCAGAGTCCCATAATAACCGGTTGTCGTCCTTGGCCGAAAGACCGTCCACCTCAGATGAGCGGGTGAAGAGGGACAACATAAACGATTTCTTGCATAACGGTACAAATGGATTCAACTCTGGGGATAGACAGGCCGAGTCTAGCCAGCCACGACCGACTTCTAACAACCTCACCAACGGTACAGCCGAGGATATTTTCGATGCCGCTCCCTCGGCACCTCCCGCCTCTACCCAGCAGTCTCAATCTCAAGAGGAGCCTGCAAAGGATGCCGAGGGCTATACCATCCCTCAGTATTCCCACGACCCCATCGCCGAGGCCCAAAGGGAGGCGGCCGCTGAAGAGCCTGATCACTTGTTCAAGCTTAACATTCAAAACGAGCCCATTGCGGAAGAGGACCAGGACGCGAAGCAAGCGGCCCTGTCGAACGTCGCCCATACACTCACGGCAATGGGACTGCCCAATCGCAAGGCAGGCACTGTTAGAGGCAGAAGAGACGTGCGCCATACTATGTACATGCCTGCTATGCCAGTACTGGAACACTCCGAGAATCCTTTCCCCTCCTCGCCATCCCTGCCAGCTACGGCTTCATCCATCATTAGGCCTACACCACCAACAACTCTGGGATCAGAGCCAAGCCATGCCTCACATGCTTCTGACAATCAGTCTATCCGGTCTGGAACGTCATATGGAGCTGGCTCAGCTTATGGTGGCATTGCGCACCTGAAGCATCAGGACATTCATGGATCTGATTTTGGCCCAGGGCTTCATTCGTCCATCATCGAGACCGTCTCTGCTCTTTTCCAGGATGGAGAGGCCAAGTCCGTGAAGGTTACTGGTGAAATCGCTCTCTCATACAAGTCCGACCCTCATAGCCTCCAGACCGGTAAGTATTATGTAGCATGTCATCAAAGCTGTCCCATTTGGCTAACAGTAACCCCAGATAATCAAGTAATACGTCTCAACAACTTTGCTCGCCTTGAGTCTATTGGACCCAATCGCCTCTTCGTTACCAGTGACGCCACTTCCCCCGATGAGTTCACCATCAACACCTCGCACCTCACGACTGTATCGACTCCCGCTTTCACCTACCGAGTCCACGCCGAAAACGATACCGCCCTCGTGTCCTCCCACTGCCCCATCACCATCAGCCCCGTATGGAAACCCCAAGGCGATAAGCTCGGTCTTCTGCTCCAGTACCGCCTCAACCCCTCTGTGACGTTGCAGCGCCCTATCGTCCTGCACAACGTGACCTTCGTCGCGACCTACGAGGGTGCCCGCGCGAGTGGTGTCCAGACCAAGCCATCCGGCACTCACCTGAAGGACAAGCATCTCGTGTACTGGCGAATCCCCGAGTTGACGTTGACGGAAGACTGGGCCAAAATCATCTGCCGGGTAATTGGCGAGCAAAACGGCGAACCGCAGCCCGGGCACATTGAGGTTAGGTGGGAATACACAGCTACAGCTCCTGCGACAGCAGTGGGTAGCGGCATTTCGGTATCTAGGCTCGTGGAAGGCAAGGGCAAGGAAAAGGCGGAAGAACAGTCGGAGGAAGAGGATCCATTTGCGGATGACAAGGGACCGATTTCGCCCCCACTGGGTAAGGATGGCAGGACGTGGGCTAATGTTCCTCTGTCAAAGAAGTTGATCGGCGGGAAGTATGAGGCCAAGTGAAAGTGGATAGGGGGTTAAGAGGAGAAGAAAATTGGGACGGAGAGACTGTGGTTATCTGTGTAGCCATGTGAGAAAAGCCATGTGAGGGGGGAAAAAGTGGCTATCTGATCTGTCTCGTCCGCAATCTATCTCCATGTAATGGATATATCATCTTACTGTTTTATTTGTCTTTTATGGTTGGTTTTGAACTAACGTCCTATGGTACGGTGTTGGCCTGTCATACTATTTTTTTGCATGGCACTTCATTAGTTACTTACTTTACCCATTTATCTTTTCTTTTTGTCATTAGCTACCAACCATTATGCCCCCCAAATTCATGTCTACTTCATTAGTTATACCACACACATATCAGATACCGTGGGCGTTTTTGCATCTAGTTGTCTGGTTCTCAATACCCGTGTGCCAGTTCGGGAAACCGTTGAATTTTAATTTATCATGATAGACCTCTATGCCCACCGTCATCGTGGCAATGAGCGGTTGACCATTTAGAAAAAGAAAGAAAAAAGATAACAAAGGTTGATAAAGGTGTGGCAAGAAACAAATAAGGAGGCCACGTAAAAGGGGCTGGAGCTTATTAGGCCGATGGGGATCTCGGGTAATCTCGCTAATCGACTTTCCACTTCATTTCTTTATTTAGGACCTTCTCTTTCCGATCGCCAGACCCCATAGAGTTACATATGTACTGTAACCAGCAGGGCCAGCAATAACATGGAACTCTGAGGGTTCCACTCTTATATGGAGGTGCTTGGGAAAAGCTGGGTCACTATGTAGGACGATACAGAAAATACAGAAATCGACACATATGGTAACAACTGGTGGTTGATACATACCTACCTTAGTTAAGAATGTTTATCACTCGGTATTTACTATCTCGTAAACTCATGAATCGTTCAAACTGGTTACGATGTCCTGTGATTACTGTGCTTGGAATCGAATTCGAGCGCTGTTGATAGCAACAAAGTAAAAGTAAGGTAGTCATCCCTTCGGCTGTCCCATTTTCCACGGTTTATGAAGTCAAATTATATATGTATGTGTAGTACCATTTTGGTCTTATTCCATTCTGCGTGATAAAGGCCAAAGGGCCTGATAGAGGGCAGCGCTGGCAACAAATCAAATACACTTGGCAAATATAAATAAATACAAATAAATATGCAAATAAATATAGATTCATATTTAAGTAGATCAAATCAAATACGGCCTCATATTTATTTACGTATTTGGCCGCCTTTCTTAGTACCCGGCAGAATCCTTGGGTTAGGGTTTAAGGTGTAGAAACATATGATTTTTACCCCTGAAAGATCGACCCACTTCTACCCTCAAGTACACTAATTAGCCACCTATCGAGTTATGCCCGCCCAATTGGCTAATACAGCCGCCCAGACCACCTAGATTAGTGAAATTTTTAGTATTTTTAGATTATATACCAAATCGACCAAATCTAGCATTTTTAGGTCATATCGCCAACCTTCTCCCCTAATTAATTTACGCTACTAAACTACCCCCCAATATTTACGATTACGCTTAATCGCCCTCGATAATTATTAGTCTCTCTCTCCCTTATTTCGCCGATTAATATTAACCTATTTAGTATTATTAATACCGCACTGTTATAATACCCGTCGTTTAAAACCCCGATATTTCGTTTACTATAAGTAATATACCTACTATCTCCTTTATAAATTCGCCCGCGTACGTTGCCGCTATCGAAATATTAAAGAGTAGGTACCGCCTCCCCCTATTTCAATAATTTAAGCTACTAAAGGCTATCTACGTCGACGACCTACCCGCGGACATCTTCGCTTAACCGAGGGCTACAATTAAATAGGAATAATATATATTAAAGAGATAGTTAAATTCTCGTTCTAAGCGAACCTCCTAAATCGCTAAGTACGGCACCTTTTTAATTAAAATAGATAGAAACGTCGAGGTCCAGAATTATTAATATTATAAAATATATTAGAATATCTTTATCCTCGCTACAATTAACTCTATTATTATTTACCTTCGACGCGCTTATAATATTAGAGAATCCGTTAGCGAAGATACTACGGATAAATAGGCGCGTAAAAAGGCTAAATCGGTTACAAACTTACTTTAATAACTTAAACTCCCTATCGTAAAACCGATTAGTAAGAGATTCCGCGAATTATTAATAGAGATAATTATTAGCGCGAGGCTCCTATATAGTATTATCGAAAACGATACCTTCAAAGGGTTATTAAAATTAATAAATAGCAATATAATTGAGAGACTATTACTAAAGTTATACTATACCCTAGCTACTTAAACTCTTAATAAATATACCGTTTATTTCAATAAATTAAAAGAGCATTTAACTAATTTATACTTTAAGAAATACTTCTCTTTCGATCTCTAAACCTTACTAAATAGCCTCGCTATCCTCTCGATTTTTATTCATTATATAGATTATTCCCGTACCCTTAGAAATAATTTACTAAATTTCTAGGAAGTAAAGGGTAGTTATAACGGCGAGAATATAGCGGCTATAATTCTTTAAATTATTAAAAAGTTCGAAATCCGTACTAATAACGTTAATTACTTCTAGAGCAACAATATCGAAGTTAATAATCGCTATATCTACTATATTCTTAAGGGACTCTACCCTTCCCTTACTATTAGTAATATCGAATATAAAGTTCCTTAACGTTATCTACGTTACTTCGGTTATATTTTAAATTTCGGTGCGAAGGCAGCTATAAAAGGAGGGCTTCCTCGTGCCTTCGACCCCAACGATCTATTTACCCGCCTTTCTACCGCTAAAGAAGATACTTTATTTCGGGAATAGAGGAAGGCTAAACCGGTTAATCAGTTATATAACGTTATTCAATTTATTCGAAGAAATTTATAATACTACGCTAAATTTAAAAAGATTATATACTTTAACTATAGCAATACTTTTAACGAAGAAGTATAACCTTAGTTAAGTACTATTATTAATAATAATAATTTTTCTCCTAATATTAGCGTTATCTTTAATAATACTACGCACTAGAACTTTAATTATCGTATAATCCATCGCGCTTAAAAGCTTCGAAAGTACGTTAATTACTATATTAGGGAGATTATTAACTATTCTAATCTATTTAAATAGCTACTTAAAAAGGACTAATTTAATAATAATAATTAGGCTATTCTTATAACTATTATAAAAGTAATAAAGCTATTTAAAAACTTTATTAAGAAATTTAAAACGAAGGCTCCCCTCTTTTTAATAATTATCCCTAGCCTTTACCGCCTTATCGAAAGACTCTACTATATAAGGGTTAAATTTAAAGGAGATATTATATTTAAACCCTTCGAAAGTCCTTAAATCCTAAAATCAAATATCTATATAGCTACCCCCACCTCTATTCAATAACGTACTATTCGTATACGTACCCCCCTAATAGCCTCCTCCTTTTAAATAGCCTCCTCCTCTCAAATCGACTCCTCCTCTTAAATCCCTAATTCTCAATTACTTTAATCCGCCTCCTCTCAACCCGCCTCCTCTCTCGTATCCTCTCGAACTATATTTCAAACCGCCTTCTCTCTAAATAATAATATCCCCGAAAATTATACTAACGATCTTATTAACGAGGGTATAGAAGCCGTCGGCTATATTATCGATAGAATTATTAAGAAATTGAAGCAATACCGAAATAAAATAGAGAGGTACCCTACGTACTAGACCGCGTATATTTTATACCCTAGCTACCGCGGTCGGTAGGTAAATAGGGAGTTTATTAACGAGGAATATAAGGAGATCATTACCGATTTCTAACTCATCTACAATATTAATTACGCTAACTAACTTATTAAAAACCCGCTAGCTAATACTAGTAGTTAATAAACCAAGATAATTAACAACGATTAGCTTATCGATTACGATTTCTATAATACCCTCCCCTTATAACTAAAGAAGGAGGATGAATTATTATATTACTTCAACGACGAAATATATACTATTAATAATATATTAGGGTAGTAGAAGACTAACTAAAGCTCCTACCCTCAATTATTACGTATAGCATTTAACTTCTACTCTATACCCTCTATAGCGGATAATTGCGAGCGCTCCTTTAGCGGCGCTAAATTAATTATCGATAATTAGAGACACAGCCTTACTATTAAAACTATTAATACTATTAAGAGTACGAAATTTTGGCTKCAGTCTAACCTTATAGGGGATACTCGATAAGGATAAATAATGCACACGACGTCGTAACCGTCTAGGGAAGGGATTCACAACTATTAGAAGGTTATGGGGGTTCTAGGAAGGTAGAAATCAGAAGAATCAGAGCACTTTTGAGCCCAAAAACACCAAAAACGTGATTTCAACTATCAAATATGGTCAAATAAATACAAATAAATATAAATCAAATCAAATATGACCTCATATTTGACCCACCAAATCAAATATGGGGTCATATTTGATTTGATTTGATTTATTGCCAGCGCTGATAGAGGGGAACTAAGCGTCCGGTTCGTTAAAGTCTGTCACTTTCTTTTTGAAAGGGGCACAGACCAGCTTGCAAAGCAAAGCAAAGCAAAACATATTTACCAACGCCATATTGATGCTTCCCAAAACAACGTCCACCCCAGGTAGAGGTATCAGACCGAACAAGCTGATGACCTACTAAGCAGTTCCAGTCCCAGTCACACCCTCCATAGGCGTCCCACTCCCACTTCCGCTTCCCCCAGCCGCCTGCAACTGCTTCGCACCATTCTGATTCATCTCCTCATAGAACTCCAACGTCAACGCCGCCAAAAAGCACGGCACCTCCCCCCTCTCCCTGACCCAAAACCGAATATTATCCGCAATCCTGTTCGCAAACTCGCTCCTCGGTCCTCCGCCGACCTTCATCGTGCCCTTCTCGCCATCAAACACGATACTATTCTCGTGCTCCTCCGTCTTGGAAGGGTAATAAACACTTTCCACCCGCATCTTCCCGCCCGGGATAAAGGTAACAGTCCACCCCAAAGTGCTGAACACGGCTTCTTTGAACTCGGCGGACTTGGCTGCCCACACTTGCTTCAGCCGGTCGGCGCGTTTCTGGGCCGAGGCCGTCTCGGACTGCGCGGCGGAGATTTCGCGCTTGAGCGCGGCGATTTGGGTGGCGGGGACGGTGGCGAATAAGGTGGGCTGGCGCTCGAGATGGGCGAGCAGCTCGGCGTTTTCGAGCTTGAGGGCTTTGAGGGTGTCGGTTTTGATCTTTTCGTATTCGGAGGTGGGGTTGTCGCGCAGCGAGAGGATGCGGGTTTTGAGTTGTTCCTTGGCGGCGGCGAGCTGAGAGGTGGTCACTTCGTGCTCCTTTTGGAGGATGCGGTGGGCGGTTTGCAGGTCGGAGAACTCGGATTGGAGTTTGCGGTTCTTGCGGGCGAGTTGGCCGAGTTGTTCGTATTCGGCTTCGTAGTTGTCGTCGTCGCGGGGCCGTTTGGTGCCTATCAGATGCCCGTGGACGGGCTGGACGGGGCTGGTGGTGGCGGACTCGAGGGAGGTCAGGTCGGCGTGGAGGGTGTTAACCTCCTCTTTGTACTTGTCGACGAGGTCCTCGAGCTCTTGGATCCGCTTGGCTTTTTGCTCGTCGAGCTGCTCGGGTTGCATGGTGACGTCTTCCATGTCGAAGGTCTTGAGCTGGGCGCGCAGGTATTCGACTTCCTTGACGGCCAGGGCGCGTTGCCTGTCGAGCCGGGCGCGGGCCTTGTCGTTAGCAGATGGACCGCTGGTCGCCCTGAGTTTTTCGATTTGCTCGAGTAGTCTGGCTTTCTCATCCTCAAGTGACTTGATGATGTTATCACGGTCGGCAATCTCTGGCTGGAGAGCACCAAGCCGCTCGGTGAGCGAGGCAGAGCGGAAACGCTCCTCCACCAATGCCCTCGCCACGGCTTCTGGTGAGTCGAACTCGACGGGACCCTCTGAGTTCGACTCTAAGTACGCGGTCCATGACCTTCTTTCATCCTCCAGTCTTAGACGTTGCCTTCGTTCCTCGGCCAGCTCGGTCTCCAGAGTTTGCGCCGCTTCCAACTTCCTCTGTAGTGTTCGCTTCTCCTCCTCTACCACCTCCACGGCCTTGTGAATCTGGCGCAAGTGTTTGAGCTCTGTTATTTGCTCGCGGTTTTTGGACTCGAGCATTCGAATGTGGTTGACTTGGTCAGAAAGTTCCCTGCGGATCACAGACACTGTCTCGGCATCGCCTGTGTGAGCTTTGAGTCGAAGAACCTCGGCTTCGAGTTTGCCTATTGTGTCGTCCCGCTCTGCCAGTTGGGCATTGAGTTTTTCGAGGGTATCATTTCGTGTTCTGTTCTCCTCCTCTGCTTCTTGGGCGGTCCTCTCCAGCAGAGTTACCTTCGCCTTCAATTCGGTGATTTCCCGCTCCGCTAGTCGTGCCGCTTCCTCCTTACCAGCCTTCAACTCCTCAACTTGTTCTTGAAGTAGTCTTGCCTGTTCCTGCGCTTCCCTTGTTTTCGCATCGAGTTCTCGTTTTTGGGTTTCCTTCTCGGCTCGTAGGGCGTCCAACTCAGCTTGCAGCGACTCAGCATGTCGCAGCGCCTTAGACTTTTCGGCATCGGCGGCTTGTTTTGCTTTGAAATCCTCCTCAGCTCGTCGTCGGATATCGCGCATCTCGTTCTCCATCTGCAGTCGCGCCAACTCCTTTTCCTGTTCATAGTTGCTGATCTGGTAACTGAGAGTGCCAACCTCGGCCTTCAGCTCTTCGATGCGCCGCCTCTGGGCTTCGCACTCCGCTGCATCTGGGGGCGCAATGTTCTCCTTGCTGCTATCGCGCGTCGGGTTCGTAGAGTTGGCCGCGGTTTCATCGTTAGCGGGCGGCGGTGATGGCCCGGTCGGCGTACGACCTTGCCGCGAACTCGAACGGCTCAAGTTGGCAATCGATAGCGGAATGTGTGAATCGCCGGTGAGGTTGGAGTCGAAAGACGGCTGAGCACTAATCGAAGCACGAAAACTTCCCGGCTACATGTCGGAATGGTCATTAGGACTTCATCTTGGATAAATCATCTTCTTCAATTTGCAACAGGCAGAAACGTACCCTAGATCCTCTGAGCGCTGTCTGCGGGCGTGGGATGGCGCTGGCTCCAATGCTGGCGCGAAACTGTCCCTGCGGGCCTGAGGGACCGCTTACAGAACCGCGTCGCGAGGGCGGCTTGCCCTGACCGGGTTGAGGGATTGACGACGGCGGCATGGCGTGAAGAGCGCAGTCAGCGTATGGACCGAAGACATGCGACGGACTGACTGGTGCTGTTGGTGTTGTGTTTACTTTGAGATCGCGGTCGCGGCGTCGAGATTAGCGCAGCCCCAATTGTTCGGGGAACAGTGGTGCAGTGGCTCTGTTGGTTGGCTTAACAATTGTTTCAGTGGATCCAAAATGGAAACCGGTCTGCCAAGACTGGAGGCTTCAAAGAACACTGACAGGGCAGCTAGGACCAGGGGAAACGGGAGACGGTTCGCGACGTCAGTCTGGAGAACCTGGCAGTACAAGGGGAAATATGTCTGAAAGAGGGCATAGACCAGCGTCACTCAGAAATCTTGACTGGAAAGCTTGGCTATGATGTGGTTCAGTTGTGGCTAGCTTGTGAACCAGATCTTCAGATGTCCGAGATCGATCACCTGAGTTCAGATTCTTCTTACAACGGTGCTCTATAAACAGCTTGGTACCCAGTACCGCTAATTCTCACTCGATTTGATTTCACTCAAATAGGTATAGCACCGGGGATATCTGACCTAGCAAGGCCTTCGACCAATCTTCTGCTGAGTTGATGCGGGTCGCAGGGTTCTTGGGACCGATCCAGTAACAGGATTGGCTTGAGT